>VWZP01001883.1:1054183-1238827 GCA_013396995.1 Dicaeum eximium
ATATATATATATATATATATATGCTTAATACAGATTTTAGGAGATGAAAATATATTTCATTTGAATGAGAACATGATCTTAGGTGCTGGAATGACACACAAAAGCAGCTCTTTGCATGACTGAATTGGGTTTACTCATTTCTGTGTGTCCTACATATGAGTATAAAGAAGTGAATGTGACAAAATGACAAAACCATGAGAATTCTTGGGGGCTGCTAAAGAGTCTCCTTCAGTCTTCTCTCAGGATTCTCATTTTTAGCAGCAGTGTTTCAGATACCTCATTTGCAGTATCAAACAGCTTTGTTAAGGTTTCTCATGTCTATTCTGTTATGCAATACTTCTAGATCATAATGGAGGATAGACTAACACATGCACTGCAATAGCAATGAGAGTTTCATTATTTCTCTTCCTATTTAAGCTTATTTGAATACATTGCCAAACTTTGAATACCATGTTGAAATTTACATTCCCACTCTATTAGCTCTAGATAGTTTTACCTTGACTTCATTTAAAAGTTTCTGTTTCAAAAAAAGTAAAACAGAGTGTCCACAACTCACAACTCAGTTATTAGACATTCAGCTGGGGAGGGAGAAGTAAAAAACTAAGTAGAAAATCTTATTTGTTTGATTCCTTTGTAAGAACAAATTAAAATACAATTTTGGTTTTGCTCATTTTATACACAGCTGTTTGAAATCGTGCAACATTATATTAATTAGAACACAATTTCCCCAATCCTGCTGTTACTGCACAATTCATTAAAAAGTCCAGGTGTAAAATATGAGGTATTTGATTGCTCCAGGGACTGTTAAGGGCATATGGAGTTTTTCAGCACTAAGTTGTTGGTGTGAATCCAATGTAGGCCAATAGTTAGAAGCTTTTGAGTTACTCTCTAATGACTCTTCTGTAGCTCAGGAGATATGCCTAGGTACTTGGACTCTCTCAAGTTTATGACTCACATTTCTGAACATTATCCTGGTATTTACAGATAATGGGATGAGCAGTAAAAACAGAAATAAAGACTGATTTCTTTTCAGTGATCCGGTTTTGAGATATATTGGGAAGCATGTAGAGATGATGCTCTAAACTTATTCTTTCAGTAGTGGAATGTGAAAGGGATTATTTTCTAATGCTTTTATTCTACCAGCTTCACCACTGCTTTCAGTAATAAACTGTATTACACATCACCATTATTCTTGCTGTCACTCGGCTTCAAGGCAGTAAAAAAATACTTCAAGACACAAAACCTTACATCAAGAAAGACCCAGTTTCTGCTTGTCACCAAGACTTTTATATTTTCCTTTCCTTTGTAAGGAAAATTTCTTTTATTGAAGGAGTAGGGTAAGTCATGGTAGCAAATTACATTTTCCAATGGCCTGAGAGAATCTGGTCTTTAGTTCATATAAGTGGGGGTTGATGAAGCCATGATTTATAAGTGAAAGAAATCTGGGGGTAATACATACATAAACAAATGATGAACAGCAGGCAAGACCAATTATAAACTCATTTTGTTTTATGAAAAATATTTACACCTCACTGGAGAATCCTTGAAAGGGTTTTTTTCATCTAGTCTGCAGGTCTCTATTTAAATTTTCCTAACTTACCAAACAAATGCTGTGGTTAGTTCTTCTGCCATCTGATTGGGATTGGGCCATCCTTGCTGCTTTGATGTAACATGAGTTTCTGTGTAGCAGGTGGTCTTTCCTGCTGTTTATAGTGCAGCCTAGGGAGGGCTGTCAGATGTAGCAGCTCTTCTTTATCTGCATGGAATTTGGGTAAATCACAATGGAACAGATGGAAAAATGCTCACATACCACCACAATTCCACCTCTTAGTAGCAGCCTGTAAAATTCCACAAACCCTCCTGATTCCCCAAAAAAGAGAGAAAAAGCCTGATGGGTGTGTTTCTGAACTGCTGGAGGATACTCACTTTGTTTATACACAAACATAAACCTGGGAACTAAGAAAAGAGAGCAAAGCTCATAAACAACCTGAATTACCACAGCTGTTCTGTTCATATATTGTACAGTTACATTCTAGATTTCTGCAGAAAAACATTGGGAAATTAAAAATTTTTCCCGAATATCCTGCACTAATGAAAAATTCATTATTTTCGCCTCTCTTCTTTTCTTCCTCTTCTTTTTCNCAAGTAGCCCAGGTAGCACTGTTTATTTTTTATCTAATTAATATATATGTCTGAAATATATATATGACTAGCACCAAGATAACACAGAGAGGAGTAAAGTTTAACTAATGTGGAATACTGTAGATGCCAATAGAGAATCTTATTATTCAAAAGGCACAATAAGGATTTTGATACATATTAGAGTGCCTCTTAAGCTATATGTTTCAGGGTAATCACAAAGGTGCCTGGTTATCTGCCATGCAGATACTCTTGGCTACAGACTTTGCATCAGTGACTAATACTAGGCTGTAGAGGAGCCTACTTGTTGTGCATATATGAACATCCTATAGGTTGCTCTTAGTCTAACATTAGATCAATGTGAGCAGATTTTTTATAGCAAGCAATAAGATCTGCATGAGAGAGTATAGGCGCCCTTCACATGCATAAGAGAGAATATTCCAATTAATTTTTTTGGCCAATGGCCTCTGAGTAAAAAAGCTTAATCTAGATTCAGGAACCCTTCTGCCTGCAAGGTAGGATAATCTTCACAAACAGACCAAGGTATTTGGGCTATCTGGTTGAGAAACATCAGCAACAAAGGCATGCATACCTTGAGCACTGGCAGTGGTCTTTGTAGAGAGTGGTTCAAATCTCTGTGTATGTTAACCAAATATTTATGAGGCATCTCAAGGTGCTTTCCAAAGTAAACAGAGAGCAAAATCATTGAATCTACCACAAACACTCTGTTCTGCTGTTGCCTTCAGCTCTCAATTGTGCCCAAATGCATAGGGCAAGAAGTGCACAGCCAACCAGAGCTAGTTGGAGGAAATATCAGATTGAGAGATTACAGTTATATGTGCAGTTTAATTTGGCCAGAACAGTGTAATTAACACAACTGACTCCTCTGAAAAACGTTATGCAATCTTGAAAAAATTCAAGCAGTTAATATTTGTTTCACGTCTCATTCAAAAGTAGTGTCCTCCTAAAACCACAAAGCTTTTTGAAACCATAGGGCAAAATGTATAGCCTATTATCTTAGAAGGAACAAGAGGTACCTAGCTGCAACATAACTTAAACAATATTACCCCTAATTTATGCATATGTGAGAGACAAAAATTGGGTCTTGGGTTTCCTTGCTTTCCTCCTTGTGAGGGGCAAAAACCTCATTAATTCCTAGCTCATTTGTTAGGTATTTCCAAGGCAAAGTAAAAGTTGTATCAAATGTTGCAATTCACATGTGGTCTGAACTCAGAGACCTTAAGATTATTTCATTTGCAAGGATATCAAGTTTACTGTAACTTGAATCATGATCCCACAGGGGCAGACCTGATTCCCCATTCCCCATATTCTGAACCTCATTGATACTGCCTTAAGTACTTACAGGAATTTGTTTTTGTTTTGTTTTGTTTTGTAGGGGGTTGTTTTGGTTATGCTATTTTTAATGAAATTGAAAGCTAAATAAATTTTAAAAAAGAGCATCTGTTTACTCTGCACTTGGCCAGTAAGACACAGATCTCTTTTTTTGTTCTCCACTAGCTGTAAGAAATAAGATTACAATAATTTAAATAAGACCATAATAGTTCTGTTCATTTATTCCTGGTTCTTCAGTGGCTAGGTATTTTTATCTGAAAACAATTTTNATATGAGGTATTTGATTGCTCCAGGGACTGTTAAGGGCATATGGAGTTTTTCAGCACTAAGTTGTTGGTGTGAATCCAATGTAGGCCAATAGTTAGAAGCTTTTGAGTTACTCTCTAATGACTCTTCTGTAGCTCAGGAGATATGCCTAGGTACTTGGACTCTCTCAAGTTTATGACTCACATTTCTGAACATTATCCTGGTATTTACAGATAATGGGATGAGCAGTAAAAACAGAAATAAAGACTGATTTCTTTTCAGTGATCCGGTTTTGAGATATATTGGGAAGCATGTAGAGATGATGCTCTAAACTTATTCTTTCAGTAGTGGAATGTGAAAGGGATTATTTTCTAATGCTTTTATTCTACCAGCTTCACCACTGCTTTCAGTAATAAACTGTATTACACATCACCATTATTCTTGCTGTCACTCGGCTTCAAGGCAGTAAAAAAATACTTCAAGACACAAAACCTTACATCAAGAAAGACCCAGTTTCTGCTTGTCACCAAGACTTTTATATTTTCCTTTCCTTTGTAAGGAAAATTTCTTTTATTGAAGGAGTAGGGTAAGTCATGGTAGCAAATTACATTTTCCAATGGCCTGAGAGAATCTGGTCTTTAGTTCATATAAGTGGGGGTTGATGAAGCCATGATTTATAAGTGAAAGAAATCTGGGGGTAATACATACATAAACAAATGATGAACAGCAGGCAAGACCAATTATAAACTCATTTTGTTTTATGAAAAATATTTACACCTCACTGGAGAATCCTTGAAAGGGTTTTTTTCATCTAGTCTGCAGGTCTCTATTTAAATTTTCCTAACTTACCAAACAAATGCTGTGGTTAGTTCTTCTGCCATCTGATTGGGATTGGGCCATCCTTGCTGCTTTGATGTAACATGAGTTTCTGTGTAGCAGGTGGTCTTTCCTGCTGTTTATAGTGCAGCCTAGGGAGGGCTGTCAGATGTAGCAGCTCTTCTTTATCTGCATGGAATTTGGGTAAATCACAATGGAACAGATGGAAAAATGCTCACATACCACCACAATTCCACCTCTTAGTAGCAGCCTGTAAAATTCCACAAACCCTCCTGATTCCCCAAAAAAGAGAGAAAAAGCCTGATGGGTGTGTTTCTGAACTGCTGGAGGATACTCACTTTGTTTATACACAAACATAAACCTGGGAACTAAGAAAAGAGAGCAAAGCTCATAAACAACCTGAATTACCACAGCTGTTCTGTTCATATATTGTACAGTTACATTCTAGATTTCTGCAGAAAAACATTGGGAAATTAAAAATTTTTCCCTAATATCCTGCGCTAACGAAAAATTCATTATTTTCGCCTCTCTTCTTTTCTTCCTCTTCTTTTTCCTTTTTCTCATTCTTCCCTTTTGTCCTCTTATTCCCTTTACTAAAGTTTTATACACTTCTCTAATTAACTTTATAAGAAAATTATTAAGTAAAACCAAATATTGTTAAGATTGTTGCCTAAAATTTTTTTGTACTTCAATGAGCAGGTTGATAAACATTTGAAAAAATCTTCCTTTAACGAGGTTTCAAGGATCTACTTTGTGTTTTAAATCACGACAAGAATTACAAATGTATAACAAATACGTAAGTATTGCTCACGAAAAATATGAAGAAAAATTCATTTAAGGAGAAAAGTTCTAATAAAGTGAACTACTTTAGAACAAACATTCTTGATGCCGATGGTTCAGATTTTCAAAGAAAACATTTTCTTTTCCAGTACCAAAACAGTGGATTATTTAAACTAATAACATTCCTAGTACACTACGTACCGAATTTCCTCTAAATACCTGCCTGTTCCGTGGGTGATAAACAGGGAAGTGACTTATTTCTTAAATATGGCACAGACACTGTTTTGGACTGACCCTGACTGAATGCCAGGTGCCCACCAAAGCTGCTCTATCACTCTTCTCCTCAGCTGCACAGGGGAGAGAAAATATAAGGAAAGGCTCATGGGTAGAGGTAAGGCTGGAGAGAGATCACTCACCAACTACCATCACAGGCAAAACACTTGACTTGGGGAAATCAGTTTAATTTATTAAAAATCAAATCTGGGAACGGTAAGAAGAATTAAAAACTAAATCTTAAAACACCTTCTTCCCACACCTCCCTTATTCTTGGGCTCAGCTTCGCTCCTGATTTCCTCTATTTCCTCTCCTGCCAGCATAAGAGATGGATGTGGAATAGATTTGTGGCTAGTTCATCACATATTATTTCTTCCACGCCTTTCAGCCTTCCTCCTCCTCCAGCGTGGGTCACTTCCAGGGGGTGCAGTCCTTCAGAAACAGGCTGGGCAGCATGGGTGCCCCATGGGGTTACAGGTCCTGCCAGAAAATCTGCTCCAGTGCAGGTATCACACAGGGTGACAAGGGGACAGCTTCCTCACCGTGGTCTTCACCCAGGGCTATGGGAGAATCTCTGCTCTGGCACCTGGACGCCCTATTCCCCACCTGTCCTCACTGATTTTGATGTCAGCAGAGTTGATTCTCTCATATTCTCACTCCTTTCTCCCACTGCCATTGCTGCTGTGCATTTTTTGTCCCTCAGCTAGACATGTCATCCCAGAGGTGCTCTCACTGTGGCTGATGGGTTCAGCCTGACCCAGGGGTGGATCTGTCTTGCAGCCAGCTGGCATCAGCCCTGTCACAGATGCAGGAAGCTTCTGATGGCTTCTCACAGAAGCCACCCTTATAGACCTCTGGCTACCAAAACCTTGCCACACAAAGCCATACAGACACATATATACATTTAACAATGAGTGTTTCTTCCAAACTGATTTCTTTCCATTTTTTCCAGGTTCCTTTTAACTCCCATTTGCTTATAAAGTGACAATGAAAGGCCTCGGAAAACTGACCTCTCATATAAATATCCCTTTATCAGTAGTATAATATATATAACAGTATTATATTCATCAGATAAAATTCAGGAGAATATATCTCTTAAATGTATGATAACTGTAGATGGGAAAGATGATCAGTCCTACAGGAATTTAATTCAGTTAGCCATTGCCCAGAGTCTGTTTATTTTAATTTTACTAATGAAAATGAAAATTCCTTGTATCAGAGCAGAGGTGCAAATACACAGTGTGCAATATGAAGTGCCCAGATGCTTTGATATTGAGTAGCATGTAAAGATATTTGTGCATGAATATTTGACTGAGTGTTACATTAACCTTTTCGTCTATACATCTATGAAATAATTCTGCCCATCTGCTTCACTCAACAAAGTCACATGTTTTGCAAGCTGGTCAGACTACTTGTAAAACATAGGTCAGGATTAAATAATAAGGCAGACTTATTTATCTGCAAGAGTACATAAACCAATTATGCATGATATGTTTTGTTGTAAGAGATGGAGATTATATGGCGTATCATTAAGCTCCATCACGTAGAGGAGATTTCTGCTAGTGTTAACTGATTCTTGTATCCACTTCTTTCCAACAATTCTTTTAAAAAGAGAAGATTTTATTTATTTTATTTAATCAATTGCAAAATGACTAGATTTTGTTACAGGAATATAGAGAATTAGCACAATGACATTCTGATACATTCTTTAAGTCTCATCATAGTAGGAATAATAACATTATGGAGAGAGAAATTTAACTTCTATGCAAAGCTAGTGCAGCAATTAATGCTGTTTATCATATGTGCAGAAAACTTTTCAGTAGATATAGTTATTCTAGAATTAAAGTTTTTCATTTTCTGGTACCACTGGAAAACAAAATCTTTTGTCAGCTACTTGCAATGCAAAGTCCTTACTAGAAGGTAAACCTTCCTCTGCAGGCATTTTCTCCCTCTGAAATGTTTTCCATTAATTAAAGGTAGCTCAGAAAAAGCTCTATGTTGTCTGAGTAAAGATAAAAAAGCAACAAACAAAAAAAGTGAGTGTGAAAGAAATGGAAAAATGGAAGTGTCATAGCAATTTCCACTTAGTCTTTGGAAAGTTACTTGTGTTTCCTTTTTACACTGCTTGCTTCTGCCAAGAAGAAAGGAAATGCATAAAGGGGTGCCCCATCAAGCACCCTGTGTATAAGAATATACTGTAAATTTCAGAGTTAATGCCAGTGAAAACACACACTTCAAAGAAAAGCAGAATTAATCAGCACTTTTGCACTAACAATAATAATTCTTCATTTCCAACCAAGAAACTCAAACTGCTAAGTGCTGATGCAGGTTTATATTTGAAGTGATTTCCAATGTAATGTTTTCTGACATATTTAAGATGAATACTAGCTTAGGCAGGTAAACAATAACAGCTTTCAAAGGCAGTTAATATTTTAACTTAAGACCACCAGTCTGTGCTGTCTTGCATTGCAATAATTGTGTTTCTTGCCCTGTAGGCCCCATCTATGCAAGCATGCCCAGTGTATGCCCACTATACTATCAGAGTTTTGTTATAATTTGAAGAAAAACCTTTTAATAGAGTGTATGGGTCACTGTGAAAATCTGGTGATACTACTTAATTGATTTGGCCCTGATTCAGGAAAATTTAAAGTAAATTTTTATTTTTTAATTGTACTTAACCCCTGTTGATATCTGGCAGTTACATATTCATGTTTAGATTGCTGTCTTGAATGAGGGTTCTCCCATATAGCAAATTACTCTACTACATTATTTCCATTTTTATTGTGATTATGATTATTTTGTCAACACGTTCTGAGACATAATTCCTGTTTCTAAAGTGGTTTGAAATCTTGGTGAAAATTTTGAAATGCAATTTTAATATAGGATTAAAAAGATAAATGATAATTTTATAGAGAAAATAGCCTGTACGTTCATGTTGCAAAGTGAATTTCTTTGGTTTGCATAAGCATTTGCTTTGCACTGGGCAGGAACATATTCTGTTAGAAATTCTCAAAATTCTACTACACTGAAAACTATATTTCATGCTAAGTGATTAGTTTAGCATTATCTACCTCTGTGAACCAAAAATCAACATTTTTTTACCGTGTGATATTTTTTATATCTTATAGAGCCAAAATAGATTGAGAGCTAAAAGACTTTTAGAGCAAGATAGATAGAAAGAGTTTTAAAGTAAGAACAAAGATATCTTATGCATTCTATTCTGTTGAATATAACTTCTTAAACATATTCCACCTCTGAACCTTGTTTTGAAAGCCTGTCTCTGAAAAAAATAAAAAAGTCAATTAGAATAGCAGCTACAGCTGAAGTAAACAGTCATCAGGGATGTAATGCCACTCTCTGTTCATCCAGCTTGAAAATACTATTGTGTCTGCACTTCAGCATTTCAGTCTGATGTCTAATGACTTTTGTTCCCAGTTTCAGGGCTTCTAAAATATTGCTGAAAGCTGAAATCTTTCCTTTGTTTGAACTGCTAATTAGTTTTGTGTATATGGGATTTATGAAGTACCGGGTGTTTAAATCATATCTCAGCTTAAATCTGCCTGGGAATGTTCTGCATTACAAAATAGATAAATAAAAGCAGCATCCTAGCAAATTCAAAGTTTGTGAATTGCATGCACATCTTACAGATAAAATGAATCTGCAAATCCTTTACCAAACAATTGCTTATTACCCCAGTCCTCTTGTTTTAATTGTATTTTCCTCGATTAAATCCTTTGTCCAACCATGAATGGAGTCACAGTTCTCACCAAGAAATAATGAAAACAACATGCAATGCCAGGGTTCCCCATTTCCCTGCCTGTTTTCCTGACAGAGAAAGGTTTGTACAAATCTCACACAGCTTCTGTCACTTGATATCTGAGTTCATTGTCTAAACAAGAGAGAAAAATAATTATCTACTTAACAATAAAGCTTATATTTTCATCTGCCTTAGATTTTGTAGACATTGTCTTATTAGGAATCCAGTCTGTCAGGAAAAGCAAAGTCTATGCAAAGAAATTTTTATTGGTTCTGTGTTATGTTACAGTACTTTTATTAGACGGTGACATTCCTAAGACAGCACCTGCTGCGTGGATTTGGGCTGTTAGCCAGAAAAGAAATAAAAAAGAAATGTGTGCTTTAAATCCAAGAGGCAATGGGCTTGCACTACTGTAACAAATACCCACATGCCTGAACAGTTGGAAAGTTAGAGTGAATCACAGTTGTAAGCATTGGGGATAAATATATGTATAAGTGGCACTGTTATCACCATAACTTTCAGAGCAACAAAGATATAAAATGTCTCTTCTACATCTGTTCTCCTTTCCCCTGTGAATATAACAATTGAATGATATTTTTTTACCCAATATGTATGGAAAAAGTGAACTTTTCCTTTCCTTTGTCTGTGGATTTGTTAGCACACTCTGGTCCATTTAACTGCCAAAGCAACAGAATCTATAATGAGAAAGAAAATAAAATTCAATTTTTCCCTCTAAATCTGGAACAGGTCTAGATTTAATGCTATATGAATGTGGCTGGAGGCAGAATTATGTCTAGAAATATTTGTGGGCTTCCAGGGCTGCTAAAACTCTTCCCCATGTATAAAAATTCACTTCCCAAAGCCAAAGGAGATCACAAACCCAAAGCAAGTGTAGTTCTCAGACATGGCACAAAAGATCATTTCTCATTTTTGAGTTCTGCATTTGATATTCTGGAAGTGAGATCTGGATATATGATCAAATCTAAAAAGTAAGCAATAAAATAAAAAGCTGAAGAAAACAACAGACACTAAATTAGAGGACTGAAATATTTTTTCCCCCCTACATAATTTCTGCATGTAGAATTTTCTTTCTGAATTTATATTGTGTGTTGATACACTCCCAGTCCCCTGCAATACAGGGCAGATGTTGTAGAATTCCTTTTCATTGATCATGGGCAGGTTGTTTCAGAAGGAACATTAGACTGATCTGGTCCCTCATGCAGAGAGAACTTCTGCTTTAGAAACTAATGTCTAGCAGCAAGATTGACACTGAAAGACAGTAAGTAATGTTCTGTCATTTTCTGGCATTTATCACTTACTCAAAAGAGCAATATTTTGGCCTTTCAGACATCTGTCTATTTAAGTTCATGGGTGTTGATTTTATGGGATTAGTCCGGGTGAGCATCACTTGTTCCGAAGCAAATACAAGTAATTCCTGACTTTTAATGGGAAATGGGTAAGACTCAGATCACATATTCTCTCTGTTGTAGTCATACTCCTGTGACAGATACAAGACAAAAGCAAAAATGTCATGGTTTGAGTAGCAGACTTATTGGCAGCCTATTACTATTGATGCAATTACTTTACCAGCTGTCTCAGTGGTTGGTCCTGTGTCCGAGTCAGGGCAATCCCACACACAAGCACAGACTGGGAGGAGAATGGATCAAAATTAGCCCTGGAAAGAAAGACATGGGGGTATTTGTGGATGAAAAACTCAATATGACTCAGCAATGTGGATTTGCAGCTCAGAAAGCCAGCAACATCCTGGGCTGTATCCAAAGCAGCATGGCCAACAGGTTGAGAGATTGACTCTGCCCTTCTGCTCTGGTCTGGTGAGACCCTGCCTGAAGTGCTGCAAGCAGCTCTGAGGCCTCCAACACAAAGATGGAGACCTGTTGGAGTGAGTTCAGGGGAGAGCCACTGACTTGATCATAGGACTAAAACACCTCTCCCATTAACACAGGATGAAAGAATTGGAGTGGTTGGGGTTTTTGCCCTATTTCCCCACAGAGATTGTGGACTTCCTATTCCCTCAGGATGAGGTTGGATGCTGTTCTGAGCAACCTGGTCTAGTGACAGGTGTCCCTGCTCATGGCAAGGAGGTTGGAAACAGATGATCCTTAAGGTTCCTTCCAATCCAAAGCATTCTATGATTTTCTGTTTCTATAACTTCCAAATATTCCAGAAAATTCCCACACTGAAAGAACTCCAAACAGATTGGAACTCACTGAGAGGTCCTTGGCTATGTTCAGAAGGTATGGTTAAACCTTCCTTCATAAGAATTGGTGTGAGGCTGGAGGTAGAGTGTAGGAATACATTTTTATAATCTGATTAGAAAAATATTATATAACTTGATATAATTAAATTTAATCCAAATATGTCACCAGTGGAAATATCCACTTGCCTGGAACTCTGTTGCAAACTGTGGCTCATGTGGTAATTCACATGCAGGAAATGCTAATGAAGGGTTTTCTGATGTTTTCCCTTTTGAGTCCTGCTGGTGGGAAGGTATAATAATGTTAGATCAAAAGCGAGTTTTCAGTTCCTTACAACTGGACTTGATCTTTTCTGTTGGTAACCTTTCTTTATACACAGCTCTGCATCTCTCTCACTTCATAAAAGTCTTCATGCACTGATTTGCTTCCATTGTTCCACCTTCTTGTCATGTATTTTGAAAATAGGTGGTAATACCATATATTTGGCTATGTATTTGACGTATTATTTAAACTGCTTGTCATTAGTCCAAAATATTTTCTTCTGAAACTGGATCAAATATGAGGGGGTCTTAAGTTCCAAAATTTCTTCCTAAAAAGGAATGACTGGATGTCCTTGATTCAGTGTTGTTGATTCAGCCAGTGAAGAAAATTAAGATGTCATTTATGCTCATGAGGTCCTTGTCTGCATAATACAGTGAATATTAATATTGCTTCATTACTAGGTAAATAAACATATTTCTATTTCTAAATACCAATAACACACAAAGTACGTTCTCTGGGTAACATCTCCTTCAACTTATTTCTGTTTATGGATGTCTGTAAATCACAGATTCCTTTTAGGTGAATCATTCTTGAAATATTTAAAACTCTTGAGAAGGATATCTTCTTTTTCTTTCACTGAAATGCTTTATGTTTTGGAGAAAAGTCTGTCTCTTTGCTCAGTGGATGATCTGTACAGCCCAACAGAGCAAAGACTTTCGTTCATGATCATACCTTCCTGTTTGCTAGCTGAGTACTTTATTCTACTACAGCCTTTTCACACAAAGTATCCGTGCAAAGAACTTCTGCTGAGCATGTCCAAGAACGTAGATGGTCATGCTACCAACCAGTGAGGAGCAAACCTAATTCAGAAGATGCTGTACTTCCCTGAACCTTGCACTTTAATATGTGCCCAGGCACAACACACATAAATCTCTTCTCTGTGTGTGTGTAGGAGGGTAGACTTTGCAAGGATCAAGATTAAAGAACTGGACCCACCCAGGTTTTCCAGCTGGGCTCTGTTAAAGACTTCCTGATTAGGCTCTCTTGGAAGATTTCAGGTAGCTTTCAGGAAACAGGTTTGTGAATGAAGCAGTGTGTCAGTACCTGGCATGCCTTGAGCTCACCTGAATTTTCTGAATCTCAGTCTATCCTACTGGAAGAGAGGGTTATTGGTTAGTGATGTCCTATTTATAGTGGGAATATCAGGTTTATTCTGGTTTTATTTACCTCTGTGGGCACAGAAAAATTAGAAACTTCATAAAATATTAAGTATCATGCTTGTTTTTTATACAGCCCTCGATTATTATCCTTTCATGTTGGGATGATCCTATCATAGACAGTGAGCTCAGTGGTTCTTCACCATCAATGTAAGTAGAGGCTACTTCAAAAACATGGGAGAGAAGATAAATACTCAGAAGTTGATTACTAGTTGATTATTGTTTTTGGTGGTTTTTTTCTCTTTCTAGATGGATTATTATTATTATTATTATTATTATTATTATTATTATTATTATTATTATTATTATTATTATTATTATTATTATATTTCTATATAATATTGTAAAATATTACTCTTTGACACACTGGTAGTTTTAATACATTTGTGAAAAATCCTGAAAAAATGTTGCATTACTAATTCAAAAACTTAAAAGAAAGAAAGTTCTGAAAGAAAGTTCTGCTGAACCATCACTGATATGGCCTTTACTTTTGAAGCAGTCCTGTTTGGATCAATTCTCTTGTTAAGAGCAACACTCTGCTCTCATGGCTCTGTGTTTGATGTATTTTCCCTGTCAGCTGTAGGGGGATTGGAACTAACTGGATGATCTTTAAAGATCCTTTCCAACCCAAAGAAAGCCTGGATGAATGTACATAATTTGCACAGTTTTCTTTTTGCCTCCATTTCCTTCCTAGGCTGAGATTTTCTTTTTGGCCACTTTACAAGTCACATCACCTGAAGACCTTACCTTCAGCCACCCTTTTTACCTCAGTTTCAAATGAGAAACAATATGTTCACCACTTTGGCAAAAGAGACTGTCACTGCATGTGCTCACAGGCATGTGCTTCTTTAAAAGGCAATACATTCACTGTAAACACATATTTTTCNAGGATATCTTCTTTTTCTTTCACTGAAATGCTTTATGTTTTGGAGAAAAGTCTGTCTCTTTGCTCAGTGGATGATCTGTACAGCCCAACAGAGCAAAGACTTTCGTTCATGATCATACCTTCCTGATTGCTAGCTGAGTACTTTATTCTACTACAGCCTTTTCACACAAAGTATCCGTGCAAAGAACTTCTGCTGAGCATGTCCAAGAACGTAGATGGTCATGTTACCAACCAGTGAGGAGCAAACCTAATTCAGAAGATGCTGTACTTCCCTGAACCTTGCACTTTAATATGTGCCCAGGCACAACACACATAAATCTCTTCTCTGTGTGTGTGTAGGAGGGTAGACTTTGCAAGGATCAAGATTAAAGAACTGGACCCACCCAGGTTTTCCAGCTGGGCTCTGTTAAAGACTTCCTGATTAGGCTCTCTTGGAAGATTTCAGGTAGCTTTCAGGAAACAGGTTTGTGAATGAAGCAGTGTGTCAGTACCTGGCATGCCTTGAGCTCACCTGAATTTTCTGAATCTCAGTCTATCCTACTGGAAGAGAGGGTTATTGGTTAGTGATGTCCTATTTATAGTGGGAATATCAGGTTTATTCTGGTTTTATTTACCTCTGTGGGCACAGAAAAATTAGAAACTTCATAAAATATTAAGTATCATGCTTGTTTTTTATACAGCCCTCGATTATTATCCTTTCATGTTGGGATGATCCTATCATAGACAGTGAGCTCAGTGGTTCTTCACCATCAATGTAAGTAGAGGCTACTTCAAAAACATGGGAGAGAAGATAAATACTCAGAAGTTGATTACTAGTTGATTATTGTTTTTGGTGGTTTTTTTCTCTTTCTAGATGGATTATTATTATTATTATTATTATTATTATTATTATTATTATTATTATTATTATTATTATTATTATTATTATTATATTTCTATATAATATTGTAAAATATTACTCTTTGACACACTGGTAGTTTTAATACATTTGTGAAAAATCCTGAAAAAATGTTGCATTACTAATTCAAAAACTTAAAAGAAAGAAAGTTCTGAAAGAAAGTTCTGCTGAACCATCACTGATATGGCCTTTACTTTTGAAGCAGTCCTGTTTGGATCAATTCTTTTGTTAAGAGCAACACTCTGCTCTCATGGCTCTGTGTTTGATGTATTTTCCCTGTCAGCTGTAGGGGGATTGGAACTAACTGGATGATCTTTAAAGATCCTTTCCAACCCAAAGAAAGCCTGGATGAATGTACATAATTTGCACAGTTTTCTTTTTGCCTCCATTTCCTTCCTAGGCTGAGATTTTCTTTTTGGCCACTTTACAAGTCACATCACCTGAAGACCTTACCTTCAGCCACCCTTTTTACCTCAGTTTCAAATGAGAAACAATATGTTCACCACTTTGGCAAAAGAGACTGTCACTGCATGTGCTCACAGGCATGTGCTTCTTTAAAAGGCAATACATTCACTGTAAACACATATTTTTCCTGTTTGATGCATTTCCAGTCTTTATGCTCTTAAGTGCTGTATATCATTAACCTCAAAAACAATGCATATTTATATGCAGATTGGAAGCAAATGAATGCTTAGAAATGTTGCATTCACCAACCCTCTTTGCATTTTAAGGCTTGTCTTTTGTTCTGGTCTTTATGACGAATTCTGCATGCAGTGTTAAGTCATAGACCTCAGGGTACAGATCTGGTGGTTTAATTGTCATGGAAAGGTTGAACAGTGGTACAGGAGGTCCTAGAGGCAAAGGCTGCTAGGAATCCTGGGGAGAACATGCTTTCAGGACAGAACATGAAATCCTGTTCTAAATGTAAGCTCACAGTTGCTCTCAAACATTTCTAGGGAAACCATAAAAGCATGATATTTAGACAACGTGCAGTGTTGGTATAGGTTAATTTCCCAGAGGAGATCTGGGTAAAAAAAAAAAAAGAGTCACAGGAGAAGAAGAAAATCTTGTCAGTATAATAGGGAGATTCCATCAATATATAAGCTCTTACGAATTAATTCTTCTTCAGTGGTGCTCAAAATTAACTAAATCTCATGCCAGACCTTGACTGCTCTGAAATTTTGAGATTTTGAAGCATTTTTGAAGGTAATATTCTAATTTCTCTTCAAGAAATGTAACTTGAAAATAAAAATTACATTGATGTGTGGTTTTAGGTGTAGGCAGGGAGTGGAGAACTGGTTTTTTGCAGTGAAATGTAGAGGAATTCTATTGTCTTCAAGAAGCTCAACAGCCACAAAACATTTCTAGAAACTGAAAAACTGTGAACAAGTATCAGGCATACATTCTTGTTCTGTTTCTTATCTCTTGTCCCACTACAGTAGCTTTTTCTTCTGTGAATATTTTTAAACTAAAGATTTAAAAGAGAGGATTTTTTTTTTCTTAAATACTGTCAAAGAAATGGTTGTCTTTCTCATTTTAAAAACTGCTTAGGATAAAATGCTGTTCCCAAAATTAATTTGTTCTGCTGTAGATTGGGAGTAACTGAGCTAATATTAATGAAAACGTCACACAAGCAATAGAAAAATGGAAACTATGAAAGAAGCTTCTTATGTCACTCTCTTTCTCTGACTTCTCCCACAGTCCTGTTCTGCAAAGAGGAGCAGGAGGGAGCTGTGGAGAGCATCTTCCAAGAGCCATTATCCTTCCCTCTTCATCTCCAGTGATCTGTCACATGTCACATCTTCCATCCTTAAAGGCATATGGTGGGTATTAGAGATGATTGCTGCAGCATGCTGCTCCTGGCCCTACATATCCTTGTTTGACACATTAGATTGTTGAATGACATTTACATTGACAAAAAGAGTTGCATGTGCCTTTCACTTTTTGTTGGTGCTTTTTTTTTTTTTTTTGTTAACACATTAACCGCTTTCCTAAATACAATAGAGAAACAGATTTTCTTTTTGGTTTGTAACAGGTTTTCACAATATTCAAGAATAAGGTTAATATTTTCTGTAGGACATGGAAAAAGTTGGGCAGGTGTCATCAAAACAACTGAATGGATTGCTTTTCTGTAGATTTCATCTGACCTCTGTAGTCTGAAATATTTAATCAATCACTAACTACTATTTAAATACATCTTCTAGGCTCTTGAATAAGATTTTGAGTACACTGACATATTTCAGTGAAATATTTCTATGCAGAAGATAAGCACAGAGTAGGACAAAAATTAGGATAAACTGTACCACATGAATTGTGCAGACAAGAATGGAATATGTGTGTATGGGAGAATTTAATGTTTCAGATGAATATCAGTATTACTTTGGATTCAGTCTGTGATCTGTTACTGGCTTGACACGTACTCTAGATCAGAAAAGGGGTAAGAGCAGACATATGATATAAAAATTACTTATTTAAGATTCTGACACTGATTTCTGTTTGGTTTTGTTTCCTATTTATTTAATCTATCTCTGTTAATAAAGAGTAAAAATATCTGGTAAATTTCTGTAATTGAAAAGATAATTAGGGTTGAAAAGCTGTACTGCCTTGATATCTCTCTATATATAGAGATATATAGGTGTGTATGTACATATATATCTATACACACACGTAAATTCACCCTGGAATGGCTCTTCTTCAATAACAACAGCTAGTGGTAGTCAGAATGAGAAAATTTGTTTTGGGTTATAAAGCAAAGGTCTGTCTCTCATGAATTTGTATGGAATCTTTTTCCTCAATGTATTCAGTAATGTTTTTATCAGTCCAGTTCTGAATTGCATAGGCTATGGAGTTTTGATCCTTTTCTGGGGGTCATTAGGAAACCTTTTACACTGTTTTATCACTGAAAAACATTTATATCCTTTACTTCAGTTTGTTTTCTCTCTTCTACCCTTTTTTCCATGTTAAACAAATCTGTACAGAACTTCAGGACAGACTATAGCTCTCAAATTTCTTGGGGTCATTTTAGTGCTAACCTTCATACTGCTGCATCATTCTTTTCTTAAAAACCCCACAATCCCATTTATTATATTTTTCTTTACAAGCTGAAAAATAGCTTTGAAAAATGAATGTCAGTTTCCATTAAAAGTATTCATTACTTACAGTTCAAATTTCCTCAACTCAGTATTGAGTCTTTGTCAAAGGAGAAAAAAAGGGATTTAAAAAACCCTAGACTGGGTTTCTACCCATGTTTATGCAAATACCATTACCTCACACAATAATTCCATTTATTTCAGTCAGTTTGGTTGCATATTACAGGTCAGGTACAGTCTTTGATTTGCATGCTTTATTTGAATGGTACTTATAGATACCACCTGAAAATTACTTGAGAATGCACGTGTACATGCGGGCAAACTTCAGTTTCACATCCTGTACAATGTGCCCTGTACTGCCTTTTTCAGTGTTTGTGAATTTCTGACCTTGCAGGTACGTTCAGCTGACAGAGCACCGGTGCCTCTGGATCTCAGTCTTCTGTCTGGAGCTCCTCCTGCTCAGCAAAGGGAGCTCAGATGGAGCTGCTGTAGCTGACAGTCAGTTTTGCAAGATTAATATTCCCACAAACTGACAAGGTGTTGGAACTCGCACAAAACACTGTTGCCCACTTTTAAAAATAATAGTGGACATTTCTGATTTTATTAAAATATTTCCTCACTCTGATGCTTGTATAAGAATAGAGTTAGTCTTGTCTCAATTAGAACTTATAAACATTTTTCTTTTTTCTTTTTCTTTTTCACTTTTTCACCTCTTCCCTCTTCCCACCACATAACACAGTCATCTTTGCAGGTGAATGTTTAAGTTTTAGACAACATGTGTTTCCAGGATGCAATTCTGTTGTGATAATTGCCTTGATACCTAATGATTTAATTAGATAATCACATAATTGCAAGAAGTAAAAAAAAAAAAAACTTGTGCAAAATGGAATAAATAATTGAAATTAATTTTTCTTGGAGAGTAACAAGTAAATTTTGAATTTCATAACCTTAGCTTATCAGTGACACTAATTAGACCTTGCATTTTAATAATCTTCCATTAAAAAGCTGCTGAGATATCAACCAGATATATTTTTTAGTCTGTGAGCCTTTATGTGGTGAACAGAAACACAATAATTTGAGAGTGGTAGGTATAGATTTATATTTTCAGTCTCATTTTTCACATCACAGGAGCTGACTCCTAAAACCTTTGCAGAGCCTTTCATTATTCAACTGTTACAGTTCAAATAATCAGTTTTGATGGCAAAAGAGTTTTATGTTTGGCCCATGCCATACACATTCCAAATAGTTGCTTTGTCCCAAATTTTATTAGCTGTGACATAACCAAGGGTGTTATCTGATAGTTAGTTAAGCAGTTTATTATATAGGATTACTCAGTATGTTAATTGTTATCACTGCATTAAGCACATGAATCATGGTTTTTAAATAGGATTTTTTATCTAATAATCTGATATATGTTTTTATAATGTTTACTATATCACTGAAATGATCAGAAGGAAAAAAAGTATATGGGACTTAAAGGAATTTTGAGTATCTGAGGAATCATTTGTTTAGTCAACATTGATTTAAGAGAGTGACTTTCTGTAGTTCATCATGTGCCCTAAATATAAGATCACACCTTTGAATCATCTCATTGTTATAAATATCAGAGATGAAATTATGAATGACATAAATTTCTGAAGCTCTTCTCTGCCTTTGTTATTCCTTTATTTTTCTGTATGACCAACAGCATTGGGTCTGCCTGCTTGTACTGGACTCCTCCAGATAATGTTGGAATTTCTTAGATTCTGACAATTCAATCCAATCAAAAACTCTATATCCTCAAAGGGTAAAAACTAGTTTTCTATTGTGAAAATAGAAACCATCCTTCCCCAAGGCACCAACTCTACCTCAGATGCATGTGAACGAGCAGGCTGGGTAGTAGTTGTGGCAGCACTGAGCAGAGTCAGGCTGTAAAATCTGTCTGGGAAAATGAATAAATATTAGGATGCTTAGTCAATGCTGATATCTGTGCTGCTGAGGTTATATTGATATCTACAGTGACTGCCATGCCGTATGTCACACAATCTGGACTGAATTTCTTGCTTGCTTTCTTCTGAGGGTTACATCCATGTTCCTTTTGGTCTCATCCAAGAGCAGCAATATGTTAATAAGTAAAGAGACTTCTCTTGAAGTTATTATTAACAAGGAATATAATTTAAAATATATGTTACATATTTAAACAGAAAATTATATTTGCCTTTACAGATGTGACTTTGCCAAGTCTACAGAAAGAAGCTGCTTTTTGAGGGCCTCTAGTGTAATATTTATTTTCATGCTTACATTACCAACATGTGATAGAAGCTTTTTGAAGGGCCTAATTACACAAAAATAGAAACTTTAATAAAATCTCTACTTAGTTATAATATGTTGATAAGCTCTAACTGGTCTTGAAGGCAGTTAGTACCTGTACACCTTTTTAAAAGGTATCTAGTTCTAGCAGAGCAACCCCATGGTTATAAATTTCAACTTTTATTTATACATGTATATTTTTTTTTTTTTAATTTTAACCCAGCCCTGGCTGCTTCAGAAACACTAACATTAGAAAAACTGAAAATCTGATATCAAAGGAAATAATAATTCACATTATTTTAAATGTATGGATTTAAACCTAAGCTTTACAGGCTCACCCAAGATCCATGTGATTCAAGGATTCCAGCCTTTATTGTCTTGCTGAAGTACAGCAGTGGGTAATAGAAGACAGAAAAGATGTTTTATCATTTGCCAAGCAAGTCCACAAACCCACAAAACTAATGGCAATAAATCTTCTGTATCTCACAGGACTATAATAACTGTAATAATACATTAGGTTCTGCATGAGTATCCTGGTTTGAGGATTGATACTTCCCCAGAGATGGAATGTCCTCATATCTATCAGGTACTTACAAATCACTCTTAACATGAAGCTAAAGTGAAGAATTGAAGTCTAGCTACTAGACTATAATTAAATACAGTTAAATATATACAAATTAAGTAAAATAATACTAAAAATTTATTTTGGCCTTAGATTTTAGTCTAAAATATCTCAGCTGCAGTTTATTGAAAATAAGAAACTGTGCTGATAAAACGTGAAATGCACACAGAAATTACCACAGCAACAGTCAGAAGTGTTTTATAATGCTGATTGCAGTAAAAATCAAAATCTGCTACTATAGGTTATGGTCTGCTTTAAATAAACTATAGCATAAAGTAGTTTACATGTAGATGGATCTACTGTCTTTAAAATCAAATACATTATTTTGAAATAACTTTATCTTTTTGGTTTTGTGCTTTAAGATTCAATATTCCCCAGACATAAGCCACTGCTATTTTCAAATAATAAGAATAAAAAGCATTTCTGAGTTTACTTTTAGCTGGTGTTTACTGCCCTTTTTTCGTAATTGCATAGTAAACAATGATTTTTGTTGTGAAATTTTGAATCTTTCTATATCATTAAAATGATAGCAGAACTAAAACCATGTATTTGGCATGCATATATGCTTGTGGGAAGCACTAATAAGTAGTTACTCGTGAATCACCCAATCTAGTGTCTTGTATTGTTTTGTGTAACTTTAAATTTTTTGCTAAAATGCTTTTTAAATTAGATTCTATCACAAGAGATAAAGTCTATAAATTATTCTGGATAAAATTAATTTACTTAAGAGTAAGCACTTGACTTTTTGTCTTTGCAGTAAACCAAATTACTAATTCTGAACAAAAAGCATTCCAAAGAAATCAAAATATATTCATGTAGTTCAGACCCTAATTCTTAGTTTGGTCATACTCATTTTAGAAAGTAATAGACCAATCCAGCATTCTCTATTCATGTTAATTGGCAACAAGTGTTGACAAAAAATGTATATAAATACTTGCTCAGGACATCAATATTTTTAGATTAGCGTATGGTTATTTAGACATATTTTATTTTTATATACTGTAAAATACTTGCAAGTATTTAATTTAATTAGGAAAAGAAAAAGAAATGGTAATAATGGACAGATTTTTCTATTTGTGTCTATTCAAAATTATTCCAAAAACTTTTACCCTTTTAAGTCCTCCTTGCAGATATAGTCTGACAGATAGGTAGACAGATGGACAAATAAAATTGGCAGATAGGGATCACAGTTTATTTTCCTAGTGAATAAGTTGATTACTTTGGGAAAGCTGACTATACAAACACAGGAATGGAAGAAAACAGATGGTATGCGTTCCAATGCCTGGTGGCTTTTGAGCATTAAACATTTGTCTGAACCAATTCCCTGTAAGTAAAGAATCTGTATTTTTTAATATCTTCCATTAAATAAAAGCCCAGTGAGTGGGGAAATAATGAAAGGAGACTGAACTTGTAATGTCATTTCAAAGATTTAAGCATTCTTTATGCTTTAAACCCAGTAAACTATCATGGAAAAGTCTTTGTTTAAAATGAGGAAAATAAAAATACCTAAAAGCAGAAATAGGGAAAGGTAAAACTCTTAAGCAAGTATGCAAAATCTCTTCCAAAGCAGTTTATTCTTTCCTGAAGATATTTTACACCAGTCAGTTCTATGAAGATCTTCCACTCCTGGTGACTGGATAGAAACATTAGCACACGAGCCTGCCTGCAGATGAATGGTGGGGTGCAAGCTCCAAAGTTTTATATAACTGCTATCCTAATAGCAGAATCAATGACATTACACAAACCTGGCTCACACCCATCACCTGCAATTACAATGAGTTGCTGTTCATTGCATGTGTGCTTGTTGTTTTTAAGTCACTGGGGATTAAGAAAGAGAGAAAAATGTACTACAGTCCAAAGTCATGAAGGGGAAAGTGTGTTAGAACCACATACACTGTATATTTATTTACTCATGATGAGCCCCAGCCATGAGTCATCAGCTTACAGTTTCTCTTACAATCACCCTCATTGGCTATTCATGAACAGGTCATGAATAGCAGGATTATATCACTTTGTTTTTACTTCCTTAATAGGAGCTATTAAAGAGTCACTTTTCAGATTGGTATTATTAACTGTTTGCTAGGTTATATTTTTTGAATAGTGCTTTCCTTATTCAGAAGAGGAGAACAGCATAGAGAACTGGAAATGGTTTGAGAAGTAATATGAACATCAAATTATTTGTAAGACAGGAAATAATTGGTATACATTGGCAAATGTAGTTTGAATGAAAGAGCTGCATACTGGCCCATTGCAGGAAATAGTTCAGACTGTTATTCTGAAGAGATCTGCACCACTATGCTGCAAATTGCCTGTATTGCTTTTCAGATCAGTAGGTTTTAAGGCCTAAAAAGGGCATTTGCATCTTAACCTAATGGCTAACAGACTACAGGACAATCAATTCCACTAAGTGATCCAGAGTGACAACCACAATTTTTTAACACATAAAGAGGCAACCCAACATACCCAAACTTCATTTCAAGTGTTGAAACCACCTCATTCCATGTCATAGAGGATTTACTGCAGCTCTGTGTAAGATATCCCAAAGGCTTAATATGTTCTTCATTAAACATGTGTAGCATGATCTCAGTCTGAATTTGTGTAGCTCTGTGTCATCACTTTCTGAGAGCGTTTTAGTTAACTAAGGACTGTGAACAAGCAGAAAACCTTAAATAACAGAGGGCAACAATTCTTTTACTATGGAAAACATCATGTCTTATCTTGGCAATAAACAACAATTATGGATTTTCTTGCCCTCTTGTTCAAGAACTGAATTTCAGAGCCTCATCCAGGTATGTGTAGTTTGAGTGGTACAAAGTGGAATAAATTGTGTGTTTTTTGTTTAAGGATCCAGATGTCAGCATCTCGCTTACAAAAGATGCGTCAGTAATATCAATTAATTTGTGCCATGATGATTATGCTAGAAATAATCAGACCTTTTTTCAATGATCTTCAAATTCAAAATAATGTTTCCATTTTTTTCCATGTGATCTTTCTATGTAAAATACAAGAGTCACAAATGCCAATTCAAAAAGAGAAATGTTAATCTTGTTTTTTTCTTCACATCTTCACAGTACAATTTTATTGGAGTTTATTCCTTTTTTTATCTTCCTTCTATTGAGAAGATCTAAACGCATTTTTAAAATTTCAGCATTTCTTTTCAAACTGAAGGTCAGGTGTTAGCTACACTATATTCATAATGTTCCCTTACTCTCAAAATATAAAATTTATCACTACTGGGAGAAAAAGGGAATAAGAGCTACACAAGTGAAAAGTTTAGCAGAAAATTATGGACTTCAGCAGTCATTGAATAAAAGGCTTAATACTTATTTTAATACTTCATTTTAATTAAATACGAAAACAACATTCCAAGTGAAATAAACATTGCATCAATCAACCATTCTCCAGATTATATCCAAGAAACCTCTCACAGAACAAATAGCATAGCTGTACATCTGGCACAAAAAGCTGAAAGGCAAAAGGAAGCATGCTAGTATTTGATGATAGATGTATTTGTTTTTATGGTAGTTAACATTAATTTTGACAAGAAACCTCAGCTATTCAGTTGATCAGGTTGACTTTGTTTTTGTTTTGNTATTATTGTGTTGTTCAAGCTTTGAAAATAAGACAGGTTTACCTAACATTAGGAGATCAAAACTCTTTTGTCTTCTTTATTAATGTGAGCTTGAAATATCAACATCTAGGTCACATTCAGTAATGATCACAGGATCTTGTGATAATCCATGCTGGGAGGGAGCTCAGCTGATCCCTGGGCCAAGCCCCTGCTCAAAGGAGTGGGTATGAAATCAGCACTTGCATCTAGTTTGATCTTGAGGGCTTCCAAGCATAAATCCTGACTAATGAATGGTAACAACTTCCAACACTTGTATGTCCTCACAAAGAAACAATTATTCTCAGAGATAGTTTTAACCATTCTTGTTTCCATTTAGGCCTACCTTTCATCTTGCTATCACACACCATAGTGAAGAGTCTGGTTCCATCTTCTCCATATCCTTCAAGTGTTAATTTCCCTCAATGCTGCCTCTTCCACAAACTGAATATGCCTTAGACACTTGGCCCCTCTTCACAGGATAAGTGCTTCTAATAAGCTCTTTCAGTCATCTCAGGAGGATTTTGATGATCTTCTGTTTATTGACATCTTTCTCATAATAGGGGACTTCAGATTGGGTACAATATTTCTGATGTTGCTCTTATCCTAGGAACAGACAGGTAGAGTGACCAGAAAGATGAATTATAAAAAATGTGTGACAATGTGGTTTTGCCTTTTGGAGGGGGAAGAGTGCCTGTATCTACAGGCATTAAACTTTTGTAAGCAAATATCTATTTTGTAAGCAAATATGATATTATGGACTGGCCACAAATGCATTTGAAAGAGTGTTATAGATATGTGTAATCAAAATAACTCCTAGGGCTCTCCACAAGAGGGAATGACACAAACCTTCAAGAATGAGGATGGACATCCCTTTTCCATAAGATGCCATTACAGAAAAAAATTCAGTAAGTATGATGCTTCTCCTTTCCAGTCACTAATCTAAGCAAAATTGCCAGCAGGATGGTTTGCACAGCATGATCAGTAGCAAAGTGATATATATCACAAAGTTCACAATCTGCTGTTTTCTCTTTAAAACCATTGTTTAAAAAGTACAGACTTCTTTTTTAAACCTTTTCTTTTTTCTTATATTTTTGATTCCCTGAAGGCAGCACAGTGTTTGTGAAAATATTTCACCATCTTACAGAGGCAGGTACCCATACACACATATAAATCTATATTGTGTTTTGTTTATATTTGCAATACTATTGGTATGGTGACAAGTCATGTCCTGTTTCTATGAAAAAAAGAAATATTTCCAGGGGGAAAAAAACACCCATATTAGAGTAACACGCTAGTGCAAAAAGATTATTATATCTTTCCATCAAAATTTGCTTTCAAATCTGCACATATTTAAAAAATTATAAAATCTCAACTCTGAATTCAACACCTTTAACTTGTTGAAGCATCTAAGACAATGTGTTTTTCCCCTTGTTGCTTTAATTCAGACTCATGTACCGATTTATATTGCCCACAGAAATAGCTGCACAGGCAGAGTAACACAACAACTGTTTCAAGAAAATAGAAATTGTGCCAGGGGACATTCATTCCAGGATTTGTTTGTGCACTTTGCCATTAGCATCTGCAGTTTGCATTTGTGAAATTGCTTTAGTTATATGATATTTCTATCAGAAAACTGGTTACTAATTTCTCCACAATTTCCCATCAGAAGCACAATAGAAAGATTCTTTATAAGAAGTTAAAAAGGTCTTGTCCAATCAGATGTAATGACCAACTCAGAAATGTACTTGCACAGCTACAAGTTCAGAGATAAACATATATTACAAGAATGAGGCTCTTTTTTTTTTTTTTCCTTTTTGCATTTGTTTTTTCTTGTGTTTTTGTTGGTTTGGTTTGATTTGGTTTGGTTTGGGTTTTTTGGCTGTTTTAAAAAAGAATCTGACCTCAAAATTTAACTTGTGCCTGCATCTATGAAATCTACTCTTTTGAGATTTTGTTTTGGTGTTTTTTATTTTAGGTTTTTTTAAAATTATTTTAAAATAATCTGCAATGGGGAATAAAAAAAGTTGCCATACTCACACAAGCATGAAACTAGTATCTTCTCAAGTATAAATCAACATAGACTTGTCACTGCTTATAAAGAAAGGACACAAGAATTTTTTGTTACAGATTTCATTGGAAACATAAAAGCTGGATTTTTGACAATACTTAAGTTTCCTTGCTCCTATTAATTATACCTGTAATGTATGTCAGTCACTGTCAAATTTTCTTCTTGGAGAAGGCCTTCCAGCCCTGTGGTGTGCATGAAAAAGTACCTGTCTTTTCAACCAATCTCTGCCAGTACCTTGTAAGTTGATCTCTGTTTTAACAGCCTTGCTGCAACACTCTTTTGTGGTGAAGTTATGCCTCCCCTCCTAATTCTGATGAATAGACTCATTGTTGAAAACGTGGTGGTTAAACATTTACTAATCTTGGCTGTCTGCAGAGATGCAGAAACGTTGGCCATTCAGACGGGTGGGTCTTTTTCATGTGGCATTACAATACTGATAGTTTTTATGAGTTTCTGCTGGTGTGCCAGACTCAGAACATACCCATCCCAGCCATTTTCCTGTGTCTTAGGGGCTCTCTGTGTGCATGCCTGGGAGGCTGATTGCTGAGCAAGTTTAACATGATCTCAAGGGAAGAAAAAGGTTATTTTAACACACTAGTTAAAATAACTAGTGTGTAAGTATAGTAGAGTGGTTTTCTGCTGACTAAAAGGGCTAATTGTCAATTATAATGTCAAAAAAATGTACCAAAAAAAAAGTTCTTAATGATAAGTAAGCTCACCTGAACTAATAAGATCCAATATTTGCATTTAGAGAGGACAGAAAAAAATTGTGAAGCAAGTAAACTTTTTGTTAAAACTGAGAATTGGAAAAAAAAAAAACCAAAACCAATCAAATCAAACCCAAATCACAATACCTTGTATTTTTAGTGTGATTATTTTGTTTCAGTTTCACAAAATCTTTTCCTTTGTCTCTTTTCCCTAACTGTTCTCATCCCTAAAATAAATCTACTCTTCTTGATATTGGTTCACATTATGTGCAGGATGGTAGAATCCTTAAACACATTCTTTTATCCATGAAGGACAGCCATGCCTGCATGGAACCTGACAACTTTTTAGCATCACCGAGCAGCTTTTCACAGTAACCAATGGCAAGTAATGGTGAATAAAGCTGAGCATCTCCTGGATGGCTCTGAGAGCATTCACTTACAGAACATGTGGGATGCATTCAGTGTCCTTCTAGTTTAACAAGTTTTCTCTATGAAAAATCATGTAAAATTTATCTTTCTTCAGTGCTATTGTATAACTCTTTTCTGCCACACCTCTTTTACCTCCTCAGAAATATATTATGCTTCCAGTTAGTTTTAAGCTACTTATGATAGGAAAGACATAATTTTTTTCAACTATTTGGTAAGAATAAACAGGGCATTTCAGAAAAGCAGATTTCTAAGGTGATACCAGCTTTTTCTCAGGTGAGTCTTACAGTTTTTGGAACTCTCTGACCACCACTCACTTTTATTGACATCAATTTGTTTTGTAATACTTAATAGCTATTGATCTGACATTTCATTCTGAGTTTGCTTGCACTGCAATAAGTGGGGATAAGCTGTAGAAAACTCAGTCCCCAGATTGTGTGAATGATAGTCCTACTCTAGAATTTGTTTTTTATATCTCTGCTTAGTTAAGATATAGTGATAGTCCATCCTGAAATATAAACCAAACCCAGATGGAAGAGCAGAATACCTGAGAGAGAAGGGCTTAAAATTATTTCTCAGTCTGTCCTACCTGAATGCAGCCAGGTCAGTTTAAATTTATCATTCTCCCTTTCCCTCTGCAGCCTGAGATGCATTCTGACCCTCCTGGTGCTGCTAGGTTTGGGAACTGTTGGCACAAATGGTTTGTGGGTAGGCAGTAAAGAGGAAAACATCAATGATATGTCTATACATATAGAGGAGGCTAAATGTGTTACACAGCTGTTGTTTTCTCTGGAAGGTATAAGTAACCCTTAGAGGGTGAGACCTATGAAATACAACAGCCATGGTCTGAATGGCCTGGTGCCACCAGAGCAATTTCCTTCAAATAATTCTATTCAGTGTTAACCAATAGCACATGAATCATCAGGCCAAATTCATTTCAGAGGTACAACTCTCTTCATTCTATACATTTGATCACTGCCTGGGATTAGGTGAAACATGTAGAGTAGCAGTATACACTTCCCATAAAAAACTGCATATGGGCTTTTGCTGGAGAGAATGGCTGTAAATATTCAAGAGCAAAGAGAAGCAATGGAAATTTTGTGGTTGTGACTTTGAGTTGATACTACAAAAAAAGATTTCATCATAAAGTGGAATAGTTCAGATATTAACTAGCAGATCTCTGACAAAATGACATACACCCTCTATTGAGAACAGTCACATGAAAAGAAAATAAATACTATTTTAATTGTGATTCTTTCTGCATACATTTTCTAAGAGATTGTTCCAAAATGGCATTATTTTATGTAACAATCATGTCTGAACTTTTCCTCTTTTTCTTCTGTAGAAGTGAAATTGAGTGATTACTTTTCAATCCCTCTGCCAGTTTTTTACAAGCCTTAATCTCATTCAAGAGGTAATAGACTAAGGAATATATTGAATACACTGGGTAATTAACTGAAATTGAAGTCATTAAACAACTAGAATAAATGGCAGTTCCTACAGGCAGAATTTGAAAAAATATCAGTAGCATGAATGGTTATAAAGAATTGTTTCAGAAGTATGAACAGGAGAGACAGAAGATTAAGGATGTGCTGTGGCTTTTTCTAAGTTCTAAAGCTTATTTTTCCCATGTGTATGTTCCAGGTCTGCATGTAAATATTTTTGCTAGCATAAGGAAAACTCAATCATCTCTGTGTCTAGGTAACTAAATTCTATTAATACAAATCTATCTGTTAAAATGAAATTTTGTTTATATAGCCTACACTGTAAGTGGTTAATTTTCCAAGTCAAAATGCTTTTAAAATTACTTCAATCTTGAGGCTAGGAGCCTGAATTTTATATTTGGATGATGAGCACTATACAGTAGCCATCCCAAAGAACAAGAAAGTTGCATGGTCTCCTGTTTGACTTGTTTTTTGAATGGAAAAGGACTTTTCTGGTTGTGTTTCTGTTACAGTCAGAGTCACTTGCTGTTGAAGATCTCATGGTTTCCAACATGGTATCAACAAACAAGGAAGGGATGTATGAGACCATCTGATTTGAGGAGTTTGTCTATACAAACCTGTAAATATATTACAGGAATTGGAACTCATAGAATCATAGAACATATTGAGTAGGAAGGAACCTTAAAGATCATTTCATTCAACCCCCCTGCCATGGCCAGGGGCACTTCCCTCAACTTCTCTGGCCAACCTCCTCCAGTGCCTTACCACCTTGACAGTAAATAATTTCATTTTAATATCTAAAGAAACCCTGCCTTCCTTCAGTTTAAAGCCTTTACCCATGTCCTGTCAGTAGATACCCTTATAAAAAGTCCCCTTCTGTCTTTCTTGTATGCCCCTTGAGGTACTAGGAGAGTGCTACAAGGTCCCCCCAGAGCGTTCTCTTCTGAACAACCAGGCTGAACAGCCCCAGCTCTCTCAGCCTGTCTTATAATAGATGTGCTTCAGCCACCTGGTCACATTTGTTGCCTCCTTTGGACTCATTTCAACAGTCAATGCTCTTTTTATTTTGGGGTCCCCGGAGGTGAATGCAATATGGGGTCTCCTGAGAGCAGAGTAGACTATCAGAGTATCAAGATACATAAAATAAGTGCATAAACTTTATTCCTCTCAGCAGAAAAATTATTACTGTGCCAAATCTTTTTCTCTTCTTGTTCAGATCAGGTGGAGGTGAACAATGGGATCACATAGCCAGATCCTTGTGAAATAGCACTGCTGAGATTCTCAAAAGCCACTTCAAAAGTACACGAGGACTGGAAAAGGACTTTTCCAGCTGTGTTTCTGTTACAGTCAGATGCACTTGCTGTTGAAGATCTCATGATTTCCATACTTGGGACCTTCTAGAACATCTTACAGCTCCTTGTGTCTACCTGAGGTCACTGTTCTTTCTGAAAGGGCAGATGAAGGTGAATTTAAATGTGTCTAAATTTCCACCCACACCATATTAATTTGCATTACTGGTTTGTGTCACAGAACACTTCCCTCCTTCAGAATATGCACAGTGTCTGTCTCTTAGTCTAGATCTAGCCAAGTTAAACTGTTATCACCCTTTCTGGTGGCTTGTCTGAGGTTTGACATTCAGAGGGTAAATCAGGAGAGAAGAGATTAAGATGTAGGAATTGATAAGCCTGCAACTGTAAAAAAATCTTCTTTTAGTGCCCACATCACCAATTCACTGGAGCAAGTACTATGACCATGCATCACTATAAAGCTGAAATTGAATTCTTTCTCTGTCCGAGACTGGAGTTTGTATATATCTAAAGTGATCAAGCTGATTGCAAGTTGCACGTGTTTCAGATTTTAAGTAATGATGGTTATCACAAAACTAGAGTTAGATGTAAAAAAAAAAGTCCTACTTCCTATAAAACCCAGACTTTATAAACAATTACAGCAATATATAATTATATAGAGTAATTAAAATGGTGATTGCAATCTCTTATTTCCTCCCTACACTTTTCTTCTGTACTTTTTTTTTTTTTAAACAACCCTTTTAACAAGGAGGAATCCTTTGAGAAATATTTCTGGAGGATATGAATGGCAGTAATTCTATTTGTTAAGGTTGACTAATATAATAGCCAGTATTTCAAAATTAACTTTGGTGAGTACTTCTGTCTACAGCTGTTAATCCCTTCTTAAGAGATTAATGCAACTCTCATTGAAAATCTCTAGGCAGGGATAGATTTGATTCCTAAATAAATGAAAGCTAAATCTAAATAGAATTAACACATGATTTGCATATGAACATTTGGTAAATTGCTCACACCACACCAGTAAGGTATTTTGTGTCTTGATATTGCTCAGGAATAAAGTACTGTCTGTGTTGCTGCCTGCTTCTTCTTTTACACTGATTGCTGGTGTGAACTTCTAGCAAAAATAAAAGTAGCAGCTAATATTCTTAAAAAGGAGGGGTGAGGATATGACAACAGATTTACAAAGATACTTGGGTTACAATATATACAGATATGTTGTTAGCAGAATTTTTAAATGAAGTAAATAAAAACTTAAAAAAAATACGGTTCAGGGTCCAGCATGAGGCCTTCATTTTCAAATACCTGAAATTGCTATTTGAAACTTTTTTATGTTCAAATCCTTTTGTGAAGCTCAGTGGTTCTTGTACAATTACAGCCAAGTGAAGAATAGAACACTTTTTAAATCACTTGTCAATCTTTGAAGTATTACTAAAAAATATGACACAGATACATACAGTGCTAAGTTTTTAAGATGGGCCTGATTTTTTTTTTTTTTTTTTTTTTTTTTTTTTTTTTTTTTTTTTTTGCAAATAGAGGAGTTGTATCATTTATGGATGAAAGCACTATGTGAGATTCAATTTAAGCACATTTTAGGGTATGACCTGACCTTTATGAAGTAAACTTCCCTCCTAAGTGCAGTAGAACAGAACTGATTGGGTCTATTACAGTAATTTGTTGCTTTCTCAAGGAGATACTAAACTTCATGAACTTTCCATAGATTACAGTAAGGAAAAATTCTCTCTGGACATAAAATGCACAATTGGCAGCTGAGATAAATGGAACATGGCTCCTGCTGGCTCAGTCAAAACAATATTCCTCTGGTAGATTTTAAGTATCCCACATGAACTCTGTTCAAAGTTTAATTCTCACTGAAGTTGAGGGAATTGCCCTCTTTTGTCCTATTAGTTCAATTATAAGCCAGCTTTGCTATTTCAAAACCACTTGCAGATTGTAGCAAGAACTTTCATAACTGTTAACACACAGATTGTTTTTCCTCAAGATCTTTTATTGAAAAAAAAATTAAATAAGATCTATAACTGTTGACACTGGAAAGTTATTTCCCCCTTTCCCCCTTTTCCTTATATTGGTTTGGGAACTTATTATTTTCTTCTTCCTTATGCATTTGCTCTAACTTTTCAGAAGACACTCTGAAAGAAAGCGGAAATAATGAAAGTCACAATGTGAAAAACAAAAATTCCAATGCATATGGTACAAATTTACATTAGCTTCTTAAAACAAATTATATCTGTTCCTATTTTCAAAGCCTGTAAAGCTATAACATTCTTTATTTTGTTGATTTTTTTCCTATAGAATTGAACTTCCAGAATTTATGAATTTCAGATTTTTTCTCTCGCTAGCTTTATAAAAAATAATACGTGACTGAAATCTTATAAAATCAGCTATAAAAGTATACTCTATACTATCTCCTAAAGTGTAAGTTATTTTTGTTTGGTTTTTTTTTCATTTACTCAATTTTTTTCTGTAAGATTTTTTCCACCTTTAAAATAAAATTCTAATTATGCCATAGCAGTTGTCCTCTGCTCCTTGCCAATAGGCAGTACAATATTCATACACTGTCCATGGAAGTCTTTACTGTCATCTATGTTTCATGTTTAAAGACAAGAGAAAATTAACACTAATTCCAAAGGTAGAGGCAAGTGTGAAATGCTCTGAAATTTATTTAACATTGCTGCCTATTATTTAGAGCCAGGTTTTTAGTGCATGATAATTTGTTTTGATTTTATCCATCAAACAGTGGCTAAAACTCCTTAACAGTAATGTTCTGTCCACTTTGCATTCTGGGCTCTGTAGATGATTGTACTTTGACTAAAGTTTTATTTTTACTATTGATCTACCTGGTCTTAGTGTGAACTGTGGTGTAAGTGGTGGATTGACTGACTATTGAATTTTCTGCGAAATAGCTTAGTTTATAGCTGTTTAGAAATATGTATGATCATGGTATTTACAGTTTCAGGCCTGATTTTAGCATGCAGTAAAAATGCTCTGAGAAATCAAAGGTGACCAATAGTTTTTCATACCCTGTTAATTATTATAAATTTTATTAAAAAAAAAAAAGGACTAGGAGACAGAAATTAGTAGCCATATTATCACAAACTATTATCATACTTTAAATAATGCCAAGATAAGCTGCATGATGCATATCCTGTTAGTTCCAGTTACGTGTATTTACAGAGGATTTCATAGAATTATTTGCTGCTTCTAATCTGCACTGGTTTTGGCTGGGGTAGAGTTAATTTTCTTTGCAGTGGCTGGTATGGGGCTGTGTTTAGGATTTGTGCTGAGCACAGGGCTGATAATATAGAGGTGTTTTTTGTTATTGCTGAGCAGGGCTTACAGCCAAAGCCTTTTCTGCTTTTTGTACTGCCATGCTGGTGAGGAAGTTGAGGGTGCCTGGGAAGTTGGGAGGAGGCGCAGCTGGGACAGGTGACCCAAACTGACCAAAGGGATATTCCAGACCATATGACATCATGCTCAGCATATAAAGTGGAGGGAAGTAGGAGGAAAGGGGGATGCATTTGGGGTGATGGTGTTTGTCTTCCCAAGTCACCATTACATGTGACAGGGCCCTGCTCTCCTGCAGATGGCTGAACAATCTTCTTGCCCATGGGAAGCAGTGAATTAATTCCTTGTTTTGCTTTACTTGTTAGTGTGGCTCTTTCTTCCCTATAAAATTGTTTATATCTCAACCCATGAATTTTTTAGTTTTCACCCTTCTGATTCTGTCCCCGATCCTGCTGGTAGGGAGTGAGCAAGTGGCTGTGTGGGGCTTTGGCTGGGGTTAAACCATGACATAATCCAATATATTATTGGTCAGAAAAATCTGTGGTTCAGTGGGGGAATGTAAGTGGGTGAATGTAGCAGGAAGAGTTTTTTTCACCCAAGAATTGTATTTCTACTTTCAACCTGCTCCTCTTCATCCTCTGACCAAAAAGAAAAAAAAGTGTTCTACTGCTCAGAATTCAGAAGGCACAATACTAATCTCTGTGAAAAAAATCTCATCTGAAGATCTTCTAAGAAGGTTTGACTTTAACTCCAGCATCTGAGGAGCATATAATGAATGGCTGGTGACCTATTTTTTGCTCTTTAAAGCTTTATGAATTGTGCCCTAAATCTCAGAGTCATCTGTGACATGCCTTCTAAGAGAATTTAAAAATACAGAATTGGAATGGGGACAAGACTGTAGTGTCACATCATCCAAAAAGAAAATATTATATTTTACAAATTTCTGGGATAAGAGCAATACCTTTTCTTGGCTTTGAGATAAAGGGTCCAGTGAACATTTAATGCTCAAATGTCAAATGAAGAGTTTCTGAAATCCCATAAGTTTCATGTTCACATTTTAATTTCATAGGCTGATGAAAAGTCATATGAAAATGGAAAAGGTTTTACAGATGATACAGAGATCTTTTAACTCCAGACATATCTACAGGCAATGAAGACTAGTGCAATGTCCCTGGTGTATCATGCACAGGGAAAGACAACAGAATATATAGCAATCTGAGTCTGTTTTATTAATTTCCTGATGGAATTTCAAAAAACCAATGTGATTAACAGATTGAGATAGGTTTTCCCAATGCTTATCATCACTTTTGGCAGTACATCAGTTAGCTAACTCAACTGTGACAAACAATCAAGTGCCGTTGTATTTAAGTAAAGTAAGAAAATGGAAGATGATCTTTCTTTTACAACTCTTTTTAGCTGTCCAACCCTATCACTCACAGTTTTTAAACCCACCCTGTTCTTCAAAACACAAATGTAATAGGACTTAAACAACTACCTGCAAGTGAGGACATGGTTAGTTTTTCAGCATATAGACACACTTAAAATAGTTTGCTGAAAGAGAACTTGTTATGTAGCCATGTCACATCAGACAGAGAACTATTGTAGAGCATTAAGGAGATAAGAAAAATTACAGCTAAATTAGATTTTTTTTTTAAGTGGTGAAATAAATTATAAAACAACAGTAGGGTCCTTTTTATCTATTTTAAGGAAATTGATTAATTTAGCACTTGAATGTAAATATGTCTTCTCCGTATGCCAAGAAATGTCAAATGAGTGTGGTATAATTACTCTGACACTATCCAAGTATTATTCTTTGCAATCTAAACACATCTTGTGTTTTCATGAGATAGTGGTAGACAGATTTTATAAAAATCTTCCTAGACTGAAATAGCCAATGTTGATAGGTATTGTGTTATTATAATAAGTCATATTTGTCTTATGTGTAATTTAAATTAAAGAAAAAAAACAACATTAGTAAAGAATGTAAGACTGACAGTTCAAAATGATAAATTGTCCCTTCGAGATCAGGTAGAAATTGAGGTGTAAGGGTGATTACATGGTTTAGTGCTCCTTTGTATCATTCCTCAGTTGTCTCGTTATAGATCTACTTCAACTTTGAGACAACTGTAAAGAAGAAAGAGCATGAAAAGAAGTTAATTTTCCAAAAGTTGTTGCATCCTCGATACTGAGGATATTAACAATGCAGGAAGTATGCATGGTAGTGATAAAATCTGCAATGAAGGTGACTGGCACCTTCATCAACTCATCATATATCAAGTAAACAGGACCAAATAGTTCATAAAGTCTCCAGATTCTCTTACATATAGCTTTTTGAAATATAATTGGTGTGAGTTGGGTTGCTAGCTACATCTTTATATTAGTTATTCATTCCTCCCTAAAAATATGACTGAGCACTTTGGAAAGGCATACTTGTATCTCACGATAGTGAATCAACACCAAAAGGAAAAGATATGGGCTTTTCATATTAGTCTTCCTTATCTGAATACTATCTAGAAAGTTTGCCATCAGGACACCCCTTAATATTCCTTCCTATCTTGTATTTAGACATACATTTAGAAAAAAAATAAATAAAAGGGTCTTAGGTTGTCCTACTAAAAGTAGTCTGAAATCTGAGTGTACCACTGCACACAAAATCACAGAGTTGTAAAATCCCGTGGACTGGAAGGGATCTTAAAGATCCTTTATTTCCAATTATCCTGCCATAAGCAGGGACACCTTTCACTAGATCAGGTCTCTTAAAGCCCCTTGAACACTTTCAGAGGTCTTCCACAACCTCTCCAGGCAACGTCTTCTTTATACCTCCACCAGCAAATATATGTCATGAATAGAGACTAAGGTATGAAATAAAAGGTACTAGGTAGATATAAAACATGATGGTTGATGACAACACCTTTGTTCATTTCAAAATAATGATGGAGACATGTTGCTCGTGCATTAAGATTTCTTATTTAATGGATGTGCCATTCTACAAGTTGGTGGTTGAACATTAACTTTAATAGAAAGAGACAAGACACTACTGTGCCTCGCTTTTAAAAGAATTACCACTGCTGCCTCTACTCAGCACTTAAATTGGACTGAAAGAAGTGCCATATCCATCCATCATTGCCAAATGATAGATTTTCATCAGTTCTTAACAAAATTGAATTGCTTGGACAGTCTGCTGAGACAAATTTAATGCTCTTTAGGAAAAAGAATATTCTTGGCCTGGGCAGCTTCATATCAACCACTCAAGAAGAGTTCACAGAACAGTAATACACTGCATAAGGAAAATCTTATACCAAATTACATTGTTCTTCTACAGGTTTTTAGTTGCTTATCTTGTATCTCTTATATTGGCTAAGAATATATTATTTTTCCATGGGTTTAAATTTTATTTGATTGATTTTCTGAAATCAACTTAAGAGAAAGTAGGGACAGGAGATTTTATCCTAGTTGTCTTGTCAATGAATAGGTGTTCATTCCTGAATCTGAAGTTAATATGGAATGAATACCAAATAATAAATATAATTTGTGGTCTTATAACTGGGCAGAGTGAACAGGAAAATGAACAATGTTATGTCTCTTCTCTGCCATGAATTTAATATATTTAAATGAAAACTCACCTATACACATAAAACCAAGCTTGAACCAATTCCAAGACCTGAAATTAAGCACTGAATATAACTGTTGCAATAAACTGTTAAAATAGAAACATAGAATGGTTTGGGATGGAAGGGACCTTAAAGATCATCTTGTTCCACCTCCCCTGCCATCAGCAGGGAGACCTTTTGCAAGACCAAGTTACTCAGAGCCCCATCCATCCTGGCCTTGAACCCTTCCAGGGATAGGGTATCCACAACTTCTCTGGGCAGCCTGTTCCAGTGTCTCACACCCTCACAGGAAAGAATTTCTTCCTAATATCCAACCTGAATCTACCTTTGTCAGCTTGAAGCCGTTTCCCCATGTTCTTGTAAAAAGTCCCTCTCCAGCCCTCTAGTAGGTCCCTTCAGGTGCTGAAACGTCTCCCTGAAGCCTTCTCTCCTTCAGGATGAACAACCCCAACTCTCTCAACCTGTCTTAATAGGAGACTCCAGCTCTTTAATCATCTTAGTGGCTCCTCCTCATTTCAACAGTTCTATGTCTTCCTAGTGTGCTTCTGTATTTGAAAGAATTATTGGAAATAGTTATTGTAATTAAATATTCCACTTATGCTTAAAAGTTTTGTCCCAAAGTACCACTAATCTTAACAAGAAAAAGAACTAACGGGCATGCCTGGCAAGGTAAATGGTACGTCTTTGGAGCACCCAGAACAAGTTGTCAAGCTTAAATTATTCCATTATTCCATTTTCTTACACCAGGAGTTAACTCAGGGATCAGACTTCAGGTAATGCAGAAGAGGATATCCAGGATACAGTGGCATTAATAAAAATCAAATAAAGTACAGGCAAGAGGAGACAAGTCCCCTTAAAGTAACAGAATTTATGCCAACAAACTGTGCTTATTAGGTGTTATCACTGAGATTTATTGTATAGATATGCAGAACTGGAATAGTTACACAATGATAGTGTCACCTTGTTAATTTTAAAGCTAGAAGAGCTTTTCTAAAAAATTTCTTTCTTTTTAATTCTCTGTTTTTTTTCTGGGATATATCTTTCCCATGTGTCATATCCCACATTAAGGTCCTGGAAGGTTTAGAGGCTTACAAAAGAAAACTAATTTAGTAACATAAGCAATATATATGCATATATATATATATATATGTGTGTCTCTGTGTGTGTGTATATGTGTGTGTGTGCATATATGTGTGTGTGTGTGTGTGTATTCAATGAGGAATAAGTTCTGAAAATGAGTTTGAGTTATCTAAAAATGTCCTATTTTATTATTTCACATATATTTTCTGATAACTCAAACTCATTTTCAGAACCCATTCTTCATTGAGATAACTGTCTTCTCTATGAGCTTTTGTGAAGAAAATCTTCCAAGCTTGTTTCTTCCTTGGTAAGTTCTCTAGTCTAAATTTCTGCATTAAAGACAGTCATCTTCCTGATGAAACTTGTCTGAATCAAGACTTGTTTCCAGTAAATATTGAGTATAACTTACTGAACATCAATGGAAAAATAATGCTTCTACTAAAGTATCAAAATATACCAGGATCATCCATAAAAAGTTCTGTCCTCATTAATTCCATACAAGTTAAAGAAATTATTTTATTGCTAAGTACAATCATAAAACATGCAAATTTCATATAGTTTAACCAATTGGGAAAACTCTTCTTTCCCCCTGAACATTAATCCCCATGCCTATCATTATTTGAAATGAAATAAAAAGTATTATTAGTGCCAGCACTTGAATAAAGAAGCTTGTACCAAGTCTGTAGTCTACCTGATTCATGTAATATAGAATATCATAGTCAAATCTACCTCCTGATATAGGCATCTTCTGAAACACACCCTCAATGCTACCAGGCATTACTAATGTTTCACTGAATGCTGGCAAATGTAAGAGTTAAGACATAAGGTGAACAAATAATTTAAGCAATTGCATGCAGTCAGAGTTATACCAGGCTTTTCCTGAAGAAAGAAATGCCTGTGAAGGCCACTTGGTAGGGATTTTATTTATTATTTCAACAAATTTGATGCAGAAATGCAAAACTAAATGTACTCAGGTACATGACAGTGACAACATTAAAAATGTGACAAAGCTTGTCAATTGACATCTCTACCAAATGTGTCCAAAACGGTTTCAATTTTACATCTGACTGTGTAGGAATTGGATAAGAATAACTAATTATTATAAATGTACCCATTTTAGTAAACATGTCAGAGTTTTTGTTTCTCAGTGTTCTCATCTGTTAGGAAAATCGATTTACATCTTCAAATTATATATATAAATATCATTATTTACATAGTAGACATAGTAGACATAATACCTTTTCGTCCTGCTGTTGCAAACATGCTAAATTCAGTGTAAAAGCCAATGTACATCCAAAATAGAAATGCAAAAAGAAAGCTGCATATTTGCAAATATATACACAACACTCTTTAACTTTTGTTTGTTCACTTTAGGGGCAGCACTTTTAATAAAAATAATAGAAATACAAAGACAAAACATCTATCTGTGACATTAGATCATAGCTGGCATTGAATACTTGATGAAATTAGCATTACATTTTTCCATTAATTCCATTGGATATTAGATTGCAAAGTTTAAAACGGTATGTTTTTAATACAAATCACATGGATTTCTTTCTGTGATTTTTTTTTTCTGTATCTTTAATGATTCAATACCTTAAATGTCTTCAATATCTGAGGAAGTGGTAGAATTTAGAAAAGGCATGAAATATAGGAGTGGATTTTAAAAATAAATGAGAACATTTACCTTGTTTTGAGGTGACATTTTTGCATTAAAAACAACTTAGCTCATCTTATGTGTGAATGGGTGTGTGTCAAGCAGTGAGAATAGCAGTGAGTGGCAGAATTGCTTTAAATAAATGTGTAACCCCTGAAGATAACTCTGCTCCAGCATGTCTTTACAGTGTGAAATCAACTAAGTGTATAACACCTATGTGCTTTTACAATCCAAACAAAATATGTATGAATGCTTGTAAATAATTTACACAACTTTTTTTATTGAGAGAACAATTTAATGCAGAGTTTCACTGGAATTTCAGTACCAGAGTTGTACTGATATTTAAGTGTCTTATCTGAGTTGCACAGAGAAAACTACAAGTATGCCAGAAAATAGAGAAACACTATGAAGTTAACAGTGGAATGCATAAATACAAATTGATGGTCATCTCTAGGCAGTCTGTTCCTGCTGGGCATCATATCTTCATTTTTATAACTTTATATATAGATGAAGGTAGGTAGTGTTTTACATAACCACATTTTCCAGGTAAGAATAAAGACTGTATAATTGGTGCCAGATTAAAAATGCATGTGAGGAACATCTATCAGTTCCAGCAAGGGATGAAAATATGTTTAAATTATATATACAGGGACATATATATGACCCTTTTCCATTTTTTTCCCCTGTTCTTCTCTTTTTAATATTTGAATTTTAACCATGGGCTTATTTAGGCATTTTGCTTACACAGTACAAATAAAATAATACTTAAAATTCCTCCCCCATGCCATATGCATATACTTATATTTGCTTTGAGACTGACAGCCTTGGTAGATTTTGCACATATCTTCTACATTCTGAAACATAAACCCTTCTTGGAAGAGAAATTATAAAAGTTTATGACATTGTTTAACTTTTCTGTGCATTCCCTTCTCAAAGCAGTTTGCAGGAGCAACTGAAGCTGCCTGAAATCAGGCCACTCAGAAACTGCAGCCCATTGCCTCTGTAGGGAATCTCATCTCTTCCATGGCACTTTAATTTCTGCTTTTCAACATTAAAGCCATTAAAGACATCAATTATGCAACAGGTGAGCTGAACAAACTCTCCTAGTAAACTGATGTAGGATTTTGTTTCATTTCAGCTCTAATTAACAACCCTCAACAAGATCTTTCAATGTGAGGTACTATTTACAGCAAACCAATGAAATCTTCAAAACTCAGCTTCATATCATTTCTATGAATTGCTTTGGGTCTTTTTCAAATAAGGATAGCACAAACACAGGATGATCACATTCATAACAGCAAACTAAAACATTTCCAAAAAGGAGAGGAGAAAGCAAAATACCTGAAATATGGGTGATTTCAGGATACCGTGAATGAAAAAAAGAAAAGGAATTTGAAGGGACATCAAGATGAATATCTCCTGCAGTGCCACATATTCTGAAAAATACCAGAAGTATCCAGAGGTTGTACTATGAAAAAAAAAGGTAATTACAAGTCTCTGTCATCCAATCTTGTCAAAATCTTTTCTCCAAATGCTGTGATCAGCTCCCATTAGAAACAAAGCTGAGAGAGGATAGGTGCTTTATCATGTTACAGAATGTTCATAAGACATTAAATCATTAAATTCCTCCTTTTGTTGAAAGAGTCATTATTTGATTCAAATAATCAAATAATCAAATAATGACTCTTTCAACGAAAGGAGGAATTTAATGATTTTCCGAATATCAAATGTGACTGGAAGAAAAATTTATGAAAGCATTTATATGTTAAAGAGCTCAGAAAAAGAGGCATTTCAATAACATCTAAGTAGACAGTATTCCATCTAGATTTCTGTATCTAAATGTCTTTAATTTTCTATTTGCATACTCTTCAGAATTGCCCAGAAATTAGGAGAAGCAACCTTAATAATGTAATATAAATACATGTCTTTCTGATTTTGGCTCTGCCTAAAATATTTCAAAGAGTGTGAGTAAAAGAGCAGGTCAGAGTGTAATGAGCATTGCCCTTTGCTTTAACACTGCAACGAGTTCATTGTGTTCAGATTAGTTGTGTATGGTTCCTGCTGAAACCTGTGGGAAATCACATTGTTCTTTTCTTCTGGGGACCCTTATTGACTTTAGGTCACAGGTGACTTAGTGCAAGTCAAGATGAGATGGTGGGTGGGCTTATGTCATGGGTAGGGGTACCCTCCAGTGTCTACTGAACAACAGCAGGCTCTTACTTGCCTCTTTGTCTTGTTTTCTCTCAGACAAATGTATCCAAGGTGAGGCTAGTCACAAGAAGTTTGGGTGAAAATCCAGCATGGCCAGTTTATCTCAGGGCAAGAACTATTCCTGGTCTTCTTTAATTTAGTAATATAGGCATAGCCTTAGTTTTAATTGCCTTCCCCTGCCATTCCTATCCCTTTAAATTGGAAACACAGATAGAAAAGCAGTGAGTGTATAAACTAATTTGCATCTTATTTGCCTATTATTAAACGATTAAGCAAAGCAGCATGTAGAAAGTTCTTTGGAAGAAGGAAAAAAGAGCCTGAAATGTGGAGCCAATGAAGCACCTGTTGTTGGACTGAAAATTTCTTTATGACCCCCAAGAAATGTCACATTTGTGAAATTATATCAGTACTTGACCTTTTAGACTTTAAGAGCAGAAGGAAGGGGAAAGAAGAGAAAAGAAGACGGAAACAGTAACTTTTCTGATCCTGTCAGTATTTTTCTGGATCTTACATTTGCAAAGACTCTATGACATCACTTAAGAATGCAAACATTTCTCAGTGAAGTATGTGCTGGCATCTGCAAGAGAAAGGTGAGGCTGAAGAACAGCTTCAGAACTTTATAGGGAACACAGAGCAAATTAAATAAAAATATCAGGATTCCTCCAGGTGCCTCCACTACCATTAAAATTCAAATAGGGACTGAAAATTCAGTCTTTATTTGGAACCTGGTGCAATTTCCTGTGTCCTCTCCCCTATGATGTCTTCTGCTTTTTGACCCAAAACTTTTAGAGATTTGCAAGCTGTGGATAAGTTCATGAAGGTCTTTGTCAAGATTTGATAGCAGCACATCACCTGAGGTGACAAGAGCCTTGCAGACCAGAAAAGCTGGGAATAGAATCTCTTTATATTGTGAAAAAATATCATACATCAATATATATTATGTGAATATACAAAATATTGTATTTGTTGGAATCCAGGGCACAGAATGTTTCTCTGCCTGTTTTAGGAAGCCCTGACCTTCAGCAGAACACTGCTTTTAACCTTTGTCCCTGGAAAAAGTTACCAAAGCTTTGGGATTAGTTAGAGCACACAGGTGTGAATTAGATAGCATTATGTTATAGTAGTAGTTTATCACAGGGTAAAGCATTTAGAGTTTTAGGATTTTAATATGAGAGTGAATGGGAGACAAGATGGAGAATTTTGGGCATTGTCTCATTTCCTTCTTGTACCTTTTTGGCTCCACTTTCTGTAGTACTGGTGGCAGAAAGTTATCGGTTAGAGAAAGCAGTAGCATAGGTTTTACTTGAATAGATTAGTAGAAGTTATGGGTAGAAAAGTAGAAACCAAGTACGTGTTAGAAAGTAATGGGACTGACAGTTTTAAAAGGCCTTGATTTTGGGTGTTTGGGGTCCATTTTGTGCCTCGCTTCTCGCATGCTAAGTCTGGTGTGCAGATGGCGTGCTGAACTTGAGATAAGAGAAAAATAAACAAAAGCCTGAAGACCAAGAAATGGACTCCTGCTCTTCCTTCATCCTTGGAAAAGAACTCCGCAGGGGAACCTCCTCCGAAGGGCCCAGGGGATGGGTTCCCACTCTTGCTGGGACCACCAAAAACCCGGCAGAACTGGAGCTATTAATCTACAAATTATTCAACTCAAGTTGGGACATTTCTACTCTAGACAGTATTTGTAACAAGTAGGAAAAAAAAACGGGACAATCTCAGGCCATGTGTTATGCAAGAGGACAGACTAAACACTGGCCTTAAATGCTGCTGCCTTCTGGCTTTCAAATCTGTGAATCATCAATCTGAGATCTGCTTTAATTGACTCAGCTCACTGTGAGGGAGAACATGGGGGGTTTAGTCTGTACTATCTGAATACTGACACAGTGCAGAAGCTGTCAATAATGTTCACAGTTTACACACTTCACTATTGTGCTTCCTGGCCTTAATTTAATAAACTCAGAGTTGCCATGGATTCAGAAGATAAACATACAGATCAGAGTTTTCAATATAAACTGAAACTGTGACATTCATATGTCACTGCTTGTAATACACAGAATGAAAATTTATGGTCTTCAGCTGGACAAGGATTATCAGAGTCAGATGATGACAGAAATCTAAGATGTGGGCAGGTGGAATAGGAATCAAGAGGGAAGTTTCTGTGGTTCACCTATCTTCACTCAGTAAAAATTTCTTTTTATAATTAAAATTCCATATAGAGTATACGAATGGGTGGAATGTCAAACTTTAAATCACTTTTTAAAGCAGATAAGGAATCCATTACTTAGACTGTAATTTGTAAAATGGTTGTTTAATGTCTTTGGAGCAGAAACTAAGGAGGGTGTGTTTAGACTGATGTGTATAATTTTTCTTATCCACATATGGATAAGACTGCTAAGCATTTTATTTTACATTGAAATATCCCACTGAAACAATAATCACTATTATTTCTCAGGCAATTCCAGTACACTGGGAAATCTCTTATTTAGCAGAGAGAGGGTCAGCACAGGGACTTACATATTTTTTAGTAGCTTATCATGGGTGTATTTCATTGCTTTTCAGGGAATATTTCTTGAAATGCCAAAGCAGGTGCCTTAAAATGCCTCATATTTTGTGGAAAACCCCTCACCCATAAAAATCCTGCTATGCATGTTAAATCTTAATGGCTGGAATATATGATATTAAAACACCACAAGCTACACTGAAGCAATGTTATGAAAGAGAAACTTATACCTAGAAAAAGTCAGGGTATTCAGTGCAAGTGATTTAATTTGAGCTTTACATCTTTTCACACTGTCTGAGTGACATGACAGTGTGAAATCAATTTGTAATGTTGAATATTTGAAGGCTGAGACCACAGTGTAAATGAAAGCAGGCAAAAAAAGCATAAGTATCACCAACTCATTGCTAACTAGAAGGAATACAGGGGAATTAAAAGCATATCTTTCTCTCAAAACTACCTTTATGGATGAATATAAGCCAAATTAATTAAAGGGTTAAGATTGCCAGGAACAGGGAACACCTAGCATAATTCTCCTGTTCTGTATATACTGTTAATAGTTTCCAGTGACCCTGAAAGTATAGTTGCCTAGAGAGAGAAGGTTACCTATTTTCTTGGCATTAGTTTTATTCAAAGCTTTTATACTCCAGAAAAAAAAAAAAAAAAAACAAGTAAAAGGAATAAAATCCTCAATTGTTGGGACTGTGTGTGCTTGCAGGTGGTGAGATAGGAGTTATCATTGACTATAAGAACAGTTATAAGAACAATTTAAACAAATGCAACTATAACACCTTAATGCACTAAAGTTATTTAGTGACATGTAGAAAACTTTCCATGGAACTCCTTTTTTCTACCTCATCCCTCCTAACCTTTCAACAAAGATAAATTCCATTTAATTCTGTATGCTGCTGAGATACAATCCATCTGTGGGTTATCAAACAAAGACACATGCTTCCAAGATGTACATGTCTTAAGTAGGTCTATAGTAACTACTTATATTTCTTAGAAAATTTGATAGTAGTAAGATGTGGAAATGGTCTGTTTTGATCTGGGCAGTGTTAAGAGAAAACACAAACATGAGCAGTTCAATACATGATGGACAAATAAATTGTAGACTCAGCATTAGACACCATTTCATAAGGTTGAAGTTTAAGGATTTTTAAGCAGTCTCCCTAGAAAAGCAGCAGCAATTTCATCTGTTGAGCAGTATTCAAAAATATTCACCAAAGCTTTATAGAATGATTAGTTGAGCAACTTTCAGTGATATGGGCAGAATCTTTGGTTCTCTTATTGTTTTTAGTCTGATTAGTGAATGTTTTTTTGAAACTAGTTAAACTATTAGCTAAAATCTCAATTTTGATGATTTAAATAATAAAGGTACAAGGCACCTGAAACTGTCAAGACATTTCTATTTCTTGCTAACAGCACCTTTGCCCAACTACTTTGTCATTTGAATAACCAGCTGAGATATATGATGTCTCAACAACACTTTCATGATCCCTTCAAATCTATTTTTACATTGTACATTTCTATTAATAGTCCATCATTCTTTTCTCACTTTAAATAACTTTCAGTGATCAGTACTTAAGACCTTGATGAGAGGTCTTCTACAAATGCAAATACATAGATTATTTCCCAATCTCCACAGATTTCAGTATGCAACACACTGCTTTGGATTAGCCCTTTTTCTTGCTTTCTCCATCCAAACTGTTTGCCCAATCATTCTTTAAAGTGAGTTCAGTTAAACTAGTTCACTGAATCAGGATCTACTTGTAGTAGTGATTTATGTTTCAGCACCATGTGGTTTTTTATGACTGAGTTATTGCCCCTTATGGGAATAGTGCAGGTTTTTACAATGGAAATAGTGACAGGCAGACCCTTAGCCATTGTAATGTTAGTAGTGAGACTGTGCAATACAAAGGAGCTCTTGAGGGAATTGCAATTACATTATATATATTTATTTTTTTTTTTCCCTGATTAAAACCTGCTATCCATGTTTTAATGGGGAAGCCTGGTAGCATATAAATCCTTTTGCCAAAACAGGCTTATAAATAGTCTGGATTATTGAGACCAATTCTGACATTCATGGCTGAAGATGCCTCAGGTATTAATATAAATTGGGTCTTTGGAGTAATGCACTACTGACTTAAAAAAGGATAAATGGCTGGGACCAGGACCAAAAGTAAAAATCAATTAAAGTTTAAAGAAAAAATGACCAAAATAGTATCAAGTTTCAAAGTTGTCAAAAATGAGGCCTGCATCTCAAGACAAAACCTGTTCATGTTAGAAAAAATACCAGTTTAAGGATTCAGAATAAAGAAACTCAGATTAATATGGATCTAATTAATTATATTATTAATCTAATTAATATAGGTCATTATTAATGATTTAAAATTAGTAGCTCAATTACCCTGACCTCTAAAAACTTTCTAAGTTATCTGAATTCAGGTGACTAGATGCATTTTTGTGGGATGACCCTAAAGAGTAACAAATATTTATGGTTCAGAGTATAAGCTACAGAATTTTTGAAAACCTTATATGAAGTTTAAAGAGACAATAAAATAGAAACCATTACGAAAACTTACAATAATGTTCATTCAGACATAGGAATATTGAGGGACATATTATTTCTTGTAAGTATCAGAGGAAGCCAAGAATATAGAAATCCTTAGTTACCTAGTTACCTTCTTATAGAAAGACTTAATATGTGTTGGAACTTCCCAACTAATGCAGTTTTTTCCTTCTAACTAGGCAGTGAGAGTAGTGGAGCTGGAGAAAGTCACCTGTGCTCTGATACAGCCAGGTTCTCGCACAGGATTTCCATCTCCTGGAGCAGGCAGTTCTGTGCTTTTCAGCCAATACCTCTGCACAAGTGCAGAGTACAAATGCCTTGTTTCAAGTCACATATAGAAATTTTATTCTCAGTTTTCAAGGGGCTTAGGACACCCATAGAACTTGCTTGCCTTGACTAGCTTCGCAGGATCCTTAGCCATGCACCTTCTGCCCTGGATCTGGATCTCCATGCCAGCTCCGGCCTGGATACCCATGGTAGCCTGGACTGCATCTAGTCACCTGTATTCAGAAAACTTAGAAAGTTTTTAGAAGTCAGGGTAATTAAGCTTACTAATTTTAAATCATTAATAATGACCTATATTAATTAGATTAATAATATAATTAATTAGATCCATATTCATCTGAATCAACCTGAGTCTAGTCCTACTTCTGCTGCTGTAGATTACGGACAGGTTTTCCTGGATGGACTCTGACCCTACATAGTAGCTGTGTTGTCTGTAGTTCCACCTATCTTGCAGTGATCCTTGGCTCTTGTTCTTGTCTTGACTTGTGGACCAGCCACCTTCTTACTCCTCTGCAATAGCAGCTTTCACTTCCTTTCCTTTTTCCCTCTTCTTTTTCTTCATATTTATATCATGGCTGATCCAGCTCAGAGCTGAGCACTTATTTTTCACTTAACAATGTGAAGACTTCAGGCTACAGTTTAATGGGAGGCCAAAGGGCTGCTAATAATACTTGAAGTCAGTAGTTCAGAAGTCAAGTGTTTTTAGACTGACATCTGGGTTTCAGAGAGTAGGAAAATTCAAGAAATTCTACCTACTTTCTCCCTTCACCTTTACAGGTCAACTTGCAATGTTATAATAATAGTACTACTTACTTTTAACCTAAGCTCCTTCAACTGAGGGATATAACAGTTCATTTCTCTAGAGAGGCTTAGATTTGAAGGTGATTTGCTTAAAGTCATAGATCAACAGAACTGAGAAGGAAGTTGTTATGCTTAGTACAGCCCACATTATATGACCCCCAGTTTGTGCTCAAACTTCCAACTATGCTCCAGTGTTCAGTCAGAACATCAGACTGGAAAGCTTTTGTCTTTCCTGCTCATCTATACTTGAGGGAAAGAAGAAAATTCTTTCAGAGGACAGGTCTGGACGCTCAGGTTTCTTGGCAAAATATGAAGTCTTTTCTCTTATCTCAGAAACTATAAATTAAAATCCTATAAAAACTATAAAACTATATTCTATCGTTAAAGCTATAAATTCTAGAAAGCTCCCCTATAATCAAGAGTAAGAGATCTACACAGTCTGCTTTGTCACGTAGCACAGAAAGTGCTTTTAGAAGTACTCCTCACATAGAGAGGAGTGTACAGCAGACAGGGGACAACCTTGGGACCTGTTCATTAATGTTTGTGTTATCCTTGGAGAAAAGGCTGCAAAGGCAGAGATGCTGCTACTCTGACTATCTCTAATTGACAAAGGTTCACCTGGAGGAAAATATTAGCAAAATGCAAGGAAGAGGCAAACTAAAATAGGTCTTTCTATTTCTTCCTCTTTCTGCTGTGAGGTCTCAATAGCAAGATGAACAAAATTCATTGAATTAGATTCAGTAATTTTTGAGATTATTTATTTTTAATCTCAAAATAGTGATTAGTTTCAGTTACTTTCTCTGTAATGCAAGTATGTACTGAAATGAAACATGGAAACCAACATTTATGCCCAGCATGGAAAGAGAGGGATTGGTTTATCAATTCAACGATAGATTCTTCTATCTATTTATAGATCTCTCTCTTTGTCTTGTCCTGAAGTCTTGAATCAGAATCATGGAATCAGTTAGGTCAGAAATTACCTTTAAGTTCATCAAGTGCAACCATTAACCCAACACTGCCACTAAACCATGTCCCCATGTGCTACATCTGCATGTCTTTTATGGGAAGCATCACCTTCAGGGATGGTGGCCCCACCACTTTTCAGAGAAGCCCTTTCCAATGCTTGACAATCTTTACAGTAAAGAAACTTTTCCCAGAATACAATGTAAATGTCCTAAAAAGCAACTTTGATACCTTTTCCCCTCATCCTATTACTTGTTTCCTAGGAAAAGAAACTGACCCCCATATCATTAAAACTTCTTTTCAGATAGTTGTAGAGAGCTGTAAGCTCTCCCCTAAGACTCCTTTTCTTCCAGCTAAACTCCATCTCTCTCAGATTTTAATCACAAGACTTGTTCTCTAGGCCACTGACCAGTTTCATTGCCCTTCCTGGACACACTCCATCACCTCAATGTCTTTCCGTAAGGAGAACCCCCAAAGTGAACATATTATTCAAGGTGTGACCTCACCAATGCCGAGTTCAGGGGGACAATCACTCCTGCTGACCACATAATTTCTGATACAAACCAGGATGCCATTAGCCTTCTTGGCCACCTGGACACACTTCCAGCTTGGAGGCAGGTGATCCAGCTGTTCAAAGGAATCATACAGTTTGCTGTTGCTACCATATCCTTTTCTGTTAAACTGTAAATTCAGAGGAAATACTAAAATAAACCCCAAATATATTGAAGCAAATTAATTTCCAACTTTTGAATGTCAAATTTGGAAAGGGGAAAGGAGAAAACTAGAGAAGGGTGGCAGTAGGGTTCTTTCCATTCCTTTTATGTTCAAAATTTAGCAGGCTTAAAATCTTCCTTTGCAGAGATGAGACCTGCTTGACATGCTGTTATTATAAAAAATTTGTAGCTGAAGAGACCATTACCTAGGGAAATTTACATATGTAAATTAGCATAAGTTGAATATGTCATTGCTGGAGTTTTCTGCTCTCCTTGATAGTTATTCAGTGTAACAGTTATCTGTGTACCAATTTACACAATTTTCTCTACAGTTCTCATTTTATGAAGGTTTATTAATGTACTATTTAGTCACTCTGAATCCCATGGTACTTTGGCTATATGGAGTTGGCTGGATCCCATGAACTATTATGCCTATAATTTTAATTTTGAGTAGAGTTCCTATTTAAAACACCTGAAGACTAAATTAAAAGTCAGGATTATATTTTCTGTTTGAGGAAGATTACACAGCTGTGACATACAAAGGATTTAAAAAAAAGTATTATAAAATGAAATTAAATGAAATGCATTTGAATTTCATTTTATTATCTGTTTCACCAATACATAAGTCAGTTTCACAATGGTACTATGCAGGCATATGTTGTATTAGAGATCACATATATTTCTATTCAAGTTAGTTTGGGTTCTTTTTTAATTATTGGTGGATTTGGTTTGGTTTGGTTTGATTTGGTTAGAGGGGTTGTTTGTTTGATTGGTTTTTTTTTCCTTGTTTTTTTTTTTTTGGTTGGTTTGATTTTATTTCTTTCTTTATATGTTTTGTTTTGTTTTGTTTAATCTCTAATAACCAATATCAGAATGGCAGTTCCTCTACATTTTTACCAGAGTTTAAATCAAAGACAGTTTAGATAAGGTAAAGCAAGAGGCCAGTCTTGGTTTAAGATGTGAATTGTTTTTCTTCCAGGTATAAATAAATTGTCTTGCTGTGTGTGTTTCTCCATTCTTTCAGAGATTGAAGCATTGTCAGTCAGGGATTTTCTCATCCCACTAAAACAACCTCAGGACATGTGAAAGACAGCATCGATAAACATCTTACGGAGTCAGACTATGAACCAGAGCATTGGTAAGTGTGGTATGAATTTTAGAGTCTGACTTGAACAAATGACAAGAAAAATTGTTTGTGGGACCAAATGATCTTTTAGTGAAAAGGAAAGAAATCACTGGAGTGAAATTCAGAGCAGGCAAGCTTTAATAGCCGTTTCAGGAGCTAACCACAATTTGAACAACTCATTCTATTGAATTTATCTCCCTGTTCATCAAAATGTGCTTATAAGCAAAATCATTATTGTGCTGCATGAACTTTACTGTGGGTAAGAATAAGGAGCTATCCCACATGGTATAAAGCAACGTATGTATACTGAAGCAATAGGGACATTCTCAAAGGATTTGCAGCATTGCTGTTTGCCACATGAAATCCCCTCTAAAATGAACTTTCTTACAGTATCATTTCTTCCTGAGAACAATGAATTCAGTGTGCATGGAAGGCAGACTCAAATCATCATCCAATGAATCGTTTGAAATTGTCAGCTGAATATACTGCAGTTGTTACCACATGTGAACATATATTGCTAAATTCTTACGTGGTCAAAGTCCTTCAGTCTCACAATGTTTTTGCATGAGAATATTATAATAATGATACAAAAAGTGTTATGAAATTGAGTTAACTCCTGCCTTCCCATTGAAAGAAAAAACACAGTTTTGAAAATGAGTTAACTGGTCTAAAACAGCTAGGGAAGAAGATTGCCTAGAAGAAGATGACTTCCTTCCACATCCCATGGCACCAAAAGGCTACATTAGTTTCACATTGAAGCCATTTGAGTCAATTGCATTTCCAGACTTTAACATCCCATGGAATTGCCTTGTCATTGTGACAACCAAGAGAAAATAGGATAGGAAAAGGGAGGAAATTGCAAAGCTGGGAGGAAATTAGATCAACTTTGCTTGTCAGAACTATAACTCGTTGCACCCTGGATCAATTACCAACATTAACTGGGGTTGCTTCTCAACAGATTAAGCTGGATTCTTTGGAGGTGAAGCAGTTGTTGGAAACCAGGGCTACACTGACTGATCCAGCTCCCAAACTATCAAGTCTTTCTTTCTGTCTTTCTGTTATCCAGTGAATACTTTACAGAACAATAATAAAAAAAAAATCTTCTTGAAGGGAAACAGAGAGAATTATGCATCAGGACAGAACATAATCAGGAGATGTGCTCACAGCTCTGAGAGATGAGAGATATATTCAGTAGAAAATGTCATTCTTGTATCTTGTTCAATGTTTTGTATGCTTGACTACTGGCTACAAAAAAAAAATTCTTTCTTCCTGGGGTTTTTGAGTCAATCAGAGAAAACTTGTCATGTGTGTCTTTAAAGTTAAGCTTCCTGGAAGTACTCAGTAAATCTAAATACATCTTCATTGAAATAGTCTTTTCCAAAATGCCTGATAAGTCTGGTGCTAAATTGCTTAGGCTTATCAAGACTTAGGTAATTTAAACATAGCAGTGATTAGAAATGTAAACTCCTAGGAAGGAACCTCATAAGGATATTTGGTAATTGAGTGGGGGATTTCAAGCATTTCTTCAATCTAAATATGGGCTTAGTTGCTTAAGAGGTGGTTAGGACCTCTTTGTCCATCAAATCTTTTCTCACTGCTGCACTGACATCAGTAAGACACATTCACAGCAGTTACTCAATGTGACTATCCTTAATTTCACTAGATGTGTACTGAAGGATTTAAGCATTTTCCATTAGATGAATATTCTCAAGCATTATTGTGACATTTTCAAATGCAGATACTTACAAATATTCTGAAAGCAACTGGAGAGGATGTTTTTAAGATTTTGGATTGATTTATATTTTTATGTTGTAATTTTGTGTGAATTTCTCTTTTAAGCAAGTAATATTTTGTGGTTTTCTCTAATTTCAATGATGCTTCAAGTCTTTGCTGTATGCTTGTTCTAATAAACACATTAGAAGACTGATATTTAACAAAATATTTGTTATGTATTATTCAAAATAGAATTTACTGCTGTTATGCTTCCTTAATTTTTCCACTTAATTTATACAGACTTTCTTGAGAACAAGTTGTAGCCATTTTAATTATGAAGAAAATGGATTCTAATATTTATTATATGAATATTGATGAAAATAACTTTTAATTAAAACATACAAATGGTCCCTTTAGAAGGGCATACACCATTATTTAATCAGACATACCAAAGAAACCCCACAAAACAGCATGTGAATTATGCATCCCATGAAGATTAGCTAGCAAAGATTGAATTTCATATATTTTCAATCATTAAGCACCATGCAAAACAACCTCAAAGTAGCTCAGTAATGACAACTATAAAAATGTCAAAAAAATTTCTGAGTTTTTCATTCTTTAATGAGAAAAAATGCAAATGTCCTTAGATCACTGGTATTTTGCATATTATTTTTCCTATTATATCATGTATTTTTGGCTGGCAACAGACAGGTCAAGCAAGATGATGCTTTTTTGGTGTTAAAAAAACAAGTGAAATCATCTTTAATTTTCGCCTAAGACGTCATTGGCTATGATATAGTTTTTAGTAAAAGCTTGTGTTGTTTTTCCTTATAATTCTGTTTCTATTGTCTGCTTTCCAAAACTCTAGCAAGGGGCTTACTGTGCTTCCTGTAGAACTATGTCAGCCCAGATTAAGAGCACCAGAAAGATTACATTTCAATATTTCCTTCTTTTGCCAGTTGCCATCCTGTTGTTCTCCAGCGAACAGGGTCAAAACTGATTCTGCAAAAATGATGGGAAAGTTCAAGCATATTTTCAGAAAGCACTTTTAGGGCAGCCTACTCTATTGACAGATTTTCACTGGACATCAGATAAATCGTCTCCTGCAATCAGAACTAGACTTGGCCGTTAGTTCTACTGCAGAAAAAAAAAAAAACAAAAAAAACAACTAATGTCATAACATGCCAGAGAAAGTAAATGACAGATCACAGCTGAGAATTTTTTAATCTGATAAAAAAGCTGCCCAAATCAATGGGAGGAAATATGTGTACTCTCATTCATTTTCAAACAGAAAATAAAGTTCTAGTGATACCAGTTATATGTTAACTTGACGTCTTATAACAGTGGATCTTTGCTTAAGTAGATTTTATTAGTTGCCACTAAAGATTTCAGATTTTTTTTTAATTTAAATGTGGTCTGGATAATACAGAGTAGATAAGAGAAAAAGTGTTTGACCCTTGATCCATATTTTGGTTAATTTTTTACTCACTTTACAGCATTTTATAGTAATTGTCATATAGTCAGCAGGCTATTGAGGGCAATTCCCCCAATAAAAAGTAAAAAAATATTGTCTTAATGATAAATAAGTTTAAAAAAATAAAAATAAAGGAATAAAAAGAAGTACCATTGTAGTACCTAGTTAAATATGTTGTTAATATCTTTTTCTTTTTGTATGTCCTATGATTTTTTTCCATTTCTCTTGCTGCCAGTATGACACTTCCTGAAACCACTTATGAACAGAAGTGTAGAGATATGATGCAAAAATATAAAAATTAGAAAAAAGGAATAGCAACAAAAAATACTAAATTTTAAAATAATTTTAGGAAGGACAACTCTTCAATTGAGTAAAGAGGATAGAAGACAAAAAAGTTTACTGATGAACTTCAAACTCTTTGCAGATTAAAAAAAAAAAGTCATAATAATAACAGATGAGCAGTTATAGGATATTAAACACAGCTCAAGAAGCTTAGGTAGAAGCAACAGTTACTCAAGTTGCCCAAGATAATTGCTTGTAGTAATGAGTCTCCCTAATGTTTTATTCTTGACCTAGCACATGCTGACAAGGGAAGAGACTCAGCCTTTCCCAGGTTTTCTCCTGGCCTCTCCTAGTCCCAACCCCTCCTTCCATGTTTTGAAGAATTTTGTTATCAGCTCCATTGGGAGACAAACATGCGATAGTTTGGATATTTAAATTCCTCTAATCATTTCTCCCTGTGAAAAAAATAATAACAATAAAAAAAAATGTAAGACTTGGGACTGTGAGCCAGTGTCACCTTTCATTTTCTTCATCTGTTTTTTGTTGGTTTTCTCCGTCGTCTTATTTTACTTTCCCAGATTGGAGATTGCTTATGCTAAAGAATAAGTCATGGCTTGGATGAGATCCTTCAGCATGTCTCTAGGTGCTCACAAAGCAATTGCATACAGATCAGCACTCTTTATTTCTTGTTGACCTAATAGTAATAATAATAATAATTATAATAATGCCATTAAGCCATAGAGTGAGGCATATGATGTTACTTTTTGATGATGATATCCTCCATGTGATCATCCAGAGATCTTACTAATTTATTTCAATTAGCAAGTCAAGCACAAATTTGAAATATTGCCAAGATAGAGACAGGGAAAATGCAAAACCAAAGTTTTCTTTCTTAGGTGGGATTAGATTGAGACGATAATGAAGCTGCCAAAGTAATCTGAGTGCTGCAGCCGGAAGAGGTGATGCCCTTCCTGGCTGACTGATTTTCTATTGGTAGCCTGTCATAATTCATAAAACATAATCCATAGAGCTATGAGAACAAAAGAAGGTCTGGAGGGGCCAAAATAGATAAGAGAACACAGGAAGACCTGTGCTAAGTATGAATACTGTTGTGGGGTCGTTCAACACCACTGGGTTTTGGATGTCTCAAATTCTTTCATAACTTAAGCAAGTCTGATCTATTTAAGGAAGAAGCAGGGGACTAATGAGGTTTTACTAGCAACAATGGCTAAGGACTGTTAGTTATACTTAGAAATGCCATATCTACAAAACCATAGAAAAACAAAATTTTTTTTTTCCTGATAAAATAGCAAAGTACACAAGAGCATTTCAGATTTTTTTCTGTTTTTTATCCTGTTTTTCCCTTATACATTAGTAGTATTCTGTTCTGGGGAGTTAAGGCTAAGTAAATAAGTGGAGTGAGATGCTCTTGCCTTTTCTATTTAAGTACATATGTGATAGAACATAAAATACTATGAGAGACGACTCTCCTTTTGGTCCTGTTAATGATTTGTCTGTGTTTTACATGGGTAGTAAAAATATTGCAGGGGAAAAAAATACAAACACAAATAGATTTTTGCTTAGATGCACTGTAAATTTTCTCCAATGCTAGAGAAATTTTTGTGATGTCAGCTGAAATCAGTGAAGCTGAAAGCACAATTTCCCTTGTACTCAGCTACACAACCACTAACCTGGCAAGCCTGAACTGCACATCTTGTCCTCATGTGACTCATATTTTCTGTTGTTATACATAGCTTTTATCTGGTTGGCAGAGAAGTGTGTTGCTTATTAGATAACAAATAATCAAAAAGATGACTTGTGCATTTGTATGTGGGAGAAATCAGTTTGTAGGAGGAGAGAATTTTATCTTTTATTTCTGTTAATTTTATATATTCCAGACATTTTGTTCTGCAAAGGGAAAATAACACACCGAAAAAATCTGTAAAACTTGTGTTCCTCAATTTTTTTTCTGTGGTCTTAGATTTAAGTCTGATTTGCTCTATATTTATGGTCAAATTAATACTATTTAAAGCAATAAGATGTTGAAAGATGCGATAATGTACAATGGTTCTTTGGGTTAGAACTATATTAAAACCATAACTTACAGTTACTAGCAAGGCTCTCTCCAGGAAAAATTCTTGACCTAAGTAATAAAGAGTTTTACTTCAGAGAATCTAACTTGTTTGTTTGTTTGTTTGTTTAATGAATATATCTTATGACCTTAAAAATAAGCCATAAGTAATTCTCAATTTGGACATTAAACCACTAGTAAAAAATGTGTGCATATTATGCACTTGTCAGATAAGCTGTCATCTGGAACTTGCTAAATTTAAAATAAAATACTGGTGTTCTATATCTTAGTCTGCTTTTTTTTTCACAGCAAGCCTTTGCCTTTGGTCTCCAGTTAGAGAGGATTTCTGATGTGGGGATGGCCAATTACTTCCTTTGTATAGAACCTAGCGAAGCCAGAGATATGAGAAAGAGTTAACTGAAACTGGATATGCTTTCTGAAAGCATCTCAGTTCTAAGCAGATGTATGTTTTGGCCATATTTAGTCATGTATACATTAGGTGTATGTTTTATCTTGATTGTTCTCAAAAATTTGCAAGGCAGTTATTGCTTTTTATGTTTATTCTGTCCCATGATTTCCAGAGAAGTAAATAGCCAATCCTTTAGAGCTTTTTCAATGCTGCTAGATGGTGAGAAGACAGGTGTCTACTGAGCACCTCCTTAACTGTTTGCTTTTTAAATGTTTTATCTGGGTATTGACTCTTGGACATTGAAAGAGTCATCTTAGAAACAGGAATAGTATAAAAAGGCAAATTGTTTAGAAGGACATAGGAACAAAAATTGGTATATACATATTTATGTAGTCCTCCAACCATCAACTTTTAACTGGACATCCTCAGCGTACTGAAGGAATTCCAGGATGTCTACATGAGAACATGTGGAACTTGCTAAAAGAGGTCTTTCAGTTGTGGAAAACCTATCAAATATCCACTAAAGTCAGCTTGAATCTACTGTACCAAATAAAAGCTAAACTTTGCCTTTATATTCCTCGGCTTTTTTTGAAATTCAAGTTTGCAGAGACACATCAGGAGCCAACATTGAAAACAGCAATAATAAAAGAAACCCAAGTAGTTTACAGAAGGTTTACATCTTAAATACACTTTTGGAAGACAGGAAAAAGCTACCCCAAGGATTTGCTTCCACCAGGAAGAGTTTGAAGGAAGACATTGATCAGTGACTGTGTCATAGAAGAAAAATGTAGATGTGTACAGAATTTTTTCAAAACTGTCATACTAAGTTTAATTATATTTTTCAATTATTTCTTTTTCAATAAAGTGACAAACTGGATGTTACACTTCTTTCTATAGTATTTTAGAAATCACACAAGAGGAGCTGTGGACTCATGTTTCCAAGTCACATTTGAGTCTTCTTTGCCTACAAATACACATAGAAGAGAAACTGACACCCATTTTCTTTGTGTTTTCTATTCAGTTCAATCATAACAAGAAACAAAGGTTTTATAATGCTCTGTCATAAGGAAATGCTGAACTTGGAAAGACTTTTTGGCTTTACTACAACTTTGTCTAAGGATGAGTACAAAGAGTGGAGAGGATGGTGACACCGGAACACCATCTAATTCAGTGATAATGTTCTCTTTTCACATTGTTTTCTTTCCCATGTTGTCAAGGTAAGACTCACTAGGAGATTTGTTTTTTACTCAGTCATTTATCTTTTCTATGCAGCAAGACAGATGAGTGACAGCATTATTTAGACGTGTGACAAGATGGCATGTGGTATTACCAGTGTCTTGCTAACACAGAAGTAGTCCATAATGTCTTGCAATTTCTTCCACAAGGCTTTGCAGTGTACTGAGTAAGAGAAGATGAAGAAAAAGGAAAACAGAAAGCTTAATTTGGCTCCAGAAAGATGGTTTTTTAAGCAGAGAAAAAAGTTCCTTAAATTCTCATGAAAAAAGAAATAGAAAAGGACTCACTCTCAGTAAGACTGCAGTCAAAGTTATAGTTGAGATAATAGAAAGAACTTAACACATATTTTGCTTTTAGTATAAACTAGACTATCTCTTCATGAACACAGTTACCTATATAGCATGTATGCATGCATGTGTGGCCATGCATATACACTTATTGGCTCTTTATTTCTATTTTCCTTTTTATTAGAGTAGACTGGCACTGCAGGAATTTACTCAATGAAATGTTAAGAGTAGAAGATGTAAGGACTGTAAGCTATTTCCTGTCTCTTCTCAATATTTGAAAATTCTCCTTATAATATCTTCTTTGTGATATTTAACTTAACCTGTTACTCAATACTCAGCTTTAAAGTTCCACCTCAGTATCTAATAAAGGGTGCTTGTTTCAGCACAAATTTCAGTTTAGGAAAAATCTCAGCAGAAAATTTTCCTCTTTACATTTTACAGTGACTAATTGATAAACCCTTTGGTCCTTTTAAAAAATTTTCTGTAAGTCCTTCTGGATGATGACCCCTTTTGTCTGGATATGCCACTTGCACAGTTTCTATCTGAAAAAAAAACCCAACCAAAATCATAAGATATTTTCCCTCTATAAGCTTTGATTGGCAGACCTGGTTGGTTCCCTCTGTTTATCTTAAGAGCCTAAACAGGAACATGTGCTTCTTGTTTGCAATAGCATAGAGTAGTAAGAGTGCTCATTTCTACAATGAAAAGGCAAAAATAAAAAATACTCAAAACTGGGACACTGAAAATTCAAATCATTGTAGGAGGTTTGCTGAATCACAGAAGGGAAAAGATGTAACAGAGGATGTAGAATAGGATCCATTGATAAAATATATGGCAAACAGGATTCTGCTGTTAAAGAAAGAAATGTTGACTTGTTAATCTCTCTTGCTATCAGAATGCTGAGAAGGCTGAGGAAAGGCCAGGTGTGCTTTAATTCCAAGCCTCCTCAGGGAAATGCTCTCAATGTGTTTATTAAGCTGTGTGGGTAACAGCATTTAATAAACTGTTTTCAAACATTAAAGATGTTTGCTTATCTGAGACTGAAGGGGGGAGAGATAAGTAGTCTTTCCTCTCATTTTAATGGCTTTATGGAAGGAAATTACTTATGACAGGGGTTGGAACAGGGACACTGCTGAAATGTGCCACTGCTCATCAAACCCAGGTGGGGGTGTATGGGCTGTGCTTACCACACTCTCATAGTCCTGGAATATTGTTGAAATAATTAGGAATAAATTTAATTTCTCAGGAAACACAGGACAGGGTAAGCTGTCTATGTCTTATTACTTCAAATGGGCCCCTTTCACTTGCAGGCTTTGGTCTCTGTGCCAGGGCTTCCAGTGATGTGCTGCTTATGCTTTCTGGTTTCCTTGTGCACTGCTCGTGTGATGTGAGCCCTGGCTTGCTAGCAGTTGGGACCAGCAGTTGTGGCATTCATTTATTTCCTGCAAACTAACAAATAGTTAATAACTGCTAGCTGACACCATCTGGACTGAGTTTAGATCAGTGCTGTAAAGGAGGTTACCTATTCTACAGTGACATTTCCAAATGATTCAGGATAAGGAAGAGGTCAGGACAGAAAGTTAAAAATTATCAGATGTTGTGCAATAAGTAAGTAGTAACAGAACACCATTCACTTGTGATGATGACATAAATATGGGGATTCAGTATTTAATCTGACTTTTAGTCTTACGTGAAAACTAATTTGGCCACTGGGATAAGTTGTCACAGCTGCACTGAGATCACTGGAGGTTTAGAAGACAGCAGCAAAAGTGAATCCACTTCTTTTCTTTGGTGACTTTGATCTTAGGTCATAACACATGCTTTCTAAAACTAATAACATATGGCAGACTAAGCATGTTAATGGCCACAGTTTTGGTGGAGTTCTTGTGCATACAATTAGCTCAGTAGTCACCCAGTGAATACGGACATGTGAACACCACAGGCACACCAGGATCAGTTTAGCTGTGAAGATTTGCATGCCCAAGTGTTTGCATTACAGTTCTCTTAATGTACATCTACCCAAATCCCTCAGATAGGAGATTTAGTAAAAGAGGGAAGCCTATTCGCACAGCTGAAGGTGTTTACTTTACTTGTGGAAACAAGTCTTTTGTTTGTCCCTTCACTGCCAAAGGAAAGTCATCTATACAGTCTAAAATAATTTCAAGAAGAGAACCAGATTTTTTAAATTACTCCTTCTTTTCATTGTATCAGACTCTCTGATTTAAACTATATTGAATCCTACATCATTCAATATTTATTTATTTATGTTTTGTAAGTGCCATCTCAAAGGGATTCTGGACATCTAGCATTTAACATGAATATGATTTGACAGGTTGAAATAAATACTGAAAGGCTTGTAAGCCCAAACAGACCATATGTTTCACATATTGGACCACATACCCAGCCCTCATACATGAGTGTGCCATGGGCAAGTATTAATTCTGTCCCTGCTCTGGTGAGGACAGCTCCAGATTAATGCATAAAGTTCTTTATCTATATTTTTCTGAAAATTTAAAACATCTTGTTCATAAATTAGAAAAAAAAATCCATGAGAACAGTAGAAGGAATAATAGTAATTTACTAATGGTCCTATAGTCACTTCACTATGACACAAGATCACATTTAATTAATACATGGATAGGAATTCCACATTCTTTCTGTCCCTGCAGTAAATGCAAACCTGAGTAGATTTCTTTCACAGCTGATTTTTCATTGAATGCTGTAAGGAAGACAATTTTGGAAATCTGTACAGCCTCAGGCTACGCTCCATGTTTGATCATACTGGATATTTCTAATTGAAGATTATTCCCTTTTGACAAAAGAAATGCAGCCATTACCAATAAACATTGTTTCCTGCTGTCTTGAAAATATTCTTACTGTGTGTCTTGATATCTGAGCATTCATGAAGACATTTATGGTAATCTGTCATGTATTATTTTTAATATTGACACATGAGTTTCTCATATGAAATGTATCTATGTTTTCTTCCTTCAACTATTTAGAAGTGAAGTGCTTTGTCTGAACTAATAGAACAGAACCTGCATCCTCAGGTGCTGATTCATTCTTGCTAATATAGACAACAGCTGCAGTGGACAAAATATATTTTAGTTTATGTATTGCTCAGTTTCCTCTAGTTCTATTGTTTAATAACTTTAAATCCAGTCAAACTTGTAGAAAGAGGTTCCTCACAGGTCTTGGGAATCAGCCCTGGTAGTCAGCTAAACCCAGCATAACATCTTGTTTGATGCCCCTACCTGGATGGAGGAGAGTATCAGAAGGGTAAAAGTGAAAAATCTGATATATTGAGCTAAAGGCAGTTTTATAAGTAACTAAAAGCTGCACACATGAGCAAAGACAAATAAGGAATTTGTTAACTGCTTCCCATTGGCAGGCAGGTGTTCAGACATCCCCAGGAAAGCAAGGTTCCATCAGGCATAACAATTACCTGGGAAGAGAAAAGTTGTAACTCCAAACGTGTATGTGTCACCTTTCCTCCTTCTTCCCTGCACCTTTCATAGCAGAACACGATATCATATGTAATGGAATATCCCTTTGGTCAGCTGGGATGACCTGTCCTGGCTGTATCTTTTCCCAAATTCTTGTGCACCCCCAGCCTACTTGTTGATGGGGTGGTGTGAGGAGTAGAAAAGACCTTGACATTGTTTAGGCATTGCTCAGTGATAACTAATACATTACATCCCCGTGTTACCAACACTGCTTCTGGCATAAATCCAAAGCACAAAGATTTTCTCTCTACAGTCAACAGCATCTCTGCAGTCCTCCTGTGTCACCTATCCAATGTGTATACACTTTCCTTTTCCACTTTAGTTCTAGAAGATCTCTGCACAGCAATCCATCTGTCCACTCCTCTTATTTGACTTTTGATGCTTTGGAGTTTCCTGCTCCTGCTCCCTTAAAAAGTGACTGGCATTCATGGACCTGATACTTTCAAAAGCAGGGGACCTGAGTAATTAACTCCTTCAGCAGACCAAATTCTGCCCTTCCCATACCCAGAGTTGAAGTTTTGCTAGCAGTTTTTCTCCTATTGACAATGATTTGAAATTCAACAAGTTGGTGGTCACTGAGACTAAGGTAGCCACAGACTACTAGGTCACCCACAGGTCACTCTTTGTTTTCAAAAAACAAATCCAGAAGGGCACCTTTCTTAGTCAGCTCCCTTAGTGCCTGCACCAATAACTTATCTTCAACATGCTTCAGATACTTTCTGGACCTGTTTTGCTGTATGATATTCTTAGCTGATATCTTGGAAATTAAATTACCCATAAGGAAAAGAACCGATGATCAAGAGAGATCTCTTAATTCCTTGCAGAAGAATACAGCATACTTTAAGGAATTCTGGATGGTTAAATTTTCTGAAACTCAAGACTTTTGTTTGTCTAAGTGGTTTAATAACTAGCAAAATAAACTACACTATTCAATTGAGGAGTATTAAGAAAAATAATTTTGAAAGTGCCAAGTGGAAAGCTTCAAATTTTGAGATTTTTCTTTTTTTTTTAAATTCTGGATACTTAAATCAAAACCAAAACTTTACATAGCATTCAGATACCTGTAGCAAATGAAGCAAAAAACATTGGTTGAAAAGAATCTTTTCCTTAAAAAAAATTATCGTTGTACTTAATTTAACCTTGGATTAATACATCCACAGACAATATACTCTATAGATATATTTGTGACATTACAATGCAAATGTGGATCCTCCAATTTCTAACACATTTTATTTAGATACAGCTAGATTTTGTGGTTCAGGTACTTTGTGATGTCCCTTGATGCCTAGATCCTTGAATAATTCAAATTATTCAGGCTGTATGTGCAGTCATAATGTGCTTCAGCTAGGCAAATCAGGTGATGGAAACCACAGCAGGTTGTAATATGGACAAACATCCACAGATCCTCCACCAGCCAAGAAGTTCCTGTGATGCTTTATTCTTTTCCCCTTTTTAACATATTTTTGTTGCTCTTCTAAGAGAAACCAATGTGAATGGAGAAAGGAAACTACTACCTTGTGCTTTAGATTGTACATTCTCCCTTATTAATAGTAAAACTAAAGGAATTCTCCATTGATCAGTAATGGCTTATCCATGTTTTTTTAGGAATCATGTAGCACAAAATTGGGCATTTATTTTAACATTACTTATTTTAATATTTCCCACAATTTTCTTTGCATGAATGTGAAAATTTGTGTGGCAGCACAGGTTGCACATAGTAAATTAGAAGACTTGGGAGAGCTGATTGAAAGTGCTTATTTTTATTTTATTTTATTTTATTTTATTTTATTTGGTTCGTATCCTAGTAAAATGTTTATTTATTGGTTTTGGTATTTTTTCTACTTTCATTTTCCTACAAAAACCACTGAAACATTTTTCTTTGGAAGATTAACAAGATACCAAAAAAAACATGATACAGAAGTGAAAATAGAGACTAAAATAAACCCGAGCTTTTCATAAGCAAAAATATTGTCTGTATAAAATGAATTTAAAATACCAACCCATTAACCTGACCAGCAGTTTTCAGTTAATTGTACTTACCTGTAAAGTCAATCCATTCTGGCTTTATAGGAAGAGGCTATTCTTCACTCCTCCTACTGATGCTCCCTGACTCAGAGACTTTGCAATTGACTCTCAGTCTATGAGTCAAAAGTCTCTTCGTGGTGTTATAATCATGTACAGAAAATGTCTCTCACTGAAGCTGCATCTATGATTTTTTATAAACTGTTTCTTTTCATAGCATGCACTACAGAAAGAAATCTTCCTCCCAGAAAAAACAGCTGGCAGAGGCATCTAACATTTTGAGTCAATGTTGCTTGCCTCCCTCCCTTGAAGTCTTCCTCAGCAGCATATTTAAGGTCACAAAGAATATTATTAAATACTTGTGAATCAAGTCTTCATGCTGTTTTATAGCTGCTCTTTTCCTTTTCCTTTTCCTTTTCCTTTTCCTTTTCCAGAAATTAATATAGAACTTCACTGCTGCAACTATGTTATAATATGAGTGGCTAGTCTATCTGATTCCTATAATATAGATTAATGGGAATTAACATCTTTTTCATTGGCCTTTTCTTAGAATTATAAAGTTGAAATGACACAAACCCCCCTGTTTGATCTTCTTTTAGCAAAGCTGTTAGCCATGCTCTGTAGCAATATCATTAGTGTCAGGAGTGAAGGAGTATTCAGATTCCTCAGAAGCCTTTTTCCACCTGGAGGAAGAAGGTTCTCTTGTAACAAGATAATGCCCTTCAGCCTTGAATTCCCTGGGAATTGCAGGTATTCTTTCTGACATATTCTAGTAGTTATAGGAATGTGATATATTCTGTTTTGCTGTCACATCAATATCTTTATTATTTGTGCAATAGTCTTTTTTAAATATTAATGTACTTTCTTATATATCTATCTATTATCTAATACTGTTAAGGGTAAATACTGTTGTCATGGAACAAGTTTTTTGTTTTGAGTATTGGATACATGATTTTTTGTCTTTTAGACTCCTCCCTTTTCCTCTCTCCACTTGACATTTTAATGGTGATTGTGCTGGTTTTGGCTGTCATACAGTTAATTTTCTTCACAGTAACTAGTACGGGCTGTGGTTTGGATTTGTGTTGAAAACAGCCTTGACAACACGGGTATTTTAGTCACTGCTGAGCAGCACTTAGACAGCATCAAGGCCTTTCCTGCTTCTCACAACATCTCAGCAGTGAGGGTGAAGTAGAGGGAAGGGGGGAATGTTCAGGGTGATGGTGTTTGTCTTCTGAAGTTGATGGAATTCTGTTTGCTAGGGATGGCTGAACACCCGACAACGGGCAGCAGTGAAGGAATTTCTTATTTTGCTTTCTTTGCTCGTGTGTTTTTTGTTTTACTTATTAAGGTGTTTTTACCTCAACCCATGAGTTTTCTAACTTTTATTCTTCTGATTCTCTTTTCCATCCCATCTAAACAGAGAGTCAGCCAGAAGCTCTGGTACTTAGTTGACAGCTGGGGTTAAACAATGATATTTACCTTGTGTAACATTTCTTTTGTACCACTGTCCTGTAGCCTTTATGGTCACTGTGTTCTAAACTTCTACTGTGGTTTCCTTTGTGGATTTTACTACATTAAACCTCATTCTCCAACTATTTCATGAAGAGTCCATATTTTTTCTATAATCTCAAAAATTAACTAAAAATTTCTCATCAAGCCTGTTTCTATTCAGATTTTATTCTCTTCCCCCAAGTGTTTTTCCCCAATATTAGAAATTTTTTCTATGGGATTTTTTTTCTATTCATAGGTATATTCAAATTATGTCTAATGAAACATCCGTCCCAATTAAAATGTCAAAAGAACACCAAAGAACTCCCTTAACTCTCCATTATGGAGAGAGTTGTCATTAAGCTTTCTTTTCTCTACATTCTATTACCATTTTAGACATTCCATCATTTTAGAGGAGAATTTTGAGTATTCATGAAGCTTTATGTGAAAAACCAAATACAAACCAAAAAAATCTTGATCAGTTAGATAAAACAAATTATCAGATTTCCAGCTTCTTTTTCAACCATCTGTCTTTACCAATGTTTGTGAATTTATAGTTTTCTCTTTTAGAGATATTTGAGCCCTGTACCTCAGAAATTGTTCTGAATTTTACATAGGTTTTTTTTTTTTTTAAATTTTTAATTGATGCTGCCTTGTATGCATGAGACAAAGCAACTCATTCTGGATATGTGAACACCTCTCTGATTTCAAAGACACTGATAAGCTTTTATTCAGAAGTACTTAGAAAGAATTGAACTACTTAGAATTCAAGACTTTTTAGACTGCAAACCATTATTACACCATTCCCATACAATCTTGTATCTGCTTCTAAGAGGATGTAACCACCTGTTAGGAAATTTCCAAGGGTGAAAGATTTTATAATGAGTGAAAAAAAATTATATTTCCTCACTGCACAGCTGTTAAAATCCCTAAAATGTTACTTTACCCCAGTCTATCTTAATCCAGTTTTCATCTGAATTTTCCAATCCCAAGAAAACAAGACCAGGTGGCAGATACATGACCAAAGATACTTTGAGTTCTGTCATGTAATTAAAGGTGTTTTAAAGTGTGTTTTAAAATATTATTTACAACAGCATAGAACACAATTTAGCAGTGTTTGTTATTTACAACTCCAGAGGTTAATCAAGTTTTAAGACTTCTTTCAGAAAGTTACATGACTTCAGCCTTCTAAGGGCGAAAGGGTCTTTGAAACTTATTCGTCCATGCAGAAAAACCCCTAGGTTATTAAAAAGTCATAATTTGTTTTAATTTGTTATATTGGGTTTACGTGGACAAGCTGTGGTAGTGGGGGATGGCTGCCGGAGCAGCCGGTCCTTAAAGGATCGCACCCTGTAGAAGAGTGACCCATGCTGCGGCAGCTTTGGGAGGATGGCTGCCCACGGGATGGAGTCGCACTGGAGAAGATCATGGAGAACTGTCTCCTCTGGGAGGCACCCTATAGTGGAGCAGGGGAGTCCTCGCTCTCAGTAGCAGCAGAAACAACAGGTGATGAACTGACCATAACCCCCATTCCCTGTCTCTCTGCACTGCTGGGAGAGGAGGTACAGCTGGGAAGGAGAGAGGGGTGAGGGGAAGATGTTTTTAATGTCTTGTTTTACTTCTCATTATCCTGCTCTAATTTTGTTAACAATTCAATTAATATATTTAATTTGAGCTTATTTTCCCATGACAGTATTTGATGAGTGACTTCTCTCTGTCCTTAACTTGTAGGTCTAGTTGGGAAAAAGGGAGGCTAAGGGGAGATCTTGTTACTCTCTGTATATACTTGAAAGGAGGGTGTAGCCACGTGTGGGCTGGCTTCTTCTCCCATATAATAAGCGATGGGAAAAGAGAAAATGTCCTCAGGTTATGCCAGGGGAGGTTTAGATTGAATATTAGGTAAAATTTCTTCACTGTAAGAGTTATCAGGCATTGGAACAGGTTGCTTAGGGAAGTAGTGGAAGTAGTCATCACACCTGGAAGTGTTCAAAGATCTCGTGCAAGTGGCACTTATGGACATGGTTTACTGGTGATGGGTCTGGCAGTGTTAGGTTAAGGGTTGGACTGGATGTGTTTAGAGGGCTTTTCCAACCTTAATGGTTCTATGGTTCTTTCCATCTGTATTGTGGATGGCTTTTTACTAACTTTGTAAATCTAGTAAAAACTTTGAGTCCTATATTTACTACTGCTCTGCTGTCACTGCCAACTTTATGAATATTTTAAAAACATCTATTTATTTTTAAGTTTTATAACTGATTGTAAATAAAAAATGTTTCATTTTTTATATATCTCAATTTGATGATTGGCAAATACTATATTGTTGTTCTGTGAAAGATATAATATTAAACATTTTAGTTATCTAAATATGTTAGTGTATGAATCATATATAATAAGTTGTGGACAGGCATGCATCAAGAAAGGATTGAAAAGGAAATTCAGAGGCTAATGCTAACAATAATATCAATAAGCACACAATTTCCTGGAATTTTTTTATTTTTCTAAATTGCAAATATGATCCTAAAAATTCTAGATTTGAAATTTAAAGAATGCTTTTAACAACACTTGTAATTTAACACTTGAATAAAATGACAAGAAAATGAGGAAGACAGTATTAAAAAGTTAGTAATAAATACTATAGAAGCTATACTATAGTAATAAATAGTACTAATAGTACCATAGAAGTACTAATAGTACTAATAGTACTATAGAAGCTAATACTATAGTAATAAATACTATAGATTAAAAAACAGAGAAATGAGATACAAAAATGGGAAATATTAACAAGCAATATTAAATTAACACAGTTGTGAAACAGTGATTACTTTTTAAAAGAAATATCTCTGATTCTTCCACATGAAAACCATGTCAAAATATCTTTTTTTTTCCAAGAACTTTTATTTTTTTGAAGTGCAAACCTCTGAATTATATTTTGTTTTGATGGGGGTTTTTTGTTTTGTTTTGTTTTTGTTTGTTCGTTCATTTGTGTGTTTCTTTTTTTTCTCTGGGATATCCATGAAGACTATGAGTTGATTTTAAAAGCTTTTTAAATCTTGTGCTCCATTTTGGAAGGTCGAGTTTTGAAAAGCAGGGTATGGCAGTCCTTTGTAGAGTGAGTCTGCTCAATGGAGCAGTGGGGACTAGCACAGGTGGCAGTGCTGGGAGTTGAAGTGTCCTGTTGGACTTGACAGCTCTGCAGAATTCATTAAGCTACTGGTATAAAGTGCATGGGCTGGTGGAATAAGATAAATTAAAACAGGAGTCTCTTAGCAAGAACATAAGGAACTCAAAAACCTGAATCTGTAAAATATAAAAGACCAAAACAATAATATCAATTAATAGTTTCTATTAACGCTAAAAATAAAATGATGATTTGTTAATGGACTACATAAGTAAACTCATGTATAATGGAATATTCAAAGCCAAAGAGGTTAGAGGACAAAGAGGTTTTTATCTCCTATGAGTCATAAAAAGCCAGAAAAAAAGCATGATTATTTCCCACTTGGCTAAATAAAGAAAGCCTAGAGATATTAAGGTTGTTCATGTTCATAATATTTTCATTAGCAGTGGGGAATTTGTTTCATTTTATTTCTCAAAAAATGCAATTTAAGACCATTTCTTTCATGCACATGTCACATGCTGACTTCAAAGGGAAAGGAACAAAGAGATCCAGAGACATGTACTATTCTTTAAATTTTGTTCATTTCACTTCTTCTTCTTCTTTGGCCACAGATATTTTTATACATGGTAATTTTCATTCCTATATTTCTGTTATCTGATAGTTCATTATTTATTTAATTTTTTTAATATCACTTTGTGAGGTCAGTATCGAACATATTTAAAATGTACAGGTATTGAAGTCTGGAAACAGTTTTAAACATCCTATATGGCATGTGGTTTCATGTTATGAGTTTTTTCAGACCTCTGGGCAATTTTGAAAAGATCTAAGAGCCGTACAGTAGCCATTTCCTGTGAGTTTTCTGAGAATGAGCCCCTGAGCCAAGCAAATGTCCAGAGTTCAAGAGATTAATTAGCACTGATGACTTAGAGGTGGATCAGGCAGTAAGCACTATACAGGAGTTAATTACGCACAGCCTGGCTTAGGTGAGCTCATCAACTTGAAGGAGCTGGAAGTTCCCCTCGAAAGGCACTGAATTGTTCTGAACATAAGCTAACACAGCTATTTCAGGGAACTTCAGCTGCTGAATCTGGTTATGCCCAGGCCTCCAAAGCTGTCTCCTTAAGAAGTAAAGTGAACAAAGGTCTGCTGAGTAGGAGTCAATATGAGTGATGAGGAAGAGAACAACATGAAAACAGAATGGTTGTTTTGTTTCCTGTTGCCTGTTGTTTACAGATTAAAAAGCTTCAGAATGTGATGGTGGCCAGAAAACACAGAATTTTGAGTTGTTTTGGTTGAACTGGAAAACAAGCAAATAGTTCCCAAAACGCTGAACCTCAAGAAGGGTTTAAGGTTTCTTCTGTATTTACATCTAGATGCGTGTTTAGTCAAGTTTCTAAAAGGGCAATATCAAAAACCTAAATTGGACATAATAATATATTTAGGGTTGTAAAATTCCAAAACTATTTGACAGATGCATGCAAAGAAACTTGCATAAAATACCCAAGCAAGACCAAAGAAAATGTCAACTTGTAAATGAGACTACAAAAAGGTGTATATTGGAAATATTATGATGCCTCTCATCCAGAGAAGATGGTAAATAAGATATCCAATATAGTTTAAAAGGAAAAATATTCGTATGTCAATAATGTTTTGAAGGAATATTTAATTATAAAGTAAATGTCTACAAGAGATTTCAGTTTGATTAAATAGTATTTTTAACAACATGATCCTATTTTCAAACCAGGACACCTTCTCATATCTTTCCCCTTTCTACACTTCCAACAGGTATGTGTAAGTTGTTTTTTATCATTGCTATTATTTTTTTTTTATTATTATTTTATTATTATTATTATTATTGTTATTGTTATTATTATTTTTATTATCATCATCATCATCATTATTATCATCATTATTATCATTATCATCATCATCATCATCATCATCATCATAATTTTTATTTAAATGTTTCTTTATAGACAGTGGCTCTGCCTGCACCTGTTTTGGTTTTTTTTTTTCCTTAATGGTAGTTAACTATTTTCAGTAACAGATTTTGGAAGAGTTGAGGTATTTCTCTTATTACCTACACACACTGAGATCTTCACAGCCCAAAGAAAGAAAGACTTTCCAGAGCACAGTAAGTGAAACTTATTCAATTTACATGTGCCTTTCAAGGAGTGTTTAAACAATTATTTAATTTCCCTAGAAGTATTGAATTGGAATAAGATTTTCTCATTTAAGAACTTTCATCAATGTTAAGGATGACCAACATTGTTACATCACTAGTTTCAAGGGTAATTTTTAATAGAACGTATATTTCTGAGACTATTTATAAATAGTTATAGATAAATCAGTGTCTATATAGCTACATAGAGCTTCAGGGGAATCAGATATCAGTCTGAATTGTTGTTTAAGAAGAAAAGAAGTAATAAGAAAGATAGGCTTTTTGTATTGGTTTTACTATTTTTTGTGGATTTTTATACCAGCTCACCAGGCTGCTAATCTGACCTCTTGTGGCTGATAGGGCATTCACCTTACCAGTGAATGACAGGCTTTACAGACAAGGTTTTACAGAATAATTTCAAACCAAATAAAGTTTGATTTAAAGACCTTAGTGAAGGTGTACTTTAATGTTAGCATACTAATAAAAACTTTTTTTAAAAACTAGGAACAAACAATTTTTTCTTCCAGAAGTATATGGTTTCTTGATCAAGGTAAGATGTACTTTATTAATATTCATTGATTATGTTGTAGTTAAAATCTCCACTCCCATTGTGAGTTTGCTCTCTGCTTCCAGAGCTAAGCTTCAAGGCTCAGCAAGGGAAAGGAGCTGTCATGACTGAAACACTTTTACTCTTTCCAGAAAGTGGAATAAAAAGGCCAGTAATTGCCAGCTTGTCTTGATATATTTTAGGCAATTACCCATGAACTAAATTATCATTCAAAATAACAATATTTGCTAATTTAAGAGGTCTATACTTTTAAAAGATGAGCGATTTCTATGGAAAAGGATATCAGGACCTGAAACAGAAATGCTTCGTATGTTGCCAGCTTTATGCATTCCTTGGTTTTTGCTCCCAGTTAATTCAGTGACATTAAGTCACATCTATCTGACTTCCTCCCTTTATTCCTTTTTGTTTCATCTTTGTCCAAACTTAGCAATTATGTGAAAACAACCATGAGCACTTTGCTTACAGAGCTGGATTTACCAGAGAGGCTCCTGAGGGTTTTCCATCATCTTGCCCTCTAGATCCCATTAAAGAGGAGCTGCACAGCATATGTCCCTCAAACCTTCTCAAAATGTGTCTGGAGCTGTATCCTTTGACTTCAAAGCTGTTGTGAATTTTATCATAAGAAATCAGATAAATATCTTGAGATCCTTGTCTTTTGGCAAAGTTTTTAGATCTCTCTGGTGCTCTACATTTAGGGTGGGGGTGAAAACAAAAGAAAGGAAAGCCAAAACAGGAGAAGTCTAACCAGCTGTTCCAGGGGGAGGAGGTGGGGAGGGCTGGGTGTGTGTGAGGTGGTGAATCCTTTGCTGACCCCACAGGCAATTAGCTTACAATCGTTAGCCAGGCACTTTTTTAGTTTCTCTCTGCTAGACAATGTTGATGCCTTCTCAACAAGCCCACACACCATGTGTTCTAATTAGCTAATTACCAGTATATTTCTATCTTATCCTATTCCACAAATTATATTAGAAAGTAGATAATGCCACAAATCTTCAAACCAACTTTCACAGTCAAATGGTCTGTTCAAATTCTGCTTTGGTCTTCACACAAGACCCTTTGTATTTATTCCTATATTTTGTCTGACAAGTACCTCATTATGCAGAGACATTTCAATTGGTAATTTTGACACAGGTGATCAAAAGACTTCCTTAGAAACTGAAATTCCTAAATCTCCAGGGCAGTGCGGATCAGAGTGGTGAGGAAGGGAGCTCAGCCACTATTTTCTCCCTATTTCGTTCCTCAGGGTGCAGTTTAGACAGTTCTCAGGAATCCTTTTTGGATGCTGCTATGCAAAAATTGCTGAATTTTCATTTGTGTTTATTTTGATGTATTCCAGTCCCAGTTTTTATACTGTGGACTGGCATATAGTTTAGTTTCAGCTACAGAATGCTTAAGGTTTTGCTGCATCTTTTAATGGGACATTTTGACACCTTGCAACTGATGTAAAATTCTCTATTTCAGATAATTTATTTATATTCAAACAGTATAGAAAATGCAACATTTTTTGTCATTCAGGTACTTCTACACATATTTATTTTGCTTCCATACCTATCTTTTAAAGTTTAAACAATTCTTCCTTCCTGATTTCAATGAAATATATATTGACACATTACTCCTTTTTGCACTTCAGGAACTACTCCAATTAACATCAGTTCATGCTAGTGAAGGATAACTCTCAAACGGTTCAAATCATATCAATCATGCATTTTTAAATGCTTACACAAATATTAGCTATTCCAAAATAAAACCTGACTGGCAGTTTCAGAAGTAAAAAGTTTTCTCATGAGAATTTTTGGTATTTCTAACTCTGTTCACAGCCAAAAATGCTGTAAAATCTCACTTTTAGTTAACTTTTACTTGCAATCCCTGGTATGTTACACCCTGGCATTTTAGAAATTCTAAAAAGGAACTTGACAAAAAATTGCTTACATATGTGAAAGCTCTCTTCAAAATTGACATAGCTGTTCTAAGTTTTGTGGGGTTTTTTGTTGTCTTTTTTTTTCTATGGTGAATTTTTTCTAGGAACAATTTTGCTTCCAATTCTACCTTACTGGTTCTCTAACCTGTTGTCTTTACAATCAGCTTGGTCCACTGAACACACCCTGACAGAGATTCCTGGTCTATATTAGAATTAATTCTTACTATTTTTTAAAAGAAATATGTAGCTATTTTTAGTGATTAAAAACATTAGAATTACATTAGTTCAAAACATAAATTTTAAAATTTGGAATTTGGTTTTTCTTCATTCAAACATAATACAAATCAAGAACACAACTACAGCAAACCAAAATATTTAGACTGTATACATATGAATCAAAAAGGCAGCCTTATTTGATCACATACAGCATGTTTTCAGTGAATTTATTTGCTCTGAAAAACTCAGAGATCCCATTCTCTTGACACATAAAGAGGTTTCATCTTTGATCAGAATGCGATTAAAAGACTTGCATAGCCTGTTTAATTAACTTCTGTCACCACTGGCCATGGCTTCAATCATTTATAGCAGCTTAAATTTCACAGGTGTGCTCGCGTGTTTGTTTGTTTGTTTTTCTCCCAATATAAAACAGCAACACACGCTCTTCCTAGATAATTAGCATTCTGCCATCTCACCAGATTATTGTCCTGAGGAGGAGGAAAGGCTGAAGGGCTGTTTGAGGAGCTGGGGCAGGGAGAAGGAACACTGCCACCTGCTGAGGCACCTCTCACCAGCCCAGCCCCAAATTCAGAGCAACAACCTCCAGCTGCTGCGTCGCCCTTGCCCCAGCGGTGTGATTGCACACAGAATTGTCCAAGACCCCCAAGTTATTCCTATTTACATTATGAAAATTCATGAACACCAGCAAACTCCTTGCTTTCCCTTTTGCCGGGCTCTTGTTGCTGGTTGGGTGGTTCACCTAAGCATGTGTGGCAAAGCTGAAAGGAAAAGGCATATGCAGTGATAACTTCTCAGTGCTACTTCCTTTAGAAGATATGGCATGCAAGTGTGAGAAATTTTCTTGGCACTTACACCCAAAGACATGTGTCTGACCAATATGTTAGCAGGCATCAGGCCATTTGGCAGATCAACATGAGCACACTTAGCCAAAAAAATATGTTCATGGGCTATATTTTGAAGGCATAATATTCACCTGGGGAATCAAAAATGGAGCTCAGGCAATGAGTTTCCACACCCATGATAAAGATAGATAAATAATTCAAAGACCAGTGATTTAAAAGATACAGTTTCAAATTCATTTCAAGCCAAAATGATATTTTTACTGCCTAATTTGACTTGGATCCTTGAAAGAGGGTCTTTGAGGAATATATTTCCTCTTCTAATGCTAAGATTTTCTTACAATTTCTAATAAAAAAAATCACAAGCAGCATCATTCTGTATATACCCGGTTGCAAATAATATTTACAGTTAGTTTACTTACATATTCAACAATATGAAAAAAAATCAGATTGACATACTCAAAAAAAATTGACTGAATGCCTCTTCTATCGAGCATGTGACATTGCCTTTCATTTTTTGTTTGGTAAGACCAGATCTTCAAAGTAAATGATACAATATTCACTGACTTTAAAAAGTTCTAGTGGAAGCACAGGGTAATTATGCCATCTTGATTTTGTTTTCTATAATAATTAAAACAATATCTCATATTTCCATGTGAATCCTTGAATATTGTTTTGGCAAAAAACTTGAATTGTTTTGTTTGACATTACACTGTATTCTCTCTGGGAAAGCTCTCCATCATCTTTACTTAGTATTGTCTCTTTATAGTAAATGAATTCTTTCTTTTTTGTCACTCATGATGCTGTTGTGTATCTAACTACCTAATTTAATTAGCCTAATTTATTTTTTGCAATGTTGCTTTCTTTATGGAAACTCTTAAAATAAACTTCATGTTTATATTTACATTTTTTAATATATAATATAATGTCTGAGTTCAGTAATAACCTCTGAATTTATAAGAATTTAAAGTTTGTTTGCTATGATTGACAAGGCTGTGACTTGCTGTTTAGAATCTCTTTTTGTCTAGGGAACCTATATATTTCTGTATATATTTGCTTTTGGAATGATTGTGTCATCTTGAATGAATATGATAAATTCAATAACTGAGCAGATGTATTGAGAGTTTAGCAGACATGCATACATTTTCATAGATGAGGTAAACCATATCCTTTTCATTACTGGAATATTGTCCAGAAAAAAAAAAAGAAAAAAAAAACAACAGAGAAAAGAACACAGACCAAAGTCCCCTAATGTTAGAAAACTTTTATAAAAATTTGCTTTGAGGAGCTGCAATTAATTACTGGAAAAAAATCCTTAATTCTGACAGGGCATGGTTTTGTGTATTACAATTACTGTCACTGGGTGAATTTGACTAAGTCATTCTTTATCATAACCCAAAAAAATTGAGAGAATTCATGATTTAACTTTAAAGTCTAAAAATGCTAATGTATCATTTCCCATCTCCAAGAGGTGCAGCAATCATTGCTACATATGTAAATAGCATTCACTTTGTCTTCTGAAAGCAGCACTCATAGTGGTCATCTGGGTCCCTCCTGGATTAAAATGACAAGAACAGTAGATCACAGTAGTGCTCATTCTGAAAATATCAGAGCTCAGAAAACTAGAAATATGTACTGTAACAACTTAGGGGTTTTAGCTCTTCCACAGGATGTGGGTCACAAATGCCAGCAGAGCCAGTGAGGCTCTGTAGAAGGCAACTGGTGTGGCAAGGCAATGCTGCCTCACTCCCTGCCTGTCTCAGGACGTGCTGTGGAACACTGGGATCTGCCAGGGATCCCTGAATGAGCTCTGAGGAAGCTGGGCTTTTCTCACACAGTAAGGTGATGCCCCACTGAAAGATAATCATTTGGATCAGGGAAGCAGTACAAACATGCCAGTTAATTAGCTCTGCTCTCAGTTGACACAGCTGCACTGCTCCAGGTTGAGTATGATGATGCAGTGTGTGATGTAGGTGTGCTCTTGGGACTCCTCTCAGAACACACCTGACCCTGATTTCCTCTTTCACGTGAATCACCTAAGCAATTCTTAAAAAACTTTACAGTTATCAGTCCTTTTAAAAAACAACTGTGGCAGTTGTTGCAGGTTGAAAACCCCCACTGCAATGCACAGATCAATAGTAATCATATTAAAAAGAAAACTGGGAGAAGATAATTTCAGTACCTGCCTATTGCTGCTGGTTCTGCTCCCATGTTTAGGGCACTATTGTTGTTGTTGTCTTGCACAAGGGGTTTCCAATTGCCTTGGTTGTTTTCCCCCATGTGTAAAGACTTTGACTCTAGGTGTCAGAAGGCTTAAGATACTTTTATTATATTTTGCTCCATGTTCCAGGCCCGAAGCTTAATGCCTTGTATAGTGCAGCCTGGTACAACGCCCTGCTTCGTGCAGAATGTTCCTCTGTGTGTATCCAATACTAAAGTGAGGAGTTGATAACTAAAAACCAGCTTCTTGTCCCACGTTATGGGAACAGAACAGAAAACATGAGCTGTGTCCTCGAGCACAGGACACAGCTTAGATTGTTTCCAGAATCTCTGCTGGGAAAAATTGTCTTTTCTCTTGGAAAGAAAAACCTAGCAGGCATGCTGCTAGGGAATTCAGAAAACCTAAAATCATAATCACCACACCCACCCAGGTCATATTAAAACATATTAGATGGAGAAATTTCAACAATAGCAACTAACTATAACTTCAGACTACTTGTGGATAGTGCTAACTTCCTTCCCATCACTGAAATTTTTTCAAGTTTTATGAGAAAGTTCATTTACACCAACACAGGTTTCCCAGAAGGCTTCTGCCTTCTTCTAGGTGAATGCTGTAACCATTCAGGCAGAAGGTAAAATCAAAGACAGGAGTGGGAGGCAACCCAGTAATTTTGTTTCTGGGGTGTTAAACAGAAGAAATCCTTATCAAATTTTGTTTTTTGTTAACTGTAAACTTTTTCGCAATGGATACAACTGAATTAGTCTTGCAAAATCCCACATAAATTCTTTTATTACTCACATGAGACCCATGAGGCACTTCCAGGTCCTGGACTTCCACGACTTCCTGACTTCCATCATCAAATCTATGTTAAACCTAGTCATCAGAACAAAAACTTAAACCTAGTCATCAGAACAAAAAAAGTTATATGCTGTTTAAATGCCTGACATTTGCATTGAAACTCTGCAGACATTTCTATGCAAAATGTCAAAAATTGGGGCGGTTCTCAATTTTCATTGTCCTTATCTATGAAACTCTGTCTTTGTTTATGTTCTCCCCAGTGTAAAAGTCCCTAGAGGCACACAGCTTTACAATTACTTCCTACAGCAATTTCACGATATTAGGTGCTTAGAGCAGGAAAGTGTTCTCTGTGTGCCCTCTGTATTGGTGCCATCAAACTTTCTTGTGAAACACAAGCTAGCTTTTATGGGAAGAGAAAGAGGGAGAGGAAGAAGGCCTAGGATAGATAAAACATGGGGCCAGTCTGGATTTTGGAAAAAAATGGGAGCTGGAGAAGGGACAAAACCTACGTGACCTTTCAAGGTCTTCTTCTGCCTATTCCTCTGCAGCACTCTTATAAAACTGACTCATTTTCATGGAGAGTATGTGAGGACTTAAGGTTCTCCAGAGATTCCAGCTGCAGAAGAAGACTCCAGCTGCTTGTTCTTGGCTTAGTTTGTGTTTTCTCTTCTTTGTTTATATTTCCAGGGCCCTTCCTAGTAGGAGTGTCTGGGTCTCCTCCCCAGCCCTTTTCTCCCATCCCATCCCCTTCAATCCCATCCCTTTCCCTCTATGGCAGGGGAGAGGAAATATTTTAACCCTCTTTGTCATAACTCTAGAGAACTGTTAATTGCCCACGCTGATTTCATTAAAAGTCAAACTTATTGATTTATCAGATGTCTTCTTTCAAAAATAGAGAATTCTCCAAGCTATAAGTTTATTATCTGAAAAGACTATATTTATTTACAGTAATAGCATCTTTTTTAGAATAATATTTTTAATTTGGTATAAATAAAAAGTACTCTTTTTAACTATAAATACCTGTCAGTCATTTGGGACAGAAATCTTAAATTTGCATTCAAGTTTCAGGACAAATTTATCATGACATGCGATGGAATGCCGTTTTCTAATAAAATAGCTACTTGTTCACCTGGAAGATGTGTGTTTCTTGATTCTAAATGAAATTGTCATATGGTTTGTCCAAGAATAAAATACAGTACCAGAATTCGTGTAGTGGAAAAGCTGTTAACTGTATTCAGATAATTTAGCTTTGCAGACCCAAGAGGATCACTTCTCAACATCAAGGAGCCCAGTATAAGCTATGTTGTACAGAGCAGTAATTAGACAAGAGCGTAGAATTCCCTGATGTAAAACATATTGGAATCTTAGCCTCTAAATATAGCAACAGTTTCCAAATGTCTGGCTAAGGACTAACGTTAACAGCATGGTTTTCTCCCCCCTGTCCCTTTTCCTTGCCAAGTAAACATTCTTATCTATGGCAACATTGAGAATTGAACCATACTTGCTTAGTTTGTACATACAACTATTTTCATTTATAGTAATGGAAGAGAAAGTACCAGTACTGGAGCTAGTATAAATCAGCACAGCTCTCTTCCTTCAGTGGTTTTGGTGGAACTTCTGGTGGATTATCCCTGGTTGGCTGCTCAGCTGCTCTATCATTCCCCCTCCTCAACAGGACTGGGGAGCAAAACAAGATGCAGAAGCTTGTGGTTGAGATAAAGGCAGGGATATCACTTAGCGGTTACTAGCATGGGCAGAACAGACTCAACTTGGGAAATAATAACTTATTGTCATTTAAATGGTGTAGGATGGTGAGAAGGAAAACCAAAAAAACACCTCCTCCCCCATCCACTTTTCTTCCCTGGCTCTATTTCAGTCTTTCATTCCTGACTCTTCCGTTCTTTCCTTAGAAAATGTCCTAGGAGGATGGGGATGGTGGCTTCTCTTCTATAAAAATTATCCAAAATAGCATCTTGAGAGAACAGCTACATTTTCTAAACACTTCTAGTTCCACTCCTGCTGGAATCTGAAAGCCACAGTGCACACTGAGAGCCTCCATACCTGAGGAGCCACCCAAACAGCCTCGGAGTCAGTTTGTACATCACTATTATAGTACAAGTTCAAGTCCTACAAACAAGGACCAGGTGCACCATGCAGCGAGCTGCTGTGCAGCTATTATTGCTTCTGTGAGAAGATACTTGTACTTCTTTGAGGGTTCTCAGACTATAACCATAGGGTGTAAAGCAGCCCAAAAGGGAAGGTGTGAGAGCCGTACAGAGAGATGCAGGACTCCAGAGGGCTTTTAAAATGCTGTTTATTGTATCCAGACAGCAATCCCAGGTCATGGATGACGGAGCCCAGCCTAAAGCCATCAGCCACAGCTATAGGCATGTCTGAAGTCCTCTTAGTTCTGGTTACAATATATTATATACTTTTTTTTTGCTGATCATCTTAATACATAACAACCAATCAATACCTTTACTATCATAACTATAATAGTAGATAGCCTATCATAACTACTAACATTACAATATTCATGTTGCTATTCTCCAATCACAAAAGGTTAGTATGTTAGAGCTTAAGCTAGAAGTGGTTTTTCAGTTTTCTTGCAGTAGAAAATTCTGAGACCTTTTTCTACTTACAACATCAGTATGTTTATTTACTTGTATTTTTCTGCTTGGTAAAAACATCTCCTGTTTGAGGTGGGCTTATCCTTTGCCCTAAGTCATAAAAACCTTTCTTAACTAACATACCCTTTGCCTTCTTAGTTATCCAGTAAGACTGGCTCAGCAGTTCCTTTAGACCTTTGTTATTGTTCTATATCAAAACTTGCTTCCATCTCTATTCCTGTCTCAGTTTCTACATTCAAAAATCTTTCTGCCAAGCATACATATCCGTGAGACTTTCTTGTCAAACTTTCATCCATCCCAACGTGAAGGTGCATGAGCTCATATACCAGCACTGAGGTGGCAGTACAGAGGTCAGAGACAAGGAAATTGTGGGAAAGCCCTTGAGATTGTCAGCATAGGTTTATGCTGTTAAACTAAGCAGCAGCAGGGAATGCCTCCAGACACTCAATCACTGCCTATTAGCAGAACAGCTGAAAGCCTGTTTTGCAAGTAACACTCCCAAACAATGTCCAGGTACAAATCAGGATTTACTACAAGGGAGTGAGCAGTGCCAGTAGGTAAAACACATTCAGACAAAATATATTGATGACAAGGAAAGTTTGATAGCACAGATGTGGAACATTGCTCCTGGCTGGTCTCAAGGGCAAAGAATGGTGCACTAAATCTACTAGTACAGCCATAGATCACTTTAAAACAATTAAGTATTTGCATAATAAATTCTATATATAAGAGAAATTTTTGCAATTTCTTGCATTTTCTTTAAAGTTACTAGGTCAATGGAAGTTAGATTTGTAGATTTGGGGACAATTTCAGGTCTCTGTACCTTGTCATTCACCCCTACCTTTCCTGTATGATTAACATCATATTTCCCAGAGACATAGGTTAAGTATTTTAAATGTTATAGCTTTATAGCAAGATTTACATAAATGGTATATCTGCATTAAAAAAAAAATATATAGGGAGGTATAATTCTGTATATATTCATATTCATCAAATATAAAGTAGTATTTACAAATACATAAATACATAATTCCATAGCTGTGTGAAATTATGTCAAGAAGTTAACCATTAGTTCTTGGATCTTCTCTCAGATCCAGTCTACAACCACTGTATTATGGAGGAGGAAATATTTTGTTCTATTAATTCTTGAAAATAGTAGCTATAACATGCTGGTAACCTCTGTGCTCTTCTTCAAAGAAGGGGGTTTAATTGCTCTCTACTCAGGACCCAAATTCACATCTCTGAGGTGTTGCTTTCAGTATTGCTTTCCATGATACAATAGAGGAAGGTAGAGAGCTCTCATCATAACAGAGTACTGCTGGGAAGGGAAAGGATCTGCTCCCAGATCTGAACATTGAATAATCACTTTCCATGCTCAAGAATCATAAAAGCCTGTTTGTTTTATACCCATCCCTCTGTTTTGTACTTTCACTTTATAATTCAGCATGCTTTCCTGTGAGTTTCCCCTATGGAGTGGGAGTTCAGTGAGTGCTAATTCTCCAAAGCTTTTTCAGTGTGTGTGTGCTGGGCTGTCAGGAATCCCCAGAGTGCACAGTGTCTCTGGTTAGTACCTTTCCATCTCCCTGCCTTGGCATTGTCTTGAAACCACAGTGCACCAGCTGCAGGTTCCTGCAGAGTGCTTTGTTAAGATGTTGAGTGCAGCTCTGTGCTGTGTCCTCTGGCAGCTCTGCCTTACAGGGGCAGATCTCCCATTGCCCTCCTCGCTTTTGTGCCGTGCAGGGAAGAGGGTGTGCGGATTTCTAAATGTGCATACATTATGCAGACCTTTTTGCTTAGCTCAGGATATTAAGAGGGAAGTCATTAATTCTTATGGGGAAAACTTGACTCTGATGTCAGAGCTCATCCTCTGGTGGTGCTCATTTCCAACTTGAAAGCCTCTCTTACCAGTACTGTCCACAGAGCTATGACATTTCCTTTGTTTTCTGTGTAGTGTGTTTGAAAATTGCTACAGATGAAAGGTCTCAATAAACATTCTGCTCTCAGAACTGCAGCAAAGGACACAATAATAGGAGAAGATATTTCCTCACATTATAACAATTAATGAACCTATCACATGCTATTTTACATCCTCGTCTCATCCTTTAACAATATTTCAAACTTATTCTCGTGTTTATTCGAGTTGTTTTGGCACATGAGGCTTCTGTGAAATCAGAGTACAGGCACAAATAAAAGATTGGAGTTTATTATATGGGAGCAGTGGCTCTGTAGCAAGAGTCTACACCTTTTGCAGGACCCTATCTCTGAAGACCAAATCAGAGCCACAGTTCTTTATGACAGGTTTCATTTCTGCTCCTTCTTTATCCACCAAAAAAAGTACACACTTATGTGGAAGTAAAAGCATTCATAAAGTTCATGTTGATGAGAATAGGATTCTAAAACATGAAAAATAGGAAAGTAAAGAGGTCAGGCACAACAGAAAGAGAAATGTGAACAAAAAGAACCCATAAAATAGTATGGAACATAGAACAAAAATGTTTAATTTCACCTGCAGGTAAACAACAGAAAGCCTTAATTAATGCTTCAAGAGGATCTGATTTCATGCTCCTAATTAATTTTGTCCTGTCAGGACAGTTATTTCACAGCTATTCTAGACCTGCACTGACACATATGACATGATCCAGGTCTCATGTCTGATCTCCTGCACTGTTCAGCCTCATGATTAAAAAGAAAAAAGAAAAATACCACTGACAAATTGTCTGTAATTTTACAGTAGAAAATTATAGCAGAATATCTGTGTTTTAATTGACTGGTTTAACCTCTATCCAAGGAAGATCCAGCTATTTGTAAAAACAAATATTCAGAAATTTGTTTCAGAAATCTTATAGTTGAAGTAGAAAAGTTTTGCCAGAGAATATTCTGGAATAAAGGTGTGTATTAAGTCCGATGATAAAATTTTTAGAGATATTAATCAGGAAAAAGTTCAATCAATTAATCAATTAATCAATCTGTTAATCAATTAAATTCTGTACTTTTCTGCAGGACAGTCAGCATAGTGGGAAAAGCTCAGCTGAGCATCAAAGGTTTCATAAATGTAAAAGGCCTCACACATGACCATAGTGATCTAAAAATGCCTCAACTATAGTGAGAATTTGTTTATCATGAAATTTTCAAAATTTGGATCAAAACAGATGTATTCTCTGTAGTCACTAATGCTGGCAATAACATTTTGTTGCTTATAAATGCATCTTGCACTGCTTGCAATTACTGTTCAAACCAGAGAATTATCGAGGGAGTTCCTATTAGGTGTGGAAAGCTCAGCAATCTTGTTTTCTAAAACAGTAGCTGATTGAGCTTTTATGTGCTCCACTTCTGTAAAATTATATCTAAATCACATTTTCTTTTGCTTTCCATTTCAATACCTTTTTTTATGCCATTTCTATTTGTATAAGTGACCAGAATATAGTCTTACAAGGCAGAAACTAGGGCTATCAATCAGACCTGTTCATTACAATTGCCCATTTCATCACAGACTCAGGTATTGATCCAAACACATATAGCAAGCTCAGAGCTTCCCTGGAATTTAGGGGGAAGTGTGCTTACCTTTATGTTTTATTATTATGGTGATTTTCATTCCATTCTCTTCTATAATGTAAATTAACAGAGTAATATACTGCTTCACAATTTTTATCTCCTTGTTTTCCACCAATACATCTCATTCCATTCCTATGACATCTAGACATGCTAGGTATATCTACAGTTCTTACAGGATGCAGGAGACCCCTTTTCCTTCTATTATCTGAGTGCATACATTTAAGTTTACTGCTTAAATGAACCTGTTTAGCAATCAGATATATCAGAAATAATGAAGCCTTTCTTCTTAATTTTCAGTAAGTCTTAATTTTCTAAATTTTCATGGTGGGTAAAAGTGATAGAGTCAATTTTGGTATTAAATAAGGTATCCTAAAATGTGTCTTAAAGAGTATAAACAAAGGGGTTTTTTTCCCTGTAGTACAGTAAAATTTCATTCCTAAAGACAGAACACTGGAAATTCCTTATGTCCTTATTATTTTATCTTTTTTCCCTGTATTTTTTGTCTACCACCCTTTCTGCTAGTGCTTCTAAGCACTAGTTTCAAATGAAAAATGGAGACAGCTGTAGACTTGATGGTTCATTGACATCTTTGAAGGCTTTTGTTTTATGGACATCTCTAATCAGTTTCTATTTAGATCTTGTCTGCCTGGCATCAACATTATTCCCAATATTGTATTATTCCCATCTTTTATTCAGGTGTCTTTTAAATAAAGGTACCCTCTGTTTTCTTTTACAATCTGTTGCTGAATTCCACATCTCTGTGCACCTACAAAGAGTTTGGAACTGATTACATGCAAAATATAATTGAGCAGTAAGTCATTTCAGTGAGACTGATTATGTTTATACAAGAGAAGAAAAAGATTATTTCAATAACAGTCACATATTTCACCAGAGGAAAAGCTGCCTTTTATGTTTGATAAACTCACATCTTGACATTTTTACACTCTTCTATGTTCTAAATAGGCTATTGAATATAAATCACTTTTATTATAACATGCATTCTTTTTTTTTATATAATAAACTTTTAAACACTTCATCGTGTTACTTAAAGAAAACCTGTACATTTTGGATAACAGCAATAGTTTCTCTCATGAAAAGTAATGATTTTAATAAAAGACAATGAATTGTCCAAGAAAGCCTAACAGTACCCATTGATTGATGTTATTGCCACTCAGAGGAATTTGTCACACATAACTGCCTAATTCTGTCCTTTCTCTGAAGATGTCCTGTTGTTTCCTCTCAGCAGTCCAAAGTAATTTCTGTTGTATGAAGAGCAAAGTACTAGACAAGCAGTCAGACACACACAGAACAAAAGAAGACAACTGAGCAACACCACATCCTTTGATTCTCACAAAACCAAACACCAAAGTAACTTTTCCATGACTAACATACTCTATGGAGACCATTTAATCTCTCTGTCACTTAGACTTTGGAGGCCCCATGTGACAAATTTTGCTACCAACACTTCACACAGGATTGATAATTCTAATAGTATTTGAGTTGTATAAAAGATAACAGAATTCTTTTAAACCATCTACTGTGGGATTGTGGGTAAGCATTCAAACAAGGAGATGAACTTGGAGCAGAGGGATTTGGTGTTTCTATACAATTAAATTTCTAGGAGTTCTTCTCAAACTGCGAATTTAAAATACAAATTCCAATAGACTTCATGCCTCTCCCTCTTGGAGATTTCAGGATACAGGTTGCCTTTTTGGAATAGCTTTTAACAGATAGAAGTGGTCTTCTTACTCTACTATTTGTGGAATGGATTAGAAAATGCAGATAAAATTTATTGTCTTTAAGAGTTTATCCAAATAAACCCCAGGAAAAACAGAAGTCTATGTATTGCTTTATCATCATAATATCTGTCCTGCTGCTTTACTGATGCATTAGGTTAGTAAGTGGTGTCATCAATGAGAAGTGTCACTTAAAATTTCTTTTGAATCTTGTTTTGAGTTGAGAGGGAGATCCTTTGACAGATAATACAGAGTAAGGGCACTGATTATACTCTAATCATTAAAAAAATCCAAAAGCTACAGATTTTAAGGGTTTTCAGGTCAAGACCCTTTATGACATTCACCTTCAATATTCTCAAAAAAATCATAAATGTGTATACAAATACACATGAGCATTTATCCTCAGCAGCTTCATAAGACCTATTTTTCTCAACACATAGATAAAAAAATCCTTAATTGAACTCCCACAATTTCTTCATCTCCTTTCAGATATTGCTGACTTTTTACCAGCAACTCTCTCAACTTTGAATAACCAAGTTAACATTTCTTCCATTATTCAGCACTCTCTGTCTCATGCCATCTAATATATCCTAGTTATATATAGACATATATATACATATACATATATATATATATACATAACTATATACATCCTATCAATTTGGTATTTGTAGGTGGGTGAACAACTTTTGCAGAGATGTCTGTTTATCTTGAGCAGTAATCCCATTTTATTCATATCTCTTCACTCTTTTCTCAAAGACTCATGTAACATAATTTAGGATTAATTTAAATTCCATAAAACTGTTAAGGCAGAAGCCACTGTGGATCTCTAATTTGAACTGCTATGTTACTTTGGCCAAGCATTTTCACTGTGTCTTCAGGAAAATGACAATTTGTAGTTTTATAGATGATTTTAAGTATGACTTAAATGTTTATTGTGACTTTTTATTGATGAAAACCACAAAGCCAGCTTCTGGGTATTGTAAACCCAAAGCATTTAATAATTAATCATTATTAATCATTACTATGAATAACACATGGGATTTTCAATTATTCAACAAAGTTATGAATACAGGACTTAAATAAATGATTGAAAAAAACTTGGTTAGTGAATCCAGATAATTATTCCAGTGCTCCATCAATATTATTATGTTAATAGGAGAATATCATATGTTCCCTAAAAAAGCAAACATGAATTGTTTCCATTGATTAAGTTGTTGGGGGTTTTTTTGTTTTGTTTTGGTTTTTTTTTTCTAATTGCAGTGCTCTCAAAATCTATTCCACCATATATTAAGAAATTATTTTGTCTGGAAATTAAGTAAGTTACTAAGTTTGTTTCTCACTAGCACATGACTTAGCTGCAGGTTAAGTCACACTCTGCTCACATGTTGGCTAAATAGGACCTAATGAATAATGTCAAAACAGCTTGGCAGCCATTCAGCTTATCCTAAAGCTGACACCTACATTATGTCAGCAGAAAAAGTATTTTAGGCTGCAATGATGATATTGGCTTTCTCTTTGTTACCTGTAGTGGCAGGTCTGTCACCTCCCTCACATGTACACTCAGACCTGTAGGCACCTAATCTCCAAAAATTCAACCTGTCTGAACGTGGTCCTTCTTGTTTTAGTGTAGTCCCTCTTGTGACTGCAGTAGAAAACATTTTAAAAAAACTGTAATACTGTTAGGAATTTTCTTGTTATGAAGAAAGAAGAAAAAGGAAAAGAGAAAAAAGATCACTAAGAGGATACAGTAATAAATACACATAATGAAAACAGATATGAAAGCATTCAGTGTTGTCTATTTTAATAAAAGATGTCTATTTTAATAAAAGATACATAAAAGATATGTCCTTGAATACAAAAAAAGCCACCACAGTCAGGGAGAAAGATGTTTTTAAAACAACATTTTTCCATCACTATCTGAGCATATAATGATAATATACAGGAAGCAGATACTTCTTACAGTATAGATACTCTTTACCCAGTCTTAAGCTTCTCTTCTGCAGTATGTAGAAAGTCACATTATGTTCCAAATGTGCAGTATCAGTAATTAAAAAAAAAATCTACAATCCATGTATGTTTTATGTGCATTTAGGCTAAGATGCATTCCTTTACTTTTAAAAGTAATAAATCTAGGCCAGCTATAAAATAAACTCAAGGCAGGACTATTTAACACCCTGGATATCCCTTAAGAATGAGGAAAAAGTAATGTTCCAAGCAAATGCAATGTTTCCATTTAAAATTTATAAGTCAATTTTCCAAAACATCTTATTACTCAAATATTTTATATATACCTATTCAGTATATGAATTTTTAATACTCAAGTGAAATGGATAAACATCTTTGTGAATATATAGCTACTGACCCCGTAATAAAGTATCAAGCATATAAAAAAGCTGAGTAAAAGCTGCATATCCCAATTTTCCCAAACTATTATTAAAGTCATGCTTGAATTTAGAAACAAAGAAACAAGAATCTCAGATCTGCATGTATCACATCTTAAGAACTTTAGATGTTGTTTAAATGCTCTTTGAGATTTTCCCATGGTTTAGCCAGAAACATCACCACACAAAGAAAAAAACAGAAACAAGATAGTATAGAATAGAACAGACAAGATAGTATTGTCAACTTAGACATCACAGTGTGTCTTTTAAATTTATATTGGTAGACCTTCAGTGCTTGTCACATTGTGGGAATAAGTCCCCATTAAATCACATTACTGGACTTGAGGAAGAGAAGAAAATCAACATAGCATGAAGAAACTGATTTACAAAATTAGTTTTAAAATCGAATTGTGAATTAGAATAGAGAGGGTAAATACATGGTAGTCTAAGATGACCAGAGAAAAAGATTGCTAGCCTGGTTCAGTCACTAAAGTAAGTATGTGAACAGGAACTTAAAAATAGTGCCCTGTCAGTTGTGTATATCTATATACACCCCAGGTACCAAAAAATCTACACTTCAGATATTTACTGCTTCCTGTTATTCAGAGGAAATGGAGGGTTTTGTTTGGGTTTTTGTTGTTTGGGGTTTTGTTTTTTTTTTATTTGGTTGATTAGTTAGTTGGGATTTTTTAGGTGTGTGAGGGTGGAATTTTTTTGCTGCTTATGTTCTGATTTTAATTCTCCCAGAAATTGAATGTAAAATAATTAAATTTCCTGCAGGTTATTTTGGATTTATTAATTAGAACTAGTAATTGCAGAATAATATTTTTGATAGCCTTTTTTTTTCTTAAAGCTTCAAGTTTGAATTAGCTGGTAAAGAATTTTATATTATACATGACTCTGTGGCTAGCTAAAGAGAGAAATAAATTTAAAAAATCCCAAAACCTGAAAAAAAAAACCCAGAAAAAACTTATATGCACGTGTAAAGTGATGCACTATTCAGACTGAAGAGAATAATCAGCTGCTCCCTGCAATGGTAAGAAAAGCCTTGACAGCTGTGAACCAATTATGGCCTCTGAAACCTTCACCGAGACCTAATCTAGAAAAGTGTTTGTTACTGTGTCCCAGACATTGCAAAGTAAACAAGATCACTGAATGCCTTGGAGGCAAGTAGGAAGTTTCTTGGGCATAAAACCTCAGAACTGTCTTTGGGTATGTTTGTATTCCTGTCAGAAGATGTAGAATTTTCTCAAATAATAAATTAAGTACATTCCCCAAAGATATCTCCTTAAGAAATAATTCTGACATAAATTTTTCAGCTCCCTATCTTTCTGTTACTGAACCTTTAATTCTTTTCTCCGTGGAAAACTTTCATCATGCCCCACTTTACCCATGTGATCCCACCCCGCCCCTTCCAAATTCCTAAGTGAAACCATACCCAGAGCCAGAAGTATTCATAGCTCTTGTCCAGAATACTTAAACTTATGGAGGAAAAGGCTCTCATTGATCAAACCTGACTAGTTCACTGCTGCAAATGTTTGCAGTGAGCTTCATTTAAAACTTGGATTAAGCAGCTGCTGCATTGGCTCCAAATATCCTTTCCAAAAAGGGTGAGATCAGGGACTCTCTGTGAGCATGGGAAGCTACAGAGGGCTGGGAGTTTTGAATTCAATACATGTGAAGAACAAAAGTGCCTCAAATCGTGGTGCAGGGGTAATTTTCTGTTGGTAAAACATAGAAACATAAGAAAAAAAGTAAGTGACTAATTCACAGTACTGAGCCCAGGTCCCTGACTGAAAGCTCATGTGAGATTTAGTTCACAACAAGCCTTTGTACTGTTTTCTCTCTGTGGGCATGGCATATGTGTTTGATTCTTATACAATCCAAATTTATCACTTCAGGGGAGTAAATTAAGTGTATCTTAGCCTATAGGGTTAAATACTTTTTAGCACAATTAAGCAAGGCAAAGTTGGAATGAGAGAAGGAAAACAAATTTTACTAATAAATAAATATTGCAATAAACTAAAATAAATTACCAAAGGTACCCAGTTGTTAGGGAGAAATTTGGGTAGTTTTTTTTTAAAGAAGATTGCACCATTTTTTAATTCAAGCTGAAAGCAGAAATCTGTATGATTGTGGTAGTTCTCTTTAAAATGTTTCACAAGGGTATGTTCATCTCTCTGTCTAGCCCCCAGTTCTAAGTTTCAAGATCAGTCAAATTCAAAACTTAAAAAGAAAACTCTAGACAGAACAGTTGTGTCTGATCAGATTTTGATAGGGAACCAGAAATCATACCCAATTTCATTCCAGTCTTGACCTGGCTTTCATTCAAAGATTATAAAAGCCTCAGTAATTCTCTTGAAAAATCTAGGCTTTGGGCAGGAGATTCAATAATAAAACTCTAGGCCAATTGTGGCTGTTCCTGAATTTGTAACAGAAGGGCTACAAATTCTAGAAATCAAATACCTCAAATACCTTACAGTATTTCTCATTTGTCCTTAGAAATTGTTATCCTGCTGCTTGTGTTGTATGAGTATTAAAACTTTTCAAAATTTAAATAGAAGAATAATGAATTCACGTGGGTTTATCTGCTTCAAGATCTCCTGAGCTGCTTTACTATTACAAATCCTTGGCACATATATGGGACAGCTCTATAAAAATTCCTGTCCTGCAAGATGATGAGAAAGCTGATTTGACAGTAAGTGCTACTCAGGAGGTTGCCCAAAGCTGGGAATGTCAGAAATAGAGCCAAGATAATCCAGAGGACAAGAAACTTTATTCAAGTGCATTTTATGGCATGCCCTGAGCCACTGATTCCCCACTCATAGATTAGGAATATGTTGGGATGCTCCATGGTGATCCAGTGCCTGATTGTAATTACCATGAAAACAATGAGGAAGGAATGAAGGGAATACTAAAAGAAAGTGAAATATTGCAATATATCTAGGTCTGCCACTGGGGATAGAAGCGTCCAGAGGAAGTTGAATCTGGCATGATAGGACCCCATGAAATTTGATGAAAACTCTTACCTCACTCTTACTTTAAGTATCTCTATAGATCCAGTTTAAAAGGCAGTATTTGCATTAATTTGAATAAGAAAAATGTGGTTTGCATGGATTTAAAAGGTAGAAATTTCATTTCTGTGCTACTCTAGGAGTCAAAAATGTGTTTGAAGAGGATACTGAGTACTCATTCACCAAAGATCAACACCTGATTCCAAGAGACCAAATATGTAGATTTTATGAAATTTGCTGACAGTTCATGTAGATCATGGCATCTGTCTTGTTTTCTTGTTCCATAACTTCCATAGAAGTAATTTTTGCACCTTTCTGGAAAGCATATAGCTGCCAGAATATTTCACTAGCCTTTCCTAGCCATAATTCAAGCTAATATTTCATTTTAACCACAGCTGAAGGAAACACAAATGGCCACACACATCTAGAAAAATGGGAATTATGGTTGCAGGCATGCTCTTTGTATTCTGAACACAGATGAGGAGAGGAGGAATGTTTTTCTGAACCCGTGTTTGTGGATTTCTTAGTCTTGAAATTTCATCTCATGAGGCTCAGTGGAGCGATGTTTGATTCCTTTATAAGTATATGATGAATAGGATCTTCCATCCTTTGTGCCCCTTTACTAGCTTGAATCAAATATGAAATACTTCAAATTTGCTCTGGGAATATTTTCATTGTGTTTTTCATGTTTACCTTACTAGAGCTAATCAAAAAGGTTCTCACCAGTACTTGCTTTAGCAGATACTCTGAGGATGAGTGATTGTTATAGATATTTCAGCTCTTAAATTTTCTCTCTCATGACAGGTTTGCAACTAGTTTTGAATATATTTGTTTGAAATAGATTGGTAAAAATCTGGGTTTTCAATATGGACAGGTGACAATGTAATTTGGATCAGATTAAGACGATTTAAAATTAAAATAATTCATACGTGCAAAATGTATACATATTGCACAAAGGGAAAACAATAAACAAGTAAAAGCTAACTAACCTCTACAATGCATGTGTGATGGAACACCATTTTCTAACTGTTTCAGTTTTAAAATCCCTCTGAAGTTTATCTCCCAAGTGCTGATGTCAAGAGGCGCTGATGGATTGTTCAGGAGAAATATTTGTTCTTGTGTAATTTAAAACATACCTTTTTTAAAACAAATCACAGAATCACAAATCTTCATGTTTCAATAGTAAAAATGATATTTTTCTGATACTTTGTCTGCTGCCTTAGATTAAAACAACAATGCCAAAAATTTTTCTTTGTGCTCAAAGCATTTTTTTTTCTTAAAACCAGAAGCAGCTTTAAAAGTGTTTTTATTTTCTGATGTATTTATTCAGTAAGCATTAATATTTTTCCTCCCTAACACAGATAAAAGCTGGCATGATGACTGGTTTTTTGAAAGAGTTATAAGAATTTAAGTTTTTCTAGCATCTTAACAAGTCAATGTTATTTTTTCAAGCTCATCTGTTGATTATTATTATTTGTTTTTAATGTGTGCTCATTACAAGAGAAACTCTAGTCTGAGTTAGGTGCCTGTTGTGCTTTGCTTTACAAAGAACTTACTTTACAAATACAAAGGAAAAGGTAGAGTCTTCCCAATAGAGTGATGAAACCAACATCAAAGGGCTTCTGAAGGTCAAAGTTAACTGCTTTGTTAATTGATGTGATATAGAGGATTGATGGTTTCATTTTCTTGATTTTTTTCTCTAATTTCTAAACAGTGGAGGGAGAAATGAGCTCATTTAGAAATAAAATTATTTATTTATTATTCATAGTAACCTGTGTGATTGTCCTTGTACCAGACATCTTTATATATTCTTGTTGATTTGAGAATTTTGCATTTCCCTTTTATTCTTCGTGATAGAGTAGGGTTATGCACGTTTTGAATGAACCTCCTACAACCTAGTGAGGCACAGATAAGTTCAGATTTAGATTATATAACTGTATTAAGCAACCACAACATTCTACATAGTTTTCAATGTACTGTCAGATACAAGAAAGATAACAACTATCTGCTCTTCTCCACAGAAAACCTGCAGTTATTCGCTATAACAAGATTCCTCTTGAGCTATTTACTACAGACGTTCAGAAGTCAAAAATGATTGTGCAAAATTGTTTTATATTTATCAAATCTCCAAAACACTTTCCCTGTTTTATCATTTGTTCTATATTTCTACCATGTGCAGCAGGTTAAAATGAGAACGTCTGCTATTGTGCTTTTCATAAGTTTTAAATATTTTCCTAGAAGCACATGACTTGTTTGATCTGCATTTAAGAAAAAAAAAAATAATCAAGAAGACATTTGATTTCATATCATAAAAGAGAAAGAAGTTTTTTATCACTTTTTTAAAGTATTATCTAGTCCAGATCAGGTAGCATAAAACAAAAATTCTCTTTTCCTTGGGTTTGATTTATTTTAACACAATTAATAATTCTTAGAGGTGTATTAAATAGCTAGATTATTTTTCTCCCTATTCAGCATATTCAACATTTAATTCCTCTAGAAACACAACGGAATCATAACCTATAGGTGGAAGAAGTCTGTCAGAATAGGAAGTTATTTGGATGGTGCAATGGATATCCAGGAAGAAGAAAACAATTCTCTTCTGCTTACTTGTCACCAGAACAAAGAAGAGTTTGTGGAGGGATGAAGAAAAGAGAAAATATAGACCAGCTGGTAAGAATGGGGATGCATGTCTCTAATATAAATTATTAGCAGCATAAAACTGGCACACAAAGGATATTCTAAGTCAAGAAACAATTATTTTCTAAGCCAAGAGAAAGGATAAAGTGATTTTCCCTAATATTAAGAGTACTGAGATATAAATTTATGATTTGCATGCATTTAGAAGGTAAATTTAGAAGGTAACTGCATGAAACATTTGGTCTTGGCAGTGATTTCTGCCAATAGTAAATTTGTGCTTTGAGTATTACTAAGACTCTGATTCAACACTCAGAAAATGGAAGAATGTAATGAGACAAGTGTTACTGTAAATTAAGTTTAAGAGATCCTTCTGTCTTTTCTAAGTTCCACTTTGTTCTTTTCATGAGCTTAGGAGAGTTACAACTTTGAAAGTAAAAATTATAAATCAGAACCTTCTATGACTAGAGTATCTTGCTGCAAAGAAGTGATCAGTAAATTCATAACTTCATGTTTTCTTCCTTCCACGGAGACCTCTTCATTAACATAGGATTAATTCCATTGATTTATGGAGTTATATAAAGGAATCTAGTCTAAACTAGTCATCTAGGCTTGCTCTCTCTAGCCAAGGAATAAATAGTATCAGGAAGTGTTTTATCTGACTGTGAACTCACAACAGAAAAGGATCCCTGGTTGGCAGTGTCACTGACTCTAAAATGGAAGCAATTTGAAACCAGTGACCAATTTTTAATATTAATGGTAGTAGGTCTAGCAGCAGCAAGAGACAGTATGGAAACAATCATGACAATAGTAGTCAGTAACAGGAATAGGGGGTAAAAGTGATTGCAGTACTCACAGTAATAGCACTGGAGTCAGTAATTTTGCAGCAAAAGTATCCTAATAGTCGCAGTAGTTTTGACTATTTCATAATGTTGAATTTCCAGGAGTTTACATAAAAAAAAGTTTTATATAAGGGAAACATGGCTTGTTTGCCTACACATCTGCCAGTCTGCTGCATGAAAGCAAAAAAAAAAAACAAACCAAACCAAGCCAAACCAAAAAACAAACAAACAAAATGAGAAAAAGAACACTTCAAGTATTTTGCTTAGATTCAACATCTTTTTGTTCCCCAGTTCAAATATATTGCTAATTAAATATTCATTTATTAAAGCAAAACAACTTCAAGAATGAAAATATGGGTTGCAGTGATGAAATCATAAATGGTAGCAGATGTAAACTAACGCGTTTGGCATTCTAAACAACTTTCCCTCTTTTAAACTATGCTTTCCACCTCCTCAGTAGCCCCTCTCTTTCCAGCACTGCCTGCTACACATACAAGACAAGCATCAAAGTGATTCTATCCCATGAACCACTGAAAATTCAGAGTGGAGCAGTGCCACACCTGCCAGCCTTGAAGGGAAACAGTGAGGGAGCTGGCTGTGTGTTACACACCTCAGGCTGCATGGCAAGGAATAGTTGGACTTTGGCTGCTCCCTCAAATAATCAATAATAAAAACCTGAAATGAAGTATGGAAATGTCAATAATGTTGTTCTGTAGTCAGGCTTAAGTTTCACATAAACAGAATGCCCTTCAAGTGAGAGATTTTATTAAAAAAAAAAAATCAAGAGATAGTTTCCTTGAGAAGATATTTAAAGACTGAAATCTGTTTATTGAATCCTTGTCAGTTTTAAAGTTAAAAAAAAAAAAAAAGCACAAGATGTTGCACTTTGTAAATATTCTGTGTTGGAGAACTTTCTAAATATAGGATTTTTTCATATGAAAATGGTGCTTATCATCCTTATGAACCATAGCTAAAGTTCAGGCTATGTGAAAATACATGAATCTGGGTACAAACGTGCATTCTTATGTGGATCCAGATGTGGTTCTCTTAGCAAAGTATTTTCTTATTATTTTCCTTCTCCCATTATAGCCTTCTAATAATCAAAAGCCTAAAGTTGAAGCTAATTTTAAAACAGAATTATTAACATATTATAAATCCATTTATAAAATACTGTCTTGTTTGAGTCTGGAGGAAAAATGAAAATTTCTGATTATAATATTTTTAAAATATGACATTAAATATATTCTGCCTTTTAACACATGCCTTAATTTTAGCAGTAAACCTTTTAAAATTAGATTTTTACCTACTATTTAAATCCTGTGGATTGATAAAAAGAAGAGAAAGCAAAGATGTTTATAAGTTTTGAGCAAAACATATCTGGAGGTTGTGCAGTTTCATCTAAATAACTGTCAAAAACTAAGAAATATTAGATATTTATTTTGACGGATCCCTCATAGATAAAACCCAAGATTTTGCAGAAAGTAGAAATAATATATTAGAAGGGGTTAGTAGAACTTACAAAGGGGTTAGTAGAACTTACAAAGGTTTCTCAGCATCAGGAAATCAATATTCTTCAGGGACAGATGTACTGTAAGTCTGTCCCATTAACACTCACATCAAGAGTGTGTTTGCAAAAGATGTGTATTTCAACTTACCTTGAATGTTATCTGAAGTTGCCACATACAGATGAAGAGTTCTCTTCCTCAAGAGCTGATACCACTTTGGACACTTGGCATTTTGTTATCTAACACATGGTATATCAAACACAGCTTACTGCTGAGCTCCTACTCAAGCTTCCCTAACAGTATACAGAACTAAGTTAAAAACAAAAATGAAGTTACAAAACATATTAGTGAGATTTTAGAATGAGCTTTCAATCAGAAGAGTGTTTAAAAGAAAAATTGTATGTGAGATGTAACTTATTCAAATAGGATTCATGGCATGATGACCTTTAATAGATACTTGGAATCCACTTGCTTCTTTATTTCTGTGTTCCTTAAACACTATCCTTTTCTAGCCACAAAACATTGTGTTAATTCACACATAAACATGTATGTTAAAATGAGCAACCTGGCTAGATTTGGTAATTTATATTTTCTCTTGCTAACTTTCTTGTTGTATCTATCATAAAATACAAAATGATCTTTCCTGTTTTGTTTCCATGAAATTTTGTTTAATACCTCAAATATCTAAAGCCTAGTATTTCATATGTAGATGATTGGGATGAAAAATAAAACTGAAAACTGGTTTCACGTTTAAAAAAGAAAAAAAGCACATATTTCATGACAGAGCTGAAAATGTAAGAGGTTAACCTCTGAACATAATTCCATACACACTCACATATACATTCCCACACAATCACAGACAAGCCATAAATAAAACCGTCTCAAATTACCTAGAAATAAAAGAGCCTTTCACGGATCACTTGATTGTCCCACACTGTGTTATATAGTTTGGAGTAATAGTTGTTTCACTTCACAAAGCCATCAGGTGTTTCAAGACAAACGAAATATAAAAGCCATGTTTGGAGGAGGAGGAAGGTTGTCAAAGTCTGAATGTGCCTATTGAATCTCAGTAATTGCCACTTAGTGTTTGATTTAATGAAAGCCACTGAATAAAGGCAACTATTTTCTTTGTCATGGCTTATGTTCCCATTTGTATATACCCTTCTCTGTCTTCCAAAGTCAAAGCCACAGTCCCCTACTTCCATGGAAGCACCACTTCCCTCCCTTCTCCATTCATCCTCATCTGCATGTCTTTCCCACACACTAAATGGCTGTGTCAAAAATTAGTTTTCCATTATTTTCTCTGAAGCTAACAAGCTTGCTGTGACTGAGCTCTTAGGCACACTGAAAAGACACAACCACAAATGCACTCAAATCTGTGCTCCTGCCTGTGTGTTCTAGCAGAAATATTTGGCCTTCACTATAAAGGTTTTTGTCATCCAAGTTCCTTGCAGACAGACCATTTGGTTATCACAGAAGAAATGGTTTACAAATTCTATTTTTCTCTTCTCTTTCTAGCTAAAATAAATTCTGACAAATCTACCAAACTGTGTCAATCAAGGGATGGGAGGGTATTGTTTCTATCAGAGTCAACTGTTCAAATTGCTTAAGTCTTGCTCTGATGGTGGCATTGGTAAAAAAATCAAGAGAAGAGAACTGTAGGAAAACTCTTCAAATGATACTTTACTGTTAACTGCTACGAAGTCTGTATGGTTAAGGAAATCATTTAAGGATCATTTAAGGAAAAAAGGATCCTCCTATCACTTCTAGGGATATTTTTTTTTTAGAATTTAGGATCTTTTTAACTAAGTTAATTTCTATCCTGATCACTATAGTAAACTTAAGTGGAAAAATTCCTTAAAAAATTAAATTTGGAAATTGGATATGAAACAGGTTTGATGTAACATCATGACACTGATCTTTGTTTCTTAACTGGTATTCCTGTACTGTTGAAAATTCCTGACCTGAATTTAGGATTTAATTAGGGTTTATTACAAAAAGCTTTGAGGTCTGTACCCCAAAGACGGGCTACAAATTACAAGATATAGAAGACAAAATTCTTCATTGTTTTTATTCTCATTCAAAAATAAAAGAAAAATATGGAATGAGTTTCAGAAGAGGCAAAATGGGCAAGGCAGCAGAATTTAGCAAACGGTATTGTATGTGTATACATAATAAAAAATAATATATGTATGTGTATATATATATATATGTGTGAATTTATATATTTAGGATGATGCAGACATGGAAACATGGAAATATTCTTAATTCACCAGCACACTGGTAACTATGAATATGCCACTCAGAGTACTTAAATTCTACCTATGTTTTCTCTGAGGTTCCAGAATATAATTTAATACTTTCCTTATAAACAAGGGATTAGGCTCACCATGATACCTAAACCTTGTCTGCAAGAAGAAAAGATGTCACAGCAAAAATTGCATCAGCTTTTGAATGTCTATGTACATTTTTACTGCACCGGCATAATAAAACTTATCCTTCTATCTTAATTTCTATTTCTTAAATTCAGTTTAAAAAAAAAAAATTACCAATGTTTTCAGTGAAATTGGAATGGATTTTTATAATTTTTTCAGAGAGTTGTTGAATATTTTCAATCTGCTGCTTCTTCCTCTGTCCAGGTTCCATTTGATTGAAACCCAGTATTTGGTCTAGCTTTGTCCTCCTAGTCTGTTTATTTAAAATTAGAAGAATGAGCTACAAGCTTTGAAGAAACTTGACAGAAGAGATAGGTATTTCTACACTTATTTTAACCACTTGGTTGCTTCTAACCTCTGTGTAGATGCAGGTAGAGTGGTGATCCAGATCCAGAGCCAGTGCTCTGGCTGTGCTGCTGAGCAAACACCATCTGTGTCAGAGCACGTGCCAAAAGCATCCATGTAGAATGTGTCTGCTGGCAATTATATCCTGCACTGCTTATCCTGGTAAACTACATCTGCTGCAAAGCTGCTTTTTTTTTTTTTTTCCATTTTTCTTTTTTTTTTTTTTTTCCCCCCCAGGAAAAGTGGGGAATGTCCAAGTAAAATGAGATTGCTCCACTGAAAAAACCGTAAGTGTTCAAAAGCAGGAAATTCTAACTGCTCCTCCCAATTATCTGGACATTTCAAAGCAACAGTGTCTTACCAATGGTTCAGGACATCCAGCAGCAAGAAAGTGGCATGTACAACTCAGTAATTTACATCCACATTCAATAAAAGAGCCTGAAATGCTGCCAGGGTCCCGATGCACCCTTCAGATACAAACATCTCTACTCAAATGGCTAAACATTACTTACCAAAATGACCTCAGTATTATATTGAAGTTCATCTAGAACACAATAAAATAGGTAGCAAAAATCTGTATTTCACAGTAGTATGCAGCTTATACCAAGACCCTCATTACATGTGTGCAATTATGCTTTTATTCATGCAGTTAAATAAACGCACTAAAACCCATCATTTTGCTTTTCACAGCTATTCATCCTCATTGCTTCCTGTTTGTAATTAAACTGGAAGCCAGGGTAGGATCTTAATTTAACATATGTGAAATAAATATTGTTAGAATTTTTCATCATGTTAGAATGCACGTTAGTAATGCCTGTTTAGGGAGGATGATATCCATATAGGGTGTGGAAGGATATAGAGTATGGCACAGTCAGGCATATGAAGATATCAACGTGAAGAATCACAACTTCTGGAACAGCAAATCTGAATTATTTCAGTGCATTTTAGTGTTTTTATTCCCTTTTTTGTCCCACTCCCCTTCTTATTTGTGTGTGTATTGTGTATATTATATCTTTGACCTTCTAGGAAACTTACTTGTCTGTAATAGAGCAGAAAACGCAGTAAACTTTTCACATGCTTGCACAAAAGGAAAAAAAAGAGTTCTGTGCTTACCCAAAATATTTTTTCTTGTTCCTTTTTTCTTCTCCATAATCTAAAAATCTAAACCCTGCATATTTTTAAGTTGAAAGTCAGTGTTAGTAATTTGTGTGAAGAATACCAGACAACTTCACAGATTTCTGTTTTTAAAAGCAAGAAAATTCTTTAATGTTTTGGTGGGGGGGTATTTGGTTTGATTTTATTTACGTTTGTTGTTTTTTTTTTTTCCTTTTAAAAATGTAATTGAGAAACACATGCTGTCTATGTGCCTATGTGATGTGACAACCTAATTGAGTGGAAGGAAGCAGGGTGGGAGGGAAATCCAGGTGAGGGATTCAGAACCGCTCATTTCACTAGTGGGCTGCTAGAAACCAAAGCAAATACACATGGAGGGAGGGAAAGGTCTGAAGAAAGCTTAAAAACCTTAGCAGAGAATAACAGAAGAGAAATGCTTGGTTTTAATAAAGATTATAGATTTAGCATTGAGCTTTTTATATGTTAATGCTCATTAGCAACTGAAAGGGACTACCAGAATAAGAAAGTAGAATAGATCGAGATTCTTACTTAGGTAGGTGGAGCAGGGGAATACCTATTTTTTACATGTGAAATCTGAGTTTCTTACGGTAGGAAAGTAAGAAAAACTTTTACAGACTGAGCAGAATCCTTGATTTGAAGATCACAGCTGTAATCACTGAAAGATTCTGCAAGCATCTCCTTTTTTTCCTCTCAGTAAGAGATATTGGAATGATAGAGTGGTAAAACATATTTTATTAAATTCATGAAAGAAGAAGAATTACAACAGTATGTGTGTGTTACAAGTATAAAACATATCAGAAATTTTTTCCTCTATATCCTATCCTGGCATTAGAAGCTTTATATATACTTTGTGAAAAATGCCATCCAATCTTAAATCTTTCACTTTTATAATAGTGTGCTGACAGATCTTACAGTGCCCCATAACATTATCATGTCTATTTTTGTAGCAATGATATGGAGGGAATATTGTAGAAACCTGTTATAAACTAAGCTGTTTAAAGTTTTATTATCCTTTATACAATACTCAACACTGTGCAACAGGTAAAATATAGTTGCTGACAAGGACTTAATGCTTAATGCTAAAAAAGACAATGAGGATAAAGGTAAAAAAAGGAAGTTATTTCTGGATGTGGCATTTCCTCACAAATCCTAAACCTCTTTTTTCTTATTATAAGAAGTACTATGAAAATTAAGAAAATTGTTTGATTGTTCCTATTTATTTATTTATATTTTAGTTCTGAAAATTTCCTTACAATTTAACATTCTCAAAAGCAGGATTCTCATATATAATTAGAAAACATATACATATATATACAAAGATATATAAATTATATATAGGGGTGTGTGTGTGTGTGTGTGTGTGTGTGTGTGTGTGTGTATACAGGTAAAAGTGTGTGTGTGTATATATATATAATTTATATAATTTATATATGTCATTTTTGTTCTACAAAGACTTTCCATTCATCTCTTACCATATATTTTGGATTAAATTCAAGAGAATGAATGAAAAAAGACATATTACTTTACTAGGAAATTAAGCATCATTTTTTCACACACAAAGTGCTACTGAAGACAACATTTTATCTTGATTATATTAAAGAAAAAATAATGTTATCAAACTTCAAGTACAGTAAATTTATCTGAAAAGTATTTTTTGGTGTAGAGGATAGTAACACCCAAGAAATATCAAAGTAGATAAAACTAATGTTTTGCATATATTTAGATTAATCTCATTTTCTTATAATCACTTCTGTCACTTTTTGCTTTGTCATTAACTTTTGATATTTCATAGCTTGTTACATTATTTATCATTACAGTGGTAGTTCTTAAAATTAAGCAAAGCAAAGACAAAACAAATTTAGCTCTAAACTGCAAGTGATTGCCTTTTTGGAAGGTGAAAATAAAATGCAGCCATGCCCTATGGCTGTGCCAGGTACAAATATTTGTTTGCAGGTGCTCTGGGACCAAAGAAATGCAGGTGCAAAGTGAGGCAAGAGCAGGAGGGGAAGTGGCACCTCTTATGGCAGTGCAGTTGTCTGGAGCAGGCAACACTTGAAATATTAATCAGAAGAGATGTATAATCCAGCTTCTTCTCCTTTAATGTGTACATCGCTGGGAATGTTTGCAAAATATTTTTGAAGCAAAATATTTTGTACGTAGAAACAAAAGGAAATCTCTTGGACCTGGGCATCAAAATCCATAAAACACAACCTGCCCTCCTCCATGCCTGCTCTAAACCAGAGCAGCAACTGGAACCAAAGAGATTTTTATGTTAAATATTCTCTTTGGAATGATCACACCTGCATTTCTACTCTGGGCATCCAGAACCGAAAGCCAACATAGATTAATAAATATTCATTTTTTGGAAGTTTTTTCTCTAAGTAGAACAATTTTCCTTCTTCCTCCAGCAACTCATTTTATCTCACTGGACAAATATCTCCAGGTTATAAGGTTAAATTTACATTATTCAGGTCCAGGTTATAAGGTTTATTTTAAATTATTCTATTTTTATTGTGGCGTATGTCATAATTCCTTTTCCTCCTGACAACTTACTCTGTATTTCTAGGGAAACTGCTAAAACACAGCTGCTAATAATGGATGTTCTAGCAGTGTACCCTTTACCTGCTGCTATTCAGTTGTCTGTCTGAGCCAAAGGTCTGACAAGTCTGAGGGTACAGTCTGAGCCCTGGCAGTATCATTAGTCCAGGTACAAAATTGTTCCCAGCTATTTCATGCCCTTTGAGATGAAATTCCTTCTACACACCAGGCATCTCACTAATAATGATACTGACCTCTTAAAAAAAAAATCAATTTCTGTGTGGATTTCAAGTTGCCTTTTATAACATTGTTCCATTTACCCAGGAAAGCTGAGACATGCCCCAATGTCATGGCTTCTATGCCTCAATGTCTTATCATCCATGAAAATAGTGACCAAACTTGGGAATATTGTATGACTGGCTTCCTAGCACTGTTTTGTGTTCAGGAAAACCTTGGAACATGAAAACTTATTTGTCCTTCCCTAAAGCAAACCCAAGGCCCAGGAGCATCAGGCAATGCTTACTTTAATGTTGTCTTTGAATATATTATTATTTCCTGACAAATCCAAATGTACTATTCTGGCCCACACTAGTAGCCATTTCACTCTACTGCTTTTTCCCAGCTTTGCCATGTATTCTTTGACTCTCAGGTGCACAAATAATCATAAAATAGCTTGGGTTGGAAGGTTCCAGCACCATACACTAGAAAATGATTGCAAAAAATTTGGTGAGATGTTAATTGTTTAGCACAAGAATAACATTTCCCATCACATCTCTTTTTACTAAGCACTTTTCCAATCTAAATTACCTGCAGTAGTAAAAATCATAAATTTTGTGAAGACCAGGTCTTGAATATAGCTCTAGAGTGCCTATAATAGACAGCTTGGTAACTTTTCTCTGTACATGACACAGAAAAAAGTGACAGTAAACATCTATGAAAATTCCTTATACAGCGTAAACACAATTTCTTCTCAGTCATAGTAAAAAAGCCTACCCCACAGAATGTTGTTTCTGTGATTCTTTTAATTCTCTGTTCAACATTTAACCTGAATAACCTATTTTTTTAATGTTAAAAATAATTTTAAAAACGTGGGAGTCTCAGTTTCTTTAGACACTATTTAAAATCTCTTTTTTTTCTGACTATTCTTTCTGAATATCTCTATCCTCATTTTTCTTATGACATCTCTGTGCATTTCCTTACAAATTATATCATCTGCTCAGCCTAGAAACATGGTCAAGGAGTGAAATAAAGCTTTACCCTTTAGGTAACAGTATGAATACATTCATGCTTGTACTGTGATGCAATTTGCAGTTGTCTTTGTCATCAGAAGGTTTTTCTATTCTATAAACAAAGAATAAGAAAGACACTGTGTTGTAATAAGAACTTTCTAAGTGTGAATTTGAGATCACTGTACTTATAAATGGCAAAACCTTGAGAGAATTATGCAGGCTGTCCCAGTAGGGCATTAGCACACTTATAATACAATCCAAAATTACAAGTATTTGAATGTGCCATGTATATTACAGGAAAGAACAGTGAACTATTTTATAAATGTGCTTTAAAGAAGTTTTAAAAAAATATGGAAACCATATCTTTATCCTCCACCTGTGAAACCAGGTGCTTTATTTATTGCAAGAAGTTGAAAGAGGCATATATTATACTAATAACTCTTTAAAATGTCTAAAGTGTCTTTAAAAGATCTTTCTGTGTATTTGGAGCCCTAACTTGTGAAATACCAGAATTTTATGCAGGGATAATGTGCCCATCAGGAATAAGTATTACAACTTTCCACAGAACAAAGAAATTGTTCTCAAGCTTATTGATTTATAACAGGCTGGACAATTAAGTGTAAAAGTGATTCAGGATTGTGCTGACTTGTCTGTCCTTTTAGAGACATATTAGTATGCCACACTTGTTAAATAAAGTGTGAATCCTTTCTGGAGCAGGAGCAGTGAGTACAGACTGTAATGTGTGCCAATGGTGATGAAGTTTTTGTGGCTTTATATATGTGATAATTTAGTATATATGTATTTTCGCATAGATAAAGTGCCCATATTTTGCTGCCACACACTTATAGTCATTTCCTGTCGTCTTCATACTCACATATGCTTCTATCATATCTTTGTGATACATACCATTATTCTGACCTTTTTCCTTCATTAACTGAGACACAATAATTATACAATTCCCAATACAAATAGTGATTTTAAAATTTTAAAATAACTTGCAACACTGTTAAAACAGCAAGATAAAAACCAGATCTTTAATGGAAACTTCCAGGTGCCCCCATGGTTATGGGCACACCTAGGACCAGATTTCTACAATTTTTGTAAATCTGAAAAATTAGCAATCTAAAAAATAGTGTCCAATTAGAAAAGCAGTTGGTTAAGTAATTTCCCCTTGGGTTCTGCCCCACTGGAATCTCTCTCTCAATCTTTTAACCCTACATTTTATTATGTCTATGTCAATCTATGATGCAAATCAAATTGCCCTTGCTAGACTAAAAGCATAACTAAATGGGATTCCAAGAAGGCAACATAATATGAAAGAAAATTATGTAAGAAAGTACAACTACTATGCTAAAGTGACAAAGTGTTAGAACTATGCAGCTATAAATTAAAATTTATAAAGCTACAGACAGAAAAAACCCAAAAATCTTTAGGCATCAATGTCACTGAATTTATATTCAAGATTTTCACTCAGCATGTCTTTGCAAGGAATGGAGATTAGCCTGCTCCTCCTTTAGCCTGCTCCTCATCCTTTCCATGTGTTTTAAGGGTTATATAAAGTGGCTTTGGGTAGTGTGTTTGGTGGCACATGCACCATGAAGTGAAGGATGAAGTTATGCTGTGTCAGTGATAAATATTTGACAATTCTGTAGGATTATAGTATTTCATAATGAATCCTGTAACTTTATTCTAGAGAAGGCAAGAAGACATCATGGTTGACTGACTAAGGCCCTTAAAACAATCAGTGGAATATGTCTTGGGTTTGCAGCTGCACATGAGGGTAGTGACAAGTTATATGGCATATATCTACATTTCTTAACAGGGAGATGCTTCTTTCATTTTAGTCATTCTGGTTTTGTCTTCCCAAGACTGCTTAAATTCTTTTGTCTTCTGTGTGATGTGGTGATTCAGAAAATAGACTTGAGAGGTAGAAGAATTTTAAGGCCTCAACTTCTCTTTGAGGAAGAGAAGAGGGACAGACTTTTGTGTTTTTTATGTTAATGGTCAAACTTAACAACTTGGCAGTGTGATCAAAACAAACAGAAATTTTTTTGGACATATACAAGAGTACTTACCAGCACCTTGGAGTAGTGTCCAGAATACACTAGGCAACACTAGTAGGTTTGGAGCAGTATAAGGAATCAGCCATCTAGACAAAGTTAAATAAAGATGCTTTTTATCTTTCATTGTCCCTAAAATCACTGTGAAAGTGTACATACATGCAAGCACAGGGAGGCTACATATCTTGCTTATTGAAATTTTTGATGAGGGAATCTGTCAAGATTTTTACACTGAGGATCCTCTGTACCATACCACCAAAAGGTAGGCAAACAATATTTTCAGACTTGTATGTACAGCCAAAGTCCTACAGAGGCCTCAAGAAATCTTCAGAGTTGACAGGATGAGTTCCTCTGGTCAGATCATATGTGATTACATAAGGGCTTTTATTCCATTCCTCAAAACTTTCTTGCATGTATTCAGCTGCATAAGTCATATAAGCTGAATTTAATTTAACACATAAGCTGAATTGATGTACAAGAGAGTTTTCTTTCTTTTTTCACCATTACCACCTCCATTGCCTGCTTTCCTAGAAAGGTTTTTTTCAGGAAATAGAGACAAGCAAGTCTAATCAACAAGTCCAGAATCAAGCAAGTTCAGCATTTATCAGAGGATGACTGTAATATCACACATAACTGTGACAATGTTAGCAAACTTGAACTCCCAGATCATTATCTCCTTATTTAATCTCCTCTTGGGGTGGTGAGCACCATAAATTGGTAAGAATAACATTAGGCCCCATTTTCTTGATAAGAAACCACTGTGTAATCCCATAATGAGACTGGAAATAGCTGCTTTGCTGGCTGATGCCTAAGCAGAGCAGTGGAATAGTATCAAAAGTTTCATTACAGTTGGCATACAAATGGTTTAACAAATCATGAAAGTATCTACATTAGTACTGCACAATTTCATATTTTTTCTTAACAGAACCTGGTCATCTTCATCAAAGAGGTGCAAAATGTCACTGATTGTATGGAACAGAATCTTTTTGAATGGTGTGATCATTTCTGAATCTGCAGCTTGTTGAAACACTTCCCACCTCTTTTACCCATCATTTATAATTATGGACTTGAAGGTTTGGTTGTTACTTAGTTGTCTGTAAGATAAGCAGCTTTCCCCTTCACCATTTTTTTTGGTATTGTTTTATACAAGCTTTCATAATACAAAATACATGGCATGCATAAAAGCTAATAGTGATTTCATAGAAACAACTTTTCATCAAAATTATTTTGATGATAGCATTTGACAAAGGTAAAATCCCTTGTGAGTCCCTTCATAAACACCTATGAGTTTTTTCTACTTGTTAGCAATTTTTGATTTGATTTATTTGATAATAAAATTTTTGATTTTAGTTTGGAATTAGAATTTGAGCTCGAGTTGAGGAGGCTAAATTAATCCAAGTTCAGTTTAATTAAAGTTCACACTTTATTTTTTTTTCTTTTTCTTTCTTTTTTTAATAAAAATCCTTAACCACAAAAATGAAAACTACCTCTGTACTTGCTTTAATATATTCTTTTCTCTCATTCTCCATCCAGGAAGAAGGAGGAGCAGAAAGACACCAGCATGTTTGGAATGGAGGATGAAAGCAATTATAATGCATGATGTAGGAGGAAGAAAATTATGGGGAAATTATCTTTAGCAATTCACTGATAACTACCTTCCTAGATTATAAAAGAATCACTGAAAATATATATGTAAATTACCTGAATTTTCTATTGGAGTTTTCCTCTGCTGTCTAGATTGTGAACCTTAGTGAAATTTTGTAAATTGAGGAAAATGATAAAAGTCAATATATTTTATTTTAAATGACTTCTGATGCCTGCCAGATGCATGAATGAGTTTGGGTGTTTAATTATTTAAAAAAATATAGATGTGATGATGAGTTACTTAATGTAGTCCTGGAAGCAAATTCATTTTGGGAACACTACAATTTAGAGTGATGAATGTAAAGCTAAATACTTGCATATGGATTTTAACCTTTCCCCCCTCCCCTTGCCCCTGCTTTCCAAGAGAGCATTCTATTCAGCTTTTGTATGGTGAAAAGATAATTCAGGTAGTTATCAGTATTAACTTACTGGCTATGGCTTGGAAATCATGTAATTTCACAATGTTTTATATGCATGCAGAATCATTTTCTACTGTGTGATTAGATATCAGAGTTTAGATAAGCTATTTATTTAATGTACTGTCAAGACAAATATGGAGAACAGAGAAATTTCTCCATTTTTTATATTTATTTCATTTTTTTACACAAATATTATTTCAGCTATTTCACAGGAGGATTAACAGTTATGGATAATCATTTGGTATACATGCAAGGAATGAAAGAGAAGGACAAAAGATCTGATTTTTTGTTACAATCTGAGCATCAAAACTAGTGATCATAAAGAATGGTCAGTTAAAAGCTTTTGAACTCAGATTCAGTTACACTGATATAAATCAGGAGCAAACCTTTTGAAAACAAAGACAATTTTTAAAGAAGAAAATCCATCAGTTCTGAATCTATGAGATCTTCAGCTTTGTGTTCTCTAGATTTTTGATCAAACTGTTTAGGAAGCTAAAATTTTCATTCTTTATTTTACCCATTTCTTTTGTTTGTTTGGTTGGTTTGTTGGTGCTTTTTAGCTCTATATTCCAACTTCATTCCATGCAACTGCTGTGTTATTTTGGTGTTTGTTTAAAGATTTTCTTTAAGTTTAGTCAGACCTAGATTCCTGGCTGACAGCTGCACCAAACCACTACAGGTAACAAAAGCCAAACCAAGTTTTCTACTGTTGTAATCAGTGAGTTGTGTTCCAAAGAACTGAAAATCTTTTCAGAATTCAAGAAAAATGGATATGTTATATCCCATTTTGTCCCATAACTTGCGAAGTAAAACTAATCCCACTCTTTATCGAAAGTAAGAACACCCTGCAACCTGTAAGAGAAAAATGGAAGTGATAACAAATGCTTCCTTGAAAGTTTTTCTTGAGAAAAAAAGAAGTAAATTAATCCAAAAGAGCGCTTTTCTGGTAAAATCTTCAGCAATATGTTCAAGAAAAAGGAAGAATGCATGAAACTCTGTAGTTAGGTGCCTATTTCTGTTATAGTGTCTGTACTTTTTGAATAATTTCTTGTATTTTAAATACTCGGACTAATATATATATATTTTCTGTAAATAGCATATGTTATGTCTGTTTTACCTATAATTTGCCATTTTATAGGGAAGAACTTAGCTCCACAGTTCTGTCTTCTGAAAACTGTAAGCAAAGTGTAATAGATCCCAAATAGTTAAATCCTGAGGCAAGTGATAAACAGACTGCAATGAAGTAATTCAACTTATGAGATGGTGGAGTTTCTTCCTGCATTCTTTTCTGTGTAGCGAATAGTGTCCTGATTTATGTTTGTAGATAGGCAAGGAATAGATACATTACTCATTCTTGATTTAAAAGGTGGCTTGTAATTGGCTAAGAGATAAGTAAATTTGTCTCTGCAGTGAAAGGAGTCATCTCATACAAAACTTAACATGCTTAATAAGTTCAACTCTGTGCTATCTCCAGATAGCTACTCTTCTGACTGTAGTACATACCTGTTCATTATGTAATCCTCAAATATGAAATATGACATATTTGAGAGGATTTGGGTAAAGAATATATTTCCAGAATTTATTTCTGATGGTTGGAATATCCCAACACTTTTTCGATACTTAGAGTTCTAGAGAATATGATCTTAACTCCTAATTCTCAATCACAGAATCACAGAATCAATTAGGTTGGAAAAAACCTCTGAGATCATTGAGTTCAACCTACAATCAAACACCACCATTTCAACTAGACCGTGGCACTGAGTGCCACATCCAGTCTTTCCTTGAACACCTCCAGGGATTGGGACTCCGCCACTTCCCTGGGCAGTCCATTCCAATGCCCAATCACCCCTCTGTGAAGAAATTCCTCATATCATCCAACCTAAACCTCCCCTAGTGCAGCCTGACACTGTGTCCTCTTGTCCTGTTGCTGGTTGCCTGGGAGAAGAGACTGATCCTCACCTGGCTGCAGCCTCCTCTCAGGTAATTGTAGAGAGTGACAAGGTCTCCCCTGAGCCTCTTTTTGTCCAGGTTGAACAACCCCAGCTCCCTCAGCTGCTCCTCATCAGAATTGTGCTTCAGAGCCTTCTCAAGCTTCATTGCCCTTCTCTGGACACACCCCAGCACCGCAATGTCCTTCCTGAATTCAGGGGCCCAGAACTGGACAAGTACTCAAGGTGCTCCTCACCTTTTTTGTTTGAAAAGCAAACAACACAAGCAACAGCTCCCCAAAAAATAACAACTCCCAGCTTCCAATTTCATAGACTTTCTGGTAGCACCTCTAGCTACTGAAGTCGACACTAAAGTCACAAATGACATCCTGGCCTAGGATCCTCACACTAATTCCTGGTAGTCACGTTCTGCTAACTCCTTATCTGATGCTGCAGGGAAGCAAAGAAGTCCTCAGTATCACAGAGCGTAGTAAAACAGAGAAGCTGCTAACTTGTGCCTCTCACAGCCCCTCTTGCAATCTAAAACAGTGTCCAGCACCACGTCACTTAATCAAGCCTTAGGGATTTTTTGGGGGGAAGCTCTGCAAAGGGCATTTCAGTATATTCCTTTTGAAAGAGATTTTGCTCCTGAATAATAGAAGCTGTTTAGTGTCAAGAAATAGAAGAAAAAATAAACCTCGGGTATATCCATGCATGTTAGCAAAATGAACTGTATCAGAGCCCACTCTTTGATCTTTTGACCAAACAGAAGGATTTAGCTATGCCACGCTATTGAGATCTGACCTTTGAAATCAGCCGTTTCGGATATGCTTAGTAGGAGTTGCTGATGATTTATGCAGACAACCAAGATGTGCCCAAAACTTGTCTTGAAGTTTTCTATCCAGGGCAGAGAGGTAACATGAGCTGATTTAACTTAGTGATTTAATGATAAAAATGACACAGCTTCACTGTCAGGAGACAGGATAGTATCTGTTTAATCCACAAATACAAACTGAGCGCTAAAAATTTTAAGGGAATTCAAACTTTTCTTGATAGGTAGGAGATGAAATCATAGGTAATTGAATTTCCTACAGATAGAATTTAGAAGAAAAAATATATAAGATTCTCTACAATTCTGATCACAAGATGCCTTTTCAAGCATTTTTACTTAATGCCTTTTTACTTAATTTAATGGGGATTCTGGTAATAGTCTGAGTTGTGCTTATTTATATTTGAAGAAGGGAAAAGTGACAGAGAAAGGAAGGATTTTGATTTGTGTGAGAGGGGGTTAACATATTGGTAGATTCATTATGATTTATCTTGCTGCAGTGTTAGAGCTGTAATCAAATACTTACCACAAGTATAAAAGCAAGATAATGTAGTATATTATCTACTGTCTCTGGCAGATTTTATTGTTAAAGAGCACATGAGGGTTGTGGGACAAGTTATTGTTATTTGTTTCTAGCTCTTAAGTTTTCAGCGGTGCATTTTTCTGACATGAATAAGTGATATAAGACTTTCATAGTGCAACAAACAAGATATAAATTTACAAAATGGGGGAGGGGAAATTTTATTTTATATATGAATATTAGCAGTACTGTATTTTCTGGATTTTTTTGAAGAGAATGTAGGAAATCTATACATAATGTATTGCGTATTTCTCTCTCCATGTCTACAGATGAACCAGCTGAGAATTCACAGGTATATACATGATCCAGAGACAAACGTTTTTATAGAATCATTGTTAAAAAAACTTACTTTGGTAAGTCTTGGGTTTTAATATTTATTTAGACATCATGGTCAATGGGATGTGTTGCTAAAAGCACTCCAATAGGTTCAGTTTCTGATTTTTTTTTTTTTTAATGGAATTAATAGGTTGAAATAATTCTGTGGTGGTTTGTAACTTCTTCATAGAATTTGTTTTTTGGTTTGTGGTTTTTTGGGGTTTTGTTTGGAATTTTTAGTTGTTTGGTTTGGTTTTTTTATCCTCTCTGGAAATGAGTAATTTCTGTGAATAACACTATCCTGTACAATGTCACTTATGTGAGTTAAAAGAAAAATATTTACCAAAATATCTTAAGCTAAATATATCCTCTTATGATCCTAACCCTACTGGCTCCACTCATTCAGGCAATGTCAAAAGTTGTAACAACCTTCCTACTTGTACCATCCAGAGATTTTGAGCATTGTGGATCTCTTGTCAAGACTTACAGCAGGTTTTATTTGGCAGTGTCAGTGTGGCTGGAACACAGCAGAATGTTTGACAGAATGCCTTTTGCAGAGGTCACAATGTATTGTGTCTACCAATGTATTGTCTCTACTCGGTGTGTTGGCACTAAGGAACAACCTGATCCTGCACTATCTTCCTGAATGCCACTAATGACACAGGATTTATTCGTGTTTTGTTCATTACATCTTTGATTCTTTAACAAAAAGGTTCATTGTCTTAAATATCTCCTACTGGTTTATGAAACCTCTCAAAGACTTCTGCCTGCTCCCTGTGATAGGCAAGGCTGCAGCTTTGGAGGAAAAAAGATTTGCCTGAAGTCTCCATGATGTTTTGACCTGGTTCAGCAGCCAAACACCCACCCTATGTCTTGATCAATCCCCTCTCCCTTGGGATGAGGAGAAAATAGAAGGAAGACCAGAAGACTTATGCACACAGTCTTACAGAAGGAAGGCAGAAATGATGCATAGTAGCAAATAAAAAAGAGGAATTTATTCACCACCTGCTGGCAGGCAGATGTCCATCCACTCCTAGAGACCAAGGCCCCAGCATGAGTAACAGTTTCTTAGGAAGATAAACACCTCAGCCATGAATGTTCCTCTTTCCCTCTCTTTTCTCTAAGCTGTTCTTGCTAAGCATGTCATCACACAGTGTGAAATCTCCCTTTGTTCTCTCTGGCTCAGCTGTTCCACCTCCAGCCTTTTTACTTACAAATATAGTTCCTTCAGGCTATTTGTAGAAAAACTATTAGAGTTCTTGCTTTTTTAGATTTGGAATAAAGCAAAATTTATTCATTAATTATTTAATTCCAATTTATTTGTGTTTTTCTCTATCTTCCTCTTGTCCATTTCTGTGACTACCACATACTCCTTCCTTATTCTGGCTTCTTTTCAAACCCTGAATACTTTTAAGGAGTCTCTAAAGGAGCAAGAAATACAGATAGTGGCTTCTCTTTGAGTGCTGCAAAGCACATATGTTAAAGGAGATTGACTTAGAAACATGCAGAATTGCTGCTAACACCTGTCAGTAATGTAATGTTCAGCACCACCACATATCAGCCTATAAAACTGACTTTTTTTTTTAGTGTGAATTAAATTCCCCAAGCAATACAAAACAAAGCAAAACAAATAAGTAACTTCTAAAGAAAAAATAAAATCCTTTAGAACTTGCAAAATTTGGAAGGTCAGTAATGAAAACTGAAAAGTCTGGGAATCAAAATCTGACATGCCTCACAATGAGATTGTCTGTGCAGTCTTTAATATGATCTTATGTACACTTTTTTTACAGAATTGTATGGTGATGTGTAAAACTGAGAAAGTTGTCTGTCACATTACATGGGAGAGATGATGCTTCCTTACAGCTTTTGGCTATATTGGTTTGTCTTTAGTATTCAAACTGAAAGGTGCCTTTTTTCTGCATGACTATTGAACTCATTCTGCAGACAGGATTGCTTATTTTCTACAGTATATAAGCACTTTGCAGAAATTAATTTTCCTCTACAATGTTCTCTTTATTCAAATGAATTGAGGGACAGAGTATTTTGACATCCTATTTCATCTATGAGGGTTGTGAATTTTGCTGTCATTGAGTCTGTATCAGTTTCAGGTATGTTCAAAAGACACATCTCCACAATTTAATTTTCATGAATGCAGAATATGTGAAACCTAGAAACAGCAAATATTTGGTTAAGGCCCTTCCTTAAAAGGATTTGATTTTAAAAATAGAACATTTTATTAGCCTGAGAAAGGAATTTCTTTGCAGAAGTAGGAATTCTCATGCTTTATTCATATATTTAATTCACTGGTCACTGTATACTGTTTTCTAAAGTGTTCTAAGTACGATCCAAGTTCTATAGCAGGAGTCTGCTTTACTACGTGAACTGGCTCTGTTGTTAAGTCTGATATACACAAAAATATTTGCAAATGTTAACTATTTAGTCCACTTTTCCTCCCAAGCAACTTTCATCCATTAAATGTCTCTCTATGTTGCCGTATGTGATGGAGATCTGCTCTGCCTGGCAGTGTGCCCTTTCTGTCACTGATCCTTCATTTCTAGCCCCTTGGAGTAACTGGCATATCAGGTTATGCAACTGGTTCTGGCAAAGCTTGAAAGGAAAATGTAAAAACTCTTACCAGAACATCTGCATATAATTGCAAAAAACCAGGCAAACTTTGAAGAATTCGAGTCATTCTTGAAGTCTGGAATAAGAGTAGCAAGCTTCAAGATACGTATAGAGCAACACTAATGCCAGTTTATTAGATGAATTGAGGGGAAAATGTAGTGGGCAGCTGTGGAACAGAGGAGGAAGAGAGGAGGAAAATCTCTGGTCACTGTGGGACAAACAGTTATTTATGTTGTATGCTTGGCTCTTGGCACAGGAGTGCCATACTTCATTTTCCTAGGAGAAGGAGACTGAGCATTGATGGCACAGCGTGGCTGCCTATGAGCTGGAACCAGATTAACCCCTGTACTGATGCTCCTTTTATTTTAGGGGGAAATCCTAACTGTACATCTATTAGGGATGGAGTAGATATTTGATATTATTCTAGAAAGTACATGATTTTTGCTAGTTTCTGAATCATAATAACCAATCTTGAAATATGCCTGACATTTTCCCAAGTCATAAAGCAGAAAAAAGTCAAGCTCATTTAAATTATAGGGCATCAGACACTGCTTTTATGTCTTAAATTGTTCAAATCCAAAGCTATATCTGATCAGATTCTCCTCACAGCAACATATGTGCGGGGCCAAAACAACCCAAATTACATCACCAAAGTATTTGGAATGCTCTGTAGAAGCTAAGAAGAATGTATTTCTTTCCTACATGTGTCATGATGATGCTTCCATTGTGATTTAGCTCAGATCTTTGTTTGGACTGCCAGTTCTTTAGAAAAGTTAGGTGATTTAGAATTCTTCTGAAAAGTATCCACTATACCAAATGCCCTGCTACTTCTTAATTTGTTCTATCTTGGCTGCCACAAATTTCCCTTACAAAGCTGTGAACTTGGTGGTTAAAGACTTTTTTATTCTAATTCTTTGCATAAATCTTATAATCTTATTTTTTTCAAACCATGAAATTAGATGTTCAGGTTTGCAAGTTTGCTGCCAATTGGGAATGACTAAGTTACAAACAGCTACTGTCTTGCTTATTGTTGTCATTTCTCTATGACTACTACTGCTATTGTTATTGATATATGCACTCCTATTTATGTTTCAAAACATATTGTTAATTATAATCTGTGTTTGTCTCCAATAATTCAATTAGTTATTTGATGCATCAAGACTGAACACCCTGCATGAGATAACTGTAGCCTTTCATGATAGATTTCTCAGTTCCTTGGTATGACAGACTGCTGCCACCAAACTGAAAACCTGAAGAGCAGCACATATCCTATTGCTTCCTTTTAGGCACCAAGACACAAAACAATGGCTTACACATAAAAGAGCACAGAATAAGTTTTGTGCCCTGATACCATTACAGATTTCTGAAGTGACATGCAATCCATATAAACATTCCTTTTATAGCTCTTCATGAGTTCAGTGTAGGTTTTCTGTCACTCTGAAAAGAACAAGTGTGGGCAGGTGCTGCGCACTTTTCTTTTCATGGCTCTGCAGATGCTTTAAAGCTTTCCTTTAATGGAACTGCACAACAGTATGTAGTAGTGCTGTGAACACCTGGCGAGTAATTAAAGCCACGAGGCTCTGTTCTTGACATAAACCAGTCTCATGGTAAGCCCTGCAGAGCTGAAAGCCCACATGCTGTATTCCTGCCTGCACAGTCTCTTCCAATGACAGTGCAGGCACAGTCCTTCAGACAGACTGACATTTTTCATCTCAGTGAATGATGGGAAAACTCAGCCCTGTCTTAGGGTTTGTCATGTTTGTATATTCATCCAAGAAGGCCGTGAACTGTGGCTAGAGGTCTCTTGATTCTGTTTTTAGACAGATTTTAGGCTCATTACTAGCAAATATAACTCAAATTCTCCACATTCTATTCTGTATCGCTGGCAGTTAAAGTCTTTACCTTACAGTTAGTAATGAATCAAACAATAATTTTATATAAGAAAGGGCACTGGTTATCTTAATACCTTCTTCCATGACAGTAATGTTTCTCCTAATGTACTTTGATGGCACAATCACCATTACATATCTTGCTAATACATTAACAGAACCTGCTTTTGTGATTACTACATATACATTATTAGTTCATTTTAGGGATAAGTGATAAACATTCTAAAAAGCATATGCAGAAGAATAATTATAATTTCATATCTGACAAATATCTGCATTTTGAAATTTGGACACATAAAAGTATTTGCTTTACAAAGAAATTTTCAAGACAAGAAGGGTTTTCATATATTCCTAAGATTTTTTCTTTTTTTTTTTTTTTAATAAGCTTTATCACTGTTTTGCACTGTGAGTGTTAGTAATGAAAATTAAATTATGCTTGACAAAACACATAGATAAATTGCTTTTAATGACCCCTTACATTTAAAATTTTACAGTTTGTTAATATAAGTGTGATGGTTTGCTTATCTACTAATATGCAGCATTAAGCAATTTCCTTTATTTATGTCATTAATGAGTTAGCAACAGTGTCTCATAATGCTGTATAAGACAAAAACATTGGTGTATGCATCTGATTCTCTTTCAAATGTTCTAAACCGGCTTAAAGTGGTTTATTGTTTGCTTTGCTTGTTGGCTTCAAAAAATTTTGGGAATCCAGCTAGTCATATCATAGTTTCAATTTGAAGATATTTTGGTAGATAATATTATGCAAAAAAAGAAAGGATTTGCAACCTTTCTTAAAAGGAAAATAGATTTTTCTGTTGTTTTCAGAAATTTAAGCAGGGAAGCTTAGTCTTCCGGAATTTCTCAATATGCAAATCTGAGGAGAATTTAAGAAATATACATCTGAAAAGCTTAAGATAAAAGCTCATCTATTTGCCTGTTTCTTCTTTTAATTTATGTCTAACTGAAAAGGTGTTAAAAAAAAGAAAAACAACAAAAGTTTCTATGTACCCTCAAGTTCACAGGAACTTTATCACCATGCAGATTTACTCTGTCTCAGTCAGAATCACTGCTGATCTCTCTGAAATGTTACAGGTCCATTTATCACCAGTTCCCAGGTGACCAATCTGCAATTTATTCATATCAGAAGCCGTTTTTCCTCAGGCCACTCTGATTCTAAGGTGGGCTGTATATCATCAGGCAATGACAAGAACAGAGGGATTGATCTCTCATGGCCTAATAAGCTTATTTTTATCTTCAACTTTGCCTTTGTAGTGGAGGAGATATTACAAGCTCTCTGACACTTATTTGGAGATGTATACACAGAAGAAACAACTCCCAGCAGCTTCAGGGAGTGAGCTGTGTATGTGCTCAAGCAAAATTCATGAAAACACTTCATAATAATCTTTGCAAAAAACAGAACTTTTAATAGGAGAAATTTTCTGTTCCTAACCCAGAAACTTTCAACAAATGTTCTTCTCCACACATGAGGTACTCAGGTAAATTGGCACACGCTGACCTGGATTCGGGGACAATGGCTGTAATCTGTCTGCAAAAAGCCCAGTAGGCTGTACAGAGGCTTCATGTCAATCAGAGAAAGAAATGGAAGTTAAACAAGCACTGCTAGATTTTTGTGCTTTTTTTTCCACATGCTCTGTTTGTTTAACCAGCAGGGTGTCACCAGGTGGATGTTAGTGTTCGTGTACAAGGCTTTCACAGAGATTGATGTTCACAGCAACAGCTGAGTTCATTTACAATGCCATTCTCTGAAAGCCTTGCTGAATAGATTCCTAAAGACAGTGATTTACTGTCTGTCTTTTCCTCTTTTATTATATTCCACCACCAATGATGCCTATTCTTATTTGATGACTTCAGTATCCTTGCTCAAAGGTGCTCATACATTTTCAAATTCCGTTACTTTAGAAAAAGGAGAGCAGGGAGAAGAATGATTGAGCTGACTTTGAATAGTTGTTGGGCTCTTGCTGTCCTGTAACTATTCTAACATGTTTCATTGTCTCAGGGTTACTGGGAGGTGGGAACAGCAGAAAACTTGAAAGAAAAAGTGCAGCTTCTGGAGAGGTCCGTCTACCATGTAGTCTTTACTATCTCCTTTCCTATTTAAAGGTATTTAACTTACCTTTACTAAATGGTAAGTACAACATTACAACTGAGGATTAACACTGCATAAATTTAAATCACTGAAGTTAAGAAGTTTCAACACTTCATAGGAACTAAAAAATTGTTTGGCTAATGTCCTAGCAGCCTTTTTTTCAGAATATTTTATTACCTTCAGCCCTAGATATGATGTATATCCCACAATTCAGTTTGCAGATGGTGGATGAAACTGGCAGAGTTGAACAAAATTTTCTGTTTATAACATTCAGCATTTAAATACTTAAGCCTTGAAAAACAAACAAACAAGCAAAAACCCCACCAAATTACAGCTACAGAAATTTTTTCCTGGTAATTTTCCCATTCTATGAGATGGGTGTTGGTTTTGATGCTAGGGTAGGGAATCAAAAAGAATCTAGAAAATAAAGATAATTAATACATGAGATAAAGATACTTGAAATGGTCCAGCTTCTGGATCCCCAAGGGTCTTATATGAAAGTAAACATATATTCACCAAGGAACTGAACCAAAATCTATTGAAATCACCAGGAGTTTTTCTACTAAGTATTGGATTTTGGAGAAGGCTTTCGAAAGCTCCCTCAATTTAGCAGCAATGCCATGACCCCATTTAATATCTAAATTACAAAGTACTTCCTAAGACTGTATCTACCAATTTCAGTGATAAAAATGATACATCTCGTTCACATCTTTGTTTCAACTACTTATATTTTAATTTCACTCATTTAAATGTTATAAAATTTAAAATAAAGATATATAGGGGAAAGGTGATATAGGAAAAATATGCAACACGCTGCTTATAGGTTAGAAAGCTCCACCCTGTAACTGAGATTTGCCAAATATCATGCATATTATGTCATTTTTGTCTGTATTCCAGAAGAAGGGATATGCTCATTTTAGTTTTCTCAGAGAGAAATTGTGGTGAACTGTGGTGAGAAACTTTCATAAGTATCAAGAATCTAGATGAATTTCCCAACAAAATGAACTAAAATCTTCACTTTAGGTGGATCTGCCACTTAATACAACCTCCTTCCTTTTTAAAATATGAAGAAAAAGGTACAGAAAAGGTGGGAGACATCTCTGTATCAAAAGATGATGCTGTTAGAAGGGAATCCTCAAAGTCCAATATCTATTGTCAGAACTCCACTCTGTGTGAGCCTTTATTTTACTACCACCTCCAGTTTTAGCTTTCTATGAAAGTAGAAATATGAAGAGAAAGGATAGAGTCTTGTCAATGTGTAATATCCCTGACTTTCTTTTTAGGGTAACTTGCATGCTTTTCTTTTTTTTTCCTTTGCATTCAAGAGCTTGGCTTCCTTTTCCTCCTTCCCAAGTCAAGCTGACGCATGGATTTTAATAACAGGATAAAGTTTGCATTGCTTCTGCTTGTGCATATATAGGAGAGGTTAGTCTTATAAGCAGTCTGTCACCTTTAGCTGTTGCCAATGCCTTCTCCAGAAAAAAATCTAACCCTAAGGTTACTAAAGACAAAAGCAACTAATCTCATGTCATAAACAGTAGAGAAAGGAGCACAGTACTTAGCAGTTTCAAAAAAAAAATCCAAAAAATTAAAAAAAATCCAGTCTTCTAATCCTAGTAACACAGATGCATATCCTAAATCATCAGAAAATCAAATATTGTTCCTGTTGATATTTTGTTAAGCAATTTTGACAATAATACACATTTGGTTGACTCACAAATAAAGCATCCCTTATCCTTTGAATTGTGCATGGTTTGTATTATGCTGAGAATGACAACAATTACAGAATTTGCATGTATCTGCCAACAGAACAGATGGCTTTGTAGGTGGAGCACAATGGAGAAGAAAAAAAAGGAAATGTTCAAATGAAATCCAAAATAGAAGAGAAATCTTAACTAGATCCTCATATGCAGTACAGTAAAGAACTTGATTTGAAAATATTGCAGTAGCAGGGGAGGTAAGGAGATTGCAATGAATTTTATATGATTCCTGAGAAAAGTATCAGAAGTGGATGGCCATGCTCCTACCACATTAAATCACGAATATTCCTTAGTCCTCCCCTCCATACAACTGCTTATATTACTGTAGCTCATTCCATCCTAATGTCTATGTTGCAGCCCAGGTTTTGATCATGAAGGCATATGAAGATACAATATAGAAAGTTAACTTGTAAAAACTGCTCTTATAATGTAAACAGTGCCAAAGTGATCAAAAAATTATTGAAATAGTTACTTTAACCACGATTTTAAGTAGCTGAAAATCTAAGGCATATTCATAGTTCCATTACTTTTGTCCTTATACTTCAGCAGCCACCTATTGAATCAATGGCACAGAGTACATGTGCACAGGTACTGACATTTTCCTACACCAGAAACTGTTTTTCTCTTACATCTCTCACAGATGCTTTGCAATATAATGAGCAAAAATATATCTGTGCCCCAATCTATGACACAAACAGATTTCTGTGTGTAAATGAAGAGCAAGACACAGGGACATACATGATGTGATATGATACTGAGTATCAGTAGTGGAAGACAGATACCATAGCACATCAGTAGCTGAAATGCTATCCTTTTATTTAGTTTTTTTTTAATTTTATTTTAAACCACTGGAACAAAAAGAAATTTCAAAAGAAATATTTTAGTGGTACAATGAAATAGATCTGTAGAAATCCAGGGTGACCTCTCCCCATGTATGATAGACAGAATTGGAATAAGTGAACAAAGATCCTATTTGAAAATGTAATGAATTGAATATAGCAGTATAGACAATTAGAACTGTGACTTGACCTCAATACTAAACAAAAGACAACAAGAAAGGTGAATATCAGCTAAGAAATACTATGAAAAAAGCTGTGGTAAGAAAATGAAAAAGAAAACCACATTCTTATTGATCTACTAAACACACAACTGATTAACAGAATTTTTCCTTAATTCAAAATCCTGTTAACAAATGAGAGTGGGGCAAACCACATGCTAACACAACCAAGTTTTTGAAAATGGTGATTTGCCCTTTTGAGGCAAAATCACAGCTAATGTAATTTGGAACAAATCCTACATGCTTGATGACTTCTGAACTTCTTATCCATCACTGCATCAAGTCTATATTTGGTCCAAATTATTTTACTTTTATTAGTATTTATTGTAGGTGATATTTGTCCCTTTGTTTTATTGCCACCTTTAAGTACCTGTAGTTCCAGTTTGTTCTTCTGGACAGCATCCTTTAAAGTCTAGTCACTTTGTATGCCCACACTATCTTATCTCATTTCACCTTGCCAGGCACTTCTATATGACTGCAAAGGATTTTTATTGAAGAAGGAGGATTTCATACTGAAGATTGCTTCTTGTGAATTCATCCATGAAGTGGTTTTTTTCCTCCTATAGCTATGTATTCACATGTAAATGACTCATTTTGCTGGGGCACCAGAGAACAGCACAGAAGCTAAAAATAAATTCCCATTGTCCCAGACTGTCCCAGGTACTGGAACTTAATAGGACAGATTTTATTTGCCTAGTTTTCTATTTTTCATTGTATTTCCTTATTTTTGTGCTTCTTAGTATCTTTCTCTCAGCTCTTTCATTTTATATTGGAAAACTTATCTGTGAGACCCTTCAACCAGAAGAAATTGTTCTTTCAAATAGTGTTGAAGTTTTTGACTATTTTTGTGGACATTTCTGACTCCAATCAGATGTGAGTTACAATGACTTGCCCTTACTTTTCAGGCTCTGTTTCCAGCTTTCATGACAGCTGTCTTTGAGGCAAACAGTTTTATCAAATATCCTTCAAGAAATGGCCATTAAGGAGAAAAGACAAGAGAGAGAAATGGTCTAAATTAGCTCTCATATTACTGAACAAATGTGTTGTTTCTGTTCAACATCAAACTGTTCATGAGTTACCAGACTGGTTACCCAAATCAGATTCAAAGCCATAAGAGGTGCCAAAGTAATAGGTGACATCACAGTCTTTTGTCCCAAAGGGAAGAAGTGAGATGAATTTAGGAAGAGATCAAAGAGCTGAAAAGAAGGACCTTCCATGTCTCAGGCTTATACTATATTACCCAAGAGGCTTTCAGCTTGTTCTTTAAAATCAATTAGGGAATGGTTAAATGCTGACAGTCAAGCAAAGTCATGCATACTTCTTCCACTACCAGAAGGTGTGCCCAATATGGAAAGGAAGAGGATATCCACAGCTCAATATGAATTTAAATGTCTCTATACTTAGGCAAAAAAAAAAAAAACAAACCAAAAAACAACAACAACAAAAAACCAACAGTGGATATGTATTGCTACAGATACAAATTTAAAATCCCAATAACTGCCACTTTTCTTTCCAGTAAAAACTCCCTTGGAGTGGGGTTAGTATTCCTCTAATTATTAAAAAAAACCAAATTTCTCTGTGGTGAAGCCCAACTTTTGAAAAGAACTCTGCATAGCGAGATCATGTTCAGACACATGTGCACCCAGGTTCATTTAATCTTTTCTTTTATTTTGGATCTTGCAGGAAGATATTATTGCCACAGATATTTTAAATCTGAAGTGTGTTCAGCCATCTGAATTACTGGATAAAATAAATAATTGGAAATATAAGAATATTATCATATTGATGTGAGGATAAAATTCCTACAGTTAAAAGGTATTTTTAACATTTCTTTGGTTTCATATTGTGCTTATTTTTTTATATTCAAAACAAAAAAGAGACTGAATTAATTCTTAAGAGGTGCAAGCAGGAGTGTTTGTAGAATAATTTGGAGAATGTAAACATGGTTAGTCACAATCTGAACTGAAGTACATATATGAAATATTTGAGAATTTCAGTGAAGTTGAATTAGTAGTAGAATCTGTCTCATGGATTTTTTTAGGATTGTTTTCAAAGATCCAAAATCCAGAACAATTACACTGTTTGAATCCATTGTCTCCTCCCAATTAGATAAGGTGAATAAAATCATTCCCATATCTTAAATTTTCAGATCCTATGGCATACATACCAGGAGTGTAACAGGAACCTGAATATAACCTGCTTAGAAATTCCACCTACCTTTGTTGCCACTAAAAAATGGATATCCTGTATGCTTACCACTGGCCACATGATATCCCCAAAAGACCCCTGGTAATATTTGAGCATACATTCATGGTTAGAGTACCAGAAGCATGATGTGCTAATACCACTGACTAAAGCAGCAGAAATATACTTGAGCTCAAACCAAAACATCCCTTACCTATTTATTTGCCTTTAATTCCTATATATTCAAAAGCAATCCTGAGCTGTTTCACTACAATTATTTTTGATTGATTTTGGATTTAGCACTTGTATATATACATATATACATACATATATGTGTGTGTATCTATATATATAAACTGAGACTCTATTTATCATATTATTAATATATACTTCCATATACTTTACCCATTATAGCTCTTTATCTCTCTCCCTGGTTCTAAACACATAATGACATGTGTATTTCACAGATATTACATATTATATGTTTTCATTCTTTTTTCTGGGCACTTGCACAAACATTAGGACAGTTAAAAGTATAATTTTGTTTAATGAAAATAATCTTATATTTGAAAAAATACTCATTTGCAAATACATCCATTGTCTACCAGAGTTTCAAGAATATATCTTTATTTTGTTTAAGGAAAACCTCTCTCTCTTTAAAGGTCAAGTGTTAAATGGTTAATGGTATTGATTTATAGCTAATAGTCACTTCATTTCTGTTATGGGAACTCTGAGAACTGGCTTGGTCTCCTGGCTGTGATAAAATGTAGGTCAAGTATGTAATTTATTATTTGTCCCCCTGTGATTAATTGATAATTTACAATGCTGATTACTTAACCATCCAAAATATTAATCAGCATCCAGCTAAAAAATAGCACTGAGTTAAATGGTTTTAATATCAAGTGGTCACTGAAAGGAAGAAATTCTCTCAATTAAGGAGCTGACTTTAGATTTTGCTGTCAAATGCTCCCTGTTAACCTCACCTTCCTACTTGCTGCTAAAAACTCAGAACCAATCTGGCATTTCACCAAAATCAGCCCTTTAAAATGCTGGAATCAGGACTTCAGTTCAGCAAATGCCTGCATTGTATCAAAATCCGTGGGAAATTCCACATGGCCTGGAAAATGTTTTGTAACACTGTCAGAAGATCTTCTGTATGCAAACAAATAAGACTGCAGCTCACTGTGTACTGGTCAATCAATGCAATAATTCAAAATAATACTGCGATGATAGCCAAACTTACTGTCTGCTATGTAAGGAAATTCATTATCATTCAAATAAGTGTCCAAAAATTTCCATTTGTATCATCTATAATATCCGCGGTGAAAAAAAATTCCCTGCTTCAAACCGTGTATTGACTTTTCACTTTCTTAGTGAGTATTGGGGAAATTATCCTCTTATTGTGGGGTCAGCACAACTCAGAAAAGTCTTTTGCTCATTTGCTCTGTGGATTGAAGATTTAATGTCATTGAATGATGAATGAATTGCTATTGTGGTAATTGTTTTCTCATGTTTATTAAAAAATAGCATTCTATTTCTGGAGTTTACAGAGCTGGATTCAGTGATCCTTGTGGGTCACTTCCAAATCAGAATAATCTGTGATTCTGTTAATGTCTAAAATGACAATGTCAGCAGACAGTTCTGCTCAGTAAAAGCCTGGTAATGCAGAGGTGAAATTGCTGAGTAATGCAGCAAACATCTATAATCCTAACCCGAGTAGCTGCACTCTTTCAGTCAAACCCAGTCATGTAAGAGTTAATAACATGGCATTGGGAAAGCTTGACTAACACTTGGTTCTACTCCTCAAGCACAAACAATTGCTACTCATTCAAAGTCATAAGCAACCAAATCTAAGAAAAACTCAGAGTATTAGAACTTTCAGTTATACTTTACATAACACAACTTTGGAAACTGTCACTGCATTTTGTAAAATTAAATAGTATGTTCATTATGTTATAATGCTAAAAAAATCAGTTTCATACCCTCACCCAAGATAATTGCAGTCCATACTACATTACTTACTTGAAGGTCTTAAATTTAGAAATGTCCATCAAGCACTTAATCAGCATTTCTTCATGACCATTTTGCTTGGCTTGTGAGGAAAGCTTAAGTAAAATCTGGGGAAAAAAATCCCTATATCAAGTCAAAGGCAAGTTTATAACAGCATGTTTATTGAATAGATCCATGAAAAGATGTATTTTTTCTCAAATATTTGGAGAGATAACTTGGCCATTGGTCTTCTTAAGTAAACCCTGGTTCATTTTTTAGCATATCCTAAATCATGTCTATTTACTGTTAGGAAATAAAGTTTCAGCATGTTGAAATACTGCAGGTAGAACAATAGCTATTCTATAATATTGAAGCAACCCAGTCATGAAATAAAAAGATGCTACCTCAGACAGCATCAAAACACAGGACATTATTTCGCCTCAGGACTGGTATTTAAGGTACTATATTGTGTATGGTAGTATTTTATTACCTGTCCAACTGCTTTAAGTTTTTCCACTTGGAGTGCTGCATTTATGCACATAACCTGTTCAGTTGCTCACACTAGTTTTGCTATAACTATTAAATCAAATTTTTTTTCTTAAGCTGTCCTATGTTCCTGGACATGCATAAAAGTGTAGGAGACAAAATCATACTCAAACCACAACTAAACTGAATATAATTAATAGTAAGCATGAACTATAGCTGTGTGAAAAAACCTAAAGAAGTCTGTAGAAAACCTACATTAAATAGATTTTGAACATATTTTCCCACTGAAATATTGCTAATATTATGTACAGATGCAAGTGTATACAAACAGTGTATTTGTCAGATCCCATGGAAACCTTACTATTTATGAATATTGTCCTTCTACAACTCTCAACTCATTTCTGTAATTAGCTTGATTTCCATGGAGCTCTGAATAATTTATAAGTAATTTTAAAAGAAGCAAAGAAAAGGTCATATATTACTAAAACACGCTTTTATTTTGGCTTTTTAATATTACCATAATATTTATCCATATTGAAAAAAGAGAAAAAAGAATGCATCCAAAAAAACAAACACTAGGTTCATTATGATGCTTGTTCATTTTTTCTCTTATTGCCTTGAAAAAGGAATGGTAATAGATGTTGAAAAGAATTAATGGTGTATACACAAACAATAATATGACTTGAGTGTCAACATTGACTTTTGGGTTTGATCTGCTGGTGACCATCTGTCCATTGTTGTGCTTGGAGAAACAGAGGACTTAACTGCAGCAGTAGACAAATCCTGTATCTGTTTTGGAAAGCAGTTTTCTTAACACTTCCATGAAATCTGTGATTAAGTGATAAAATCTATATTCAAGTACACAGAACTCACTCATTCTGTTCTTCATTGTTTTGTATATAACCTCAAACAGTTGCTTTCTGCCCCATCAGTCTGCTAGAGCTTTTGGTTTCAGTGGAAAAATGTGGAAAAAAAGTTGGCTGCATTATGATTATAATTAATGACATCAATTAATAAGAAGAGAAATAAAAGTCCTTATAATTTTCAAATGTTTCTGCGCTACGTGTTGTCTGACTAAAATAATCGTGTCTGAGCTCATACACAGGGAAGCACAAAGACTCATTTGTTATAACTCTGTTATTATCCAGTCAATGGCATCGTGGTGTGAGTATACTTTGAAATTAAATGGTGATATGATCAGTTGCTGGAACATAGGCAGACATGACCTTGATCCCACAGAAGATTATAAAAAAGATCATTTTCATAAAATGAATTAGGATTACTTGCCATTATCCTTTTCAAATTGAGGAGAGCAAGTAAGTGCTGTAACAACTCAGGATTCTAAAATGCAGTACTCAGCAATGTGCAGATGGCCTTCTGTCTTCTACAAACTTTAATATCTCCCTGCAGACAGCTCTGAATGTGGACTTCAAGCCTCTTCTGATTCTTTCAGCTAATGATGTCTAAATATTGCTGTCATAAAATAGCAAATGAAATTCAACATTAAACAATCTTCCACTCATATGTGTATCTTCAAATTCTATTATTCTCCATCAGAGAAAATTTTCTCTAAATGATAAATAATAAAAATAAAATAATTGGCATTATAATTGGATAATAAAAACAATAATTGCCATTCAGAATAAATTGAGATTAAAATGGGGTTTAAAATCATAGATAGAACAAAATTTTTTGGGTTGGAAGTGACCTAAAAAGTCATCTAATCCTCCATGTCTAGGAACACCTTCTACTACACCACATTGCCCAAAACTCCATCCAAGCAGGCCTTGAACACTTCCAGGGATGGGACATCCACAACTTTTCTTGCAACTTGTTTTAGTGTCTCACCACCCTCACAGTAAAAAAGAGATATTTGTATTCAAAATATATTGAGAAAGTAGATAGGTGCAATTGGCATCATGATGATCAATATCATGTTACAGGGTTTGAGGACTATTGGTTAGAATATACTCAATAACAATAATAATCAAAATAATAATTATTGAACTCTCTTTCTTTTATTACCTTTGCGAAGTGTGTTTCATATTAACCATAAATTTTTCAGTTTGGACTTTAAAAAAAAACCAAAAGAAAAGAGAAGAGAGAAAAGGAATTAGATTAACCAGACTAAAAGAATAGAAGAGCTCCCTTGGCCTACTCTGAGTAACTGATATGGCATGTAAGAGATAGAAAAGGTTTTAACCAGCAAAAATGTTGAGTTGTTGAAACACAGATGCTCAAAAGAACTACAGAAAAGTTACACATCTAAAATAGAGAGGTGAATTAATAGCAAAATAAAGCCAAGTCTCAAGATAACGGATAGCTAAAAGAAGCAGAAAAAGCAATGTCCATATTCAACTGAAGCGCAGAAGAAAGGAACCAGCAAAATGAGAGGCTTAGCTCCTGGTCACCTACTGTGAGGATCTGACCTAGGAAACCGCTGATTCATGATGTGATCAAGTAGACAATTTAGTTATTTACACATGCTCTGTGAAAAAAAAAATCTGTCTTGACAGGTGGATTACATTTTGGTCTCTCTTCATCTTGAGGGATGATACCTGAACTTAGATGAGGATCTTAGAAAGCTCCACAATTTTCAGTTTCTAAAGGAAAATATGTGTGTACATTCAGCAAAACCAAAGGGAGATAAAATGTAGTGATGATCCACTGGGCTGAATGTTAGAGGAGAGACAACTTAACTGCTGCTACCACTTAGTCAAAGCAAGAATAATCCTTAATGCAGAAACATTAGAGCACCAAAATGAAACATTCTGCAAATGCATATAACACTCGTATGGTACAGGGATTCAGTGCCCCATAGAGAAATGAGCCTGAGCAAGCAATGCAACCTAGAAAGTGATCAAGAATCTATATTAACGTCTAAAGGACCAATACACAGATAATCAGAAAGTAGGAATGAAAATGCTCAGATGCTACAGGTCACTGAACAGAATAGCTTCTGGATTGCATCACTACAGAGCAATGTGCAAACCTCAAGTAAACCCTGTGACTAATGAACTCATGCCTAAATCCAAAAATGAACAACAGTGTAATCAATGTGACAACAATGAGTCAACAGCAGTGAAGTTTTCCACTCTGGTATGTCAAATAATAGAAGATTCACAAAAAGATATTTTTTAAAAAACTGAAATTAGTTATATAAGACTTATATCTTCATCTATTTTTATATTAATTTGATACTTCCTTTAAAATCAATTAGGAATGGCCATTCCTTACCTTAAGATGTGAGAAAAGAATATCTGAGATGTAGTGATTTTCCACTGCAGTATAAACTAGAATTCAACAGTGAGCTGGTCTCCCTCAGAGATTCCCCCTGATCTCTTGGCAAGCCACTTTAGCATTCAAAACCACAGTAAAATGAGAATAATAGAACTTTTACGATCTGTTTGTAGTTTTTTTATAACAGATCTGTCACACACATACATGCATGAAAATATTTAGCCTTTGTGCTCTGAAAAACCAGATTGCAACCATGGTACCTGACACTTAAGGCAAAAGGAATGTAGTTAGAGGGGAAATATATTGATATTTGGTAGCACAGAAGAGCATTCATGGAGCACATTTGCATATGTTGTGCATGTTTAAGAGAGACTGTTAATCTGCATGTTTAAGAGAGGTGTTAATGAGTAAACTATACCTTTGAATAGAGATAAGGTCATAGTTTTCAACACACATAGAAATTTACGTTGGGTCTGCTTAAAGTTTTCTAGGGTGAGTATGTTATTAACCAAAACCAATGGCTTTTAGTATTATGTTAAAAATTCAGACTCAAAATCAGAAATAAGAAACTATTGCAAGAGTGTCCTGTAACTGGGGACTTAAGAAGCAGTTGAAACTCCGGTGAGCTGAGCAACCTCTCACTTCAGCATGTGATGCATCCTTTTGCAGGAGCTGAAATACCAAAATCTGTGGGCAGATCTGTGGGAGTTATTTTCACTGTCTTTTGGTGGCAGGCACGGGAAGAGGGACAGGTGCGTGGAATGAGGAGAAGCCTGAAAAAGCAATTTATAGTGCCCTATCACATCAACCTAATTCAGATCTCAGTACCAACAAGACTTAAAAATATGAGTGAAGAAAGGCTATTGTGAGAGGAGAAAAGAAACCATCTGGCATTGCAGTGGCTTTCTGGAGATGGAGATTATAAATGGGGTTAGTTCCATTGTTGAAATTAGGTGTTCTTTTCTATTAACTTTTTAATTAGTGCTTTTCTCTACCAGTTAAATCAATATTGTTTAACAAACTGCTCGGATCCTCCTGACAAAGAGGAAAATTAGTTCAATGGGAGCCTGAATTTTAATATCGTTGCCCAAAATTCAGAGGATTTTGCCAAAGCTTTGAGCCAGGACTTTTTGTGGTGACATTTAATTTCAGCCAAGACCTCATTCCTGTCTATCAAATCAGAAAGAAACAAAGCCTTATCTGAATACCACTGCATTAGGAAAAATCACAGTGAGCCAAAATGTGCATAACAACATCTGTATTTGTTTGGTCATGCCCCACCCTGCAGATCCTTATGAATCTTCACTTTGTCCACACTGCTGAAGCACTTGAAATTAATTTGGTGGAAGAATCGGGGGAGGTCAGGCTGACTGTGTGAGCCTTGAGTGTGCTGCTGGGCATAGTTAGCAGTCTGAGGAGAATCAAGGGAAGCAAATTTTCTGCAAAGGTATTTGGAGTGACATTGAATTTTCTCTGAACTGCTTTATTTCTGAGAACTTAACAAGTACAAGATCTCCATCTTTTCAGTGGCTTTTCAATTAGTAAAATAACTCAGGAGTACTGGAAATCAAATTTGCATCCTTTGATAAGCACCAAGAAAAAGTGCTACAATTTATTGGTGATCTGGTTAAAAGCCTTTCTTTCTGTCCCTGGTACATAATAGAGACACATACTTAAGAAACAGTGCCTGAGAAACTTATTTCAAAATGAGGAAGGTAGCTGTCAGCAACATAAAATATCTTTTCTTGCTTAGAGATTCACTGCTTCCATTCTTTCCAGGGGCAATATAAAAGAAACTGAGATCACCATCTTCTAGAAAAGGAGGAGTCCAGCAAATTGTCACACTGCTTGATGTATTTCTCCACCTCACCTCAGGACTATCTACTACATAATTGGCAATAAATTGTTGTTACTTCTTACCATAGCAAATCCCTTTGTGACTTTTATATAGTTGGATAGACAGAGGCATAGAGAGAATAAAAAACCCAACAAGCATAGTGCTTAAGTGCTATCAATAAGAAAAGAATATTAGCAACAAAAATCTTCTAAAAGAAAAAAAAAAGGCAGAAAAAACTTGGAATAAAAACTGTGTCTATGCATCTGTGTTCACTTTGTGTCCTTTTGTTAAAGAGAAAATACATTCAAAACTTGAGCATTTTCTCATATTTCCTCAGGAACCTGGAATTTTATCCATTTTTATCCATTGGGTACCTATAAACACACACCTTGCTCAGGTCTCTGATATATGTTCTTATTTATTCAATGAAGAATAAAGTAGTTTGTGTACAGAAATTCCAACACAATTTCTTGACAGCTTTTTAAAAATTTGCTTATTAATTTTCTTCCTCAGAGAGGTTTCCTGGACACAGTTCAATTAACTTAAAAAGAAAAAAAGTTGGACCAATTGCATTTTCTTTTGTAATAATGTGGGGTTTAGACATGTACTGAAATGTTCTCATGGCAGAAAAGCCAATAGCTTGTGCAGCAATATATTCCTTCTATTCATGGTACATCTTGCTCTACCTTGGCATGAGAGTGGGCAAGACCCTGGGAGGGGGCACAACCAGGCCAGATGACCCAAATTAACCACAGGGATATTCCACACCAGGTGGTGTCAGCTCAGAAATAAAAGCTAAGGGAGAGAGGTGGGATGGAGGGTATTTGTTGTGACTCATGTTTGCCTTCTGGAGCAGTTGCTGCTACTGAAGTGCTGCTTCCCATGGGGTGGATGAGTATTGCTTGCTGGTGGGAAGTAGAGATTGAACTTTTTTTTCCCTTGTTTATGTGTGTGCAAACTTTTACTTCTTTTGCTGTAGTAAACTGCTTTATTCTAACTTATTAGGTGTTTTCCATCTTATTTTCTCTCCTCTGTCCAGCTGGGGAGTAAATAGAGTTGTTTGTGGACACCTGGCATCCAACTGAGGTCAACTCACTGCAATAGCCTAAAATAGTTTGTTAGGTTGTTTATGCAAAAATTCATTAACAGCACTGTTTTTTATCTAGATTTTGCAGAAGGCATAGACAGTGGTTACTCTGGTTTTGCTGGAAAGCACATACAGGTTTTTATTATTATGTACTTGCCAAAAAACCCTCAAAGCATTTTATGATATTTGAATCTATGCTGCATCATATGCGTAGAATTCATTCCAGATAACCCCCTTCACATCAGCTATGGTCATCCCCTAGAAAAAAACCCCAAAATTTTGATGTAATTTTCCATTTTTTATCAATGTGTTCTAATAGTTAAACCTTGAGTGAATCATGATTTTTTTTTAAATTGTTTTAATATAAAACATGTCTATTGTATATCTGTGGTAAGTTTTACATGAAGTGTGGATTGTATCTCTATATAGATACAGACATATAGATAATACCTATTCTAAAAACTCAGTGATAAGAAACAAAGAGGCAACTCTGACATTGTTCACATCTTTCTCAGTGAGGGACTCCACTGAATAAAGTATAAAGTAGATAAGATTTTAATAGCTTTCTCTTCTCTTCTTTCTTTGGACCACTAGAAAATGCTGCCTCTGAAATAAATTTGCTTCTTTGACATAATGTTGAATGCAATTATTTTCTTTTATGGAACAGTTCCTGCTAGGAATGCAAATAGCAAAAATATCACCTAGTTTGACCAGAATCAGCTAGCTTGTGATCATTCAAATTCATCTTGTAGTCAGTAAATTTCCCACTGTCTTCAATACCTATATACCTAGGGTTTAAAATTCAACACAAATATCATGGGAGGGAACCTTGTAATTTTTCCTTTTTCTTCTCTCTTTGGTTTTTAAAATAATATAAATTATAATCTTTTGTATTTCTTTGCAACTTAGTCCTGTTCCTCCACTGTATATGAGTGGAATTTTCAAAAGGCCTCAGGATTAGTGTAATGCAATTTATGCTTAAGTCTTTGATACTTTTGTCAGTAACCCAATGGCATTATGGAAACTAATGATATTTTAAGAAAACCACATAATCCTCTCCCCTCCTTTCCTCACCCCCATTCCCCCGCTGAATGTTAAGGTTAGCTTCTTTCTAAAAAAAAAGAAAAAAATTATCAATTTATTACTTTGTTGTTACTACTATTTTACTATTATTTCACCTAATAAATCAAAGCTCTATCTTTTAGTTTTGTAGCTTATTTATTTTTCTGTTTATTATATATTTTACTGTTTCTAAATGTTATAGCTTTGTATTTATAAGGAAAACAGGTTGCTAAAAAATTTGGATCAGTAAATGCTCAGCAGTAACCAAGCACAAACTGCTTTAGATTAAATTGTAATTGTTGACTGTGTTCAGGAGACTTTTGTTGACTTGTTTTCTTCAGAAAACTTTTTCTTGCTTAGACAAAGAGCAGAGCAAGTGACACAGTAATTTCTTGATTTTATTACACTTTCCTAGACTTCCATGGATTGCCATAGTCTTATTCATTCCTAGTCTTGCAGCTCTCAGTATTTCTCAATATCTCAGCATTTCACAATATGCCTTTGCAGAACATGATGGGTTTATGTTGAAACTCCTTTCAAATAAAGCAAGTTATATAAACATATATAACTTAGAGTCTGTGGCAAAGCTCAACTGTTAAACTGTTAGCTAGGGGGCAATGTGAACTGCTGAAGAACCAGGCTTTAGAGCAAATTAGGGGTTATTTTTGTTTTTCAGTACTGTCAAAAAACCCTTTGCTGAAGGGTCACATTGGGGAAATAATGCCAATTAGAAGTTCTGCGGAATCCCTTCTTCATAACTCCATACATGTCAATGTAATACATAGGAGCCAATATGAACTGAGGGAAATGGGGCAAATATTTGTTGTCCTGCTTTTTTATTCTTTTCTTTTCCCCCCTTTTTTGGCATAAAAATGCAAAGGAACCATTGTAATTTAAGTTCCTGCCACAGCTGAGTGACCATGTGGTACTCTTGCAGTACTTGAACCACTCATTCCGTTTTTCTGATCTAGGAGACGAGGAGAAAGGTGTAAGAATGGCAGAAAACATCTTATTTTAAATGTTCTGATGAGAAATCCTGCTGGAAATTGCTGCTTGCTAAGCAGCAATAAAATAAAAAAAAATCATGTTAATATGGAGTTACCAAAATAGTATTTGGACATTAGCAGGGACAAATAAGACTCTAGTGCAATGGTCTCATTTAAACACTCAGACTAAGTATACTGATCTGCTCCACTTAAGCACCACCCCCAAAATGAAGCAGATAGGAAGTCTCTGTAGCAGAAGTTGATTTCCTTCACTCTGGCACTTGCATATCAAGACTGTTACATAATTGAGAGATGCATATTGCACTCCTTGGAGAGACCTGAGTGTTACACTACAGAGGAAACCAAAGATGGTGGTTCTGCAGGGATTCTGAGAGTCCAGGGCTTGCTTTTGGCTAACTTTCAGAAAAGCTGCCCAAGCCTGTCATCAGCAGTCTTGTTTACTCCCACACCCAGGTATGTAGGTCTAGAAGAGAGTCTGTATTTGAATCAGATATGCATTCTGTGTGACTGGAGAGCCAGTAGCTGGCCTCAGCTTCAGATAGTCAGCCCTCTGAGTGGGAGTTTCAATCAGAAAACAAAGCAAGGGAAAACATGCATAACTCTAAACCTCTTACATGATTTAGAGAGGAGGATCATATTCCATTCTGTCATAAGGATTGGATGCAATAACCTATCCAAGAGTTTAGTTCTTATTGTTAGTCTTAAACTTACAGTACAGACATGTCTTTGTTTCATGTTACAGATTTGAATAATCCAAATTGAGATAATAATAACTGATTTAACTATAAACATATATGCCACAAATCTGGAGTAAACTTGCAAGAGGAGATGGTCAACTGACTTCTGCACTTTACAAAACAACTCTCTGGGTAAAAAACTGTGAGAGCACATTGAAGATCAGTGCCCACCCTCTACCTTCCCCATACTCTACTGGTTGATGTAAAATCTCTGCATTAAAAAAGTTTAACAAAAGGAGCATGAAATGAGGCACTGCAGGAACAGCAAAGAGATGTACAAAGTGTGTGGCACAAAGTGTGATAGTATCAGGAAAATTTATTTAACAGGGTAAGTCTGAGTTCCCACCTGATCTAGATGACAGTGGACCATGAGAATATTTCTAAACTCAGATGAATATGAAATCATAATTTTAGCATGTAACCAACAGGGAGAAAATACTGGTACTTCACATTTACAAGTCTTTGATAGGGAAACAGATACATTAGCATGAAGCATCTTGAAAGAGAAGGAAGGAACTTTCTTTTTTTGCTAACTTTCAAAGTTAACAACATAGTGGGAGCTGATCTATACTGGATGTCTTTTTGAAGCTGGCAGGATAATGAACCCATGCTTTAAAGGGCCAAACTGTAAGACAGAGTGGAGACAACTTTCCGCTACTTTGTAATACATTCTCCTTGATGTATTGCAGAAAAAAAAAATTGATAAAACCCTAGGTCACATTGTATATCTTCTAGTAATTCAAGGACTGTTTCTTAGTTGAGAGTTACCAATCTGCTTCAAAAATCTAGAAGGAAAAATTTCAACCCATGGTACAGTGAACCCTAATGTCTTTATAAAGTAATCATCAGCACCATATTTTGTGTTATCTGATAAGCTAATTTTCATGTTTTCTTTAAAGAAGGCCAAGTAGCAATGATGCAGTGCATATGCTGAATATAAAAGCCTATCCCCAAAGGGACTGTCAGATACTGGGGGTCTGAATTTAATACCAACAGGCATGGGAAGACTAATTAGCCAATAGCAATGCCAGAAGTATTAGAGAATTGTTGGAGGTCTGGGCAGGCTGGTGGCTGGAGCTACTGGTGTCTTGGACAAGAATAGACTCTAGAAATGGGTCTGGGTGCTACAAACTCTTTCTGCTATTCAATGCCACTTAGAGGGTGCATTGTGCCTAAGCAAACAAAAAGAGTGATAACACTCCTGTCCCCACTGACCACATAACAAAATGTAGACTGACAGTGTTCCGATCAATGACTTTTCCAACCCAGCTGGCTCTTCCATTCTCAATCAATGAGATCGCAGATGAAGCACTCATTCCCCATTTCCTTCATCTGAATTAATATGGATTTGCTCATGAACTTAACACAATTATTGCTGTAAGGACATAGTAAAGAAAAAGGTGTTTTAGCAGACTGGTGACAAAATGTTAAAGGACCCATCCCTTTTTCAATGAAGCCAACAGAAACTTTTCTATTTATTTTAATTAGGACATCACTAGGCATTTGCCTGAGATAAAGACTGAAGTTACAGATTCCTGTGAAGGTCTCAAATTTCAGAGAACTTGTGTATGATGCTTATGTATGATGAAGTTATAGCACTGCTGGAAAATGAAGAAAAGGTTAGGTCTAACATCTGTGGTGTCAAGGTAGAAAAAAAATAGGTATTAACAAGCTCTTGACAAGGTTATGTGTTGATGGCAACCTTCCCATGTCCTTTACTGAGCTACCAAAAATGTTCATATTTTCCCTCTTAAGAGTTTGGACCTTTAAAACAATCTGGCAGGAAATTTCAGAAGTAAATATATTTTGTAGGGCTCAGCTAACAATCAGCATTAGACAAGTAAAGCCGCATTTAAGGATTTGAATATGCCTGACCTGGTTTTCAGAAATGCTGAGCATCAACAACTCTCAGTGTCATCAGTGTTAGTAAACAGCTGAAAAGCAAATTAATAAATACCCAGGTGGAGGTTTAACCCCATCCAGCAAATAGGTGTCACACAGCTACTCATGCACTCTTCTCACAGTGGGATGGGGCAAGAGAACTGGAAAGGTAAATGTGAGAAAATTCATGGGTTGAGATAAAAACTCTTTAAAATTTGAAATTAAAAAAAAAAAAAATCATCACCTCTACCACAATAGTAATATTGATAAGAATAAATTGTAATGAAAAGGAATATAACATAGCTAGGCCCATACTAGCTACTATGAGGAAAATTAACACGACCTCATCCAAAATCAGCACAACCCAACACCCAAAAAAAACCCAGGCCTGGCCCCAAGCAATGCTTTAAGAGCTTATATGAAACACTGTGTCCTTAGCAGCCATTCTCTGGACAGTATGGAATGCTCTTTTAGTTAAGCATTTCTCTACTTCACAACAATTTCTGCAACACTCCAGTAGGCTTAAAGAAGTAGGGAAAAGTTCCTGTCTCAGTGAGGTGGTAGCTAACTTTTGTTATTTTGTTATTTTTGAAAAGCTGGGTCCTAGTACTGAAAATACAATAAGAAATTTGAATGCTATTTGTTACATCCAGTGATTAAGAGCCTAAACATTTATAACATTATAATAGCACTGAGACAGAACTTAAAATACTGTGCACAATTTGATAAGTATTACATACTTTCAACATGGAAATTACATCAGCAATAACCACTTCTAATTAGGCTTTCTTTAAAACATGGATGGAAATTGGATTTTGGCTCTGTTCATCAGTCTTGAAAACAAGAAATCCATAAAGGTAGTCAGACAAAATTTAGAAAGACATAAAAGAACTTGAATCAACACAATAATATTCCACTGTGGGCTGTTTTTGCTATCCATTTTAAGCCAAAATAATGCCATCATAATTCTCTTATAAATTTGCCTTATGGGATTTTTATAAAGGCTTTAGGATATCCTATGTAACACAATAATCAGATTTTCCTTTTTTTTTTTTTTTTTACAGAAAGACATGGAAGTCAGAAAACATTCACAGGGTACAAAGTCATTGCATATATCCAAGTGTGAAAACTCAAAGGAAACACTACAGTAGCCACATCATTTGTGAGAAGTCATCAAGCAAATACAAAGTTTTCTCTGATACTGTTTTTAAACTGCATCCCAAATTCTATTCAGTACAAACATACTGGGATTTTCTGCAAAATGGTAGTTATGAGGGCATAGGAAGTTATTTCTATTTTTATTATGCTTCAAAAAAAAAAAATCTTTGTTTCACATGACCGAAATTTCAGGCTCCAACTTATAAGTATCCATTAACACTCTTAGAAATTACCTAAATTAATAGTTATAGATTCCAGAGAACCATCTTCTCGATTTGAAAAACAAAATGCTTCTTTTCTGATGCCTAAATAAACCAGATTTTTAACTGAAAAGAGAGACAAATATAGGCATAGCAAAGAAAAATAACTAGTAATCAGATGAAGTGGGCAAGTGGATGAATTCCAATTTTACATATTTATATTTTATTTGCTGTATTTATAGCATGTGTGCTTTGCAAACTGTGCCCAAAGCTTATGAATGAGAAAAATACACTGTCAACATAAGAATGGGTTTCCAAACCAAAGCAACTGAACTCATCCACGTGTAAGTCGCGGCACAAAAATTACCTTCTCTTTGCCAAGACACTTCTAATGCAACACCAGATGATTAAGAAATTACTCCCCAGGAACACTTGCCCAAGACAAAAAAGTCAGGTATCTCCATGGTAGCCACTGAAATCTGACAAACTGATTAAACCTGCAGTGTATTTAGGCCAGTCAGCAGGAGGAGTATGTGAAAAACTTCAGGTAGAAGGCATAAGTAAAATAGAGGTGGAGTATTGGAGCTTCAGTGGTGCTGCAGCTCAGCTGTCCATCAGAACTGGAATGTTAGGGAGGGGAAAAGATTGAGGCACTTCATCTGTCTTAAGAATAGACATAGACCACGTAGTCTTTCTGCTGTTGTCTACAACCAAATACAGGGTAGGTGTAATCCTAACTGATTGCCATGGGATGCTACTGTGCTTATTCCAAGTAATGTCACACAAGAATTTCCATGTGAGGTCAGGGACTTGCTTTAGAAGGAGTTCAAAATATTTATAAGAAGACGCATGTCTTGTCTGTGTTGGTAAGAAATTACTTCAATGATCTGCCTTAAAGCAGTTCATTTCACAGAGCAGAAAATGCTTAGCATGATAAAAGAAATTTTATATGTGATTTAATATATTACTACAGTAGAAACTTCACAGATAATTTCAGGTGGTTTGTTTTCATTTTTTTCTGACCTTATAACTGTTAGTACCATCATCTAATCAGGCAGTTTTTAAAACTAAAGTAGACTTTTCATCTGGGTCAGCTCTTTGAACTCATATTCTGTTTTGTTGTGATTGTCTGTATTCATAGTATTTCTCTGATCTGTGCTTATTATCCACCATCTCAGCAGCTGAATAAGCACTTTACAAGTCTAGGTAACAGTTTCATATCAGATAATAATTTTTACTGACTGCTCATTTCAGTCAACTAATAATTTAAAATTTGTTAATGATTGTCTTCTATCGTTTTACAGAGAGCACAGCACAGAGTGAATCTGGAATGTGTAAATATCAGATAAGAAGCTTTTAAATGTAAGATGAGATTTGTCCACAAGAATCAAGGAAACCACAAAGCCACAATCAATGTCGTGTAAAAGGTACAAATTAACATTAAGCTCTATAATTACTTTACAATTTAGAGGCCTCACATATATGCAGAAAATATCCTTTTGTAATATGGTTGAAATTATATTTCTGGAAACAGATGCTTTCTCCTGCCATCTGTCATAAGCCTGTTTGTACCCTAGCCTTCTTACTTGTTTAGAAGTCAAAATAAATAAAACAAAAATATGTCCTGAAAAGCACGGGTAAAATAGTGTAAGTTCATTAATTTTCATACCACGTCACTCTCCTGTGTTAATACATAGCATATTTTTCTCTCTTTTACTGTGAACAATAAACTTATCATAATTTTATTAGCATTTTTTTTCAAAACTTAAAAAAAGTTTTCTAGTCTATTTTAGAGAGACTTTAGAGATTGAGGAGCCCCTCAGCAAAAAGCTGTGAAAATGTTGAGGCCACTTTCTAGTCTTGCAAACCCAACCAAATCCATGATCAAGGAAGTCTTGAGAAGGAAATACCCGGGTCAGGACCCTTGCAACTAAAAGCCAGGAAAAAGGTGGAGCTGTAAAATCTGTGCATCTGCTTTAAATTTTGGTCTTAAAGTCAGAATTCTTTCATTTACTATTAAATTATGTACTGAAAAGTATTTTTCAATCTATTTGTACATATAAAGTGCCCTGATCAGATACTTATAGATAGGTAACAGTAAAAAACTCAGCAGTCACCAGCTGATATATATATATATATACATATATATATACACACATGCACATTATCCCCACATCTATATTTGTTTATCACAGCTGTGATGCAATGACTCTATGTGTATTGAGTGGGTTTGACAAGTATTGGCTGATTGTTCACTTTACTAAACCAGCTTTTACATAGGGGATAGCAAATTTAAGAAGCTTTGATGTGTAATAGATCACAGTAGGTGGATGTGTCAGCTCTGCAAGAGTGTGGGTTTTTTCCTTTTTTCTTCTGCATCCTTCATTTTTTCACAATGATATCTTACTTGAGATGCAGGCAAAAGAAGCAATAAAAAGCATAACAATAAACTTTTGCCTCAACTAGAGATAAACAGACATTTCAAAGGGAAAATAAGAGAATTTGCCCATGAGTTAAATGTTTCAGAACCCTGAGATTAATATAAACTTTTTTTTTGTCCTTCCAATTTCTGTCTGCAGACTGCTGAGAATGACACTGTAACGTGTTCTATTTTGGTGGTTATTTTATGGCTAGGACCTTAGAGTGCACTCGAGTCTTTTTATGACTAGGGAACCACTGTGTGCCTTAGTCTTCACCTTGTTATAAAGAAAAATAATTGCTCTAAGAGAAGACAGTAAGAAGTCTATCAGAGCTTCAAAATATAGAGTCCAGAAAATATTTTATTTCTTTCAAAACTACTGTCTTCCCACTGAACTTTACAGCAACTGACAAAAAGGTACCATAGAATCCTGTGGGTCTGTGAAAATATTGGTAGGTCAGTAATATTTGTAAAACACTTTAGAATGTTATTACTGAATGGTGACATTAAATCTCTTACCATTTAGCTATAGTTTATGTGTTTCATATTTTTCCTTCACACACATTTATTTTGGACTCAGAAGCATGCATTCAAATCACTTTCTCAAGGGCTGTTTAGCTCCACAGTAAGACAGATAGTACAATTAAAAATTATTTTCTTTGAGAAACTTATAAAACTGGAGTCTTAGTGTGTGTTTATGGCATATCATAAAGTTGTTTTTGTAGAAGCCTGAAAAGTATTATTGTGTAAATAGTAAAGTTTAACAAAAAAATGCCTTGAACTTTCACATATAAATTCCAAATTAAGGTTTAACACAGGTATATCCGTGCTTGATCATTTTAGTTACAAAAGACATAAAATTTAGTCTTCTGTTTTTAAAATTTTTCAACAGTTTATAAGCTATACCACTGAAATTTTCAAAATAACAATTATTGGATTGATTTTTTTGGCAAGAAGCATGGAAAGTAAGTAAAGGCTGTTTACCATTATATATCTAGAGTGCTTTATTTTCTTATATATTTTCATTTAATGTTTTTAATGTTTAATTAACCTTAAAATTTTGACTGTCCAAGAATGAAATAGGAAAAAAGCAGTTTTAAATTTTACTTATGTCATCCACTTGTAAGGGTGGAGGGAGAGTAAAAGAAAAACAAAATAGTCTGGTTTGGGTGGGTATATTTTAATGACAAAATGATGACAGAAAAATAATGACAAGCTTGGAATCTTATTAAATAGGATCCAGCTGAATTTATTGGAAAGAATGCAGGAGAACACTGTCCAAGCAAAAGAATAGGGATTTATGATCAAAAATTGATTCAATTTTTCTATAAATACATGGGATTTTTTAAATAAAAATATAAGTATGTGCATTGGTAGTTTTTTAGATGGCGTAGATATAAAAGGTATATAGATAAGAAAGGTATCCTATCAAATTCTATGTTATTTTCTCTTTATCTAACCTCACTTGGCTGAGTATAAAACAATATTGATATGAATATTGTGAGAAAAATATTCTCCTATAATACACAATGCTTTCAGAAAGGAGAAATGACATAAAGTCTGCAGAAAATATAATTTCTATTCTCAGCTTGGACTGATTACTGAATCAAAGCAATTCAGAAAAGTATACCATCATAGGCATTGTCATACACAAGTTTACATGAAAGCTGGCCATTCCCTGGGCAGTTAAGGGAAGATATGTTGTCACTCAGTGAGATTTAACTCTCAGAATATACAGAATATACTCTCAGGTATACAGTCCGAAAGACAGCAGATGAAGAGTGTATAAAGAGCATGCAAATAGTTACAGTAGTTGCAGTAGATTAAAACAGGGTAGATTTTCCTGTACCAAAACAAGGGTGCAAAAATTGCTTATCAATATTAAAAAAGAAAAAAAAAAAAGAAAAGGGAATTTATTAATTTGAGAAGGATGAAGCCAGCTACAGAGGGAAGGATTTTCTGAGTCCTGGAGAATAGGTCCACCAGCCAACACTCTGCCTTGGGATATATAGATGCAAGGTGGTGGTCCTGTCTCCTTTATTCATGCATTTTGTGTGCACACAAATATTCATGGAACTTAATACATTTTAAGAGGAAAAAAAAAATCTGAATTTAACACAATAATAGAATCATTACTTGAACCCTTTGTAAGGAGAACAAGTTGACAAATTCTGCTAGGAAAATAAATAGAGACATCATTGTAATCTTATAATTTCAATTCTCCCCGGCTATCTCTTACAGTTACCTACACATTCATTCATTATCAGTCACACTTTTATAGCTGGGAATTCTTTTATAAAAGAGCTATATCATGAAATATTTGACCCATGCTATTTTCTCTAGTGTTGATATCAGATTTTTTGTACAACATATTGCAGAAGGATAGAAGAGTGACCTGAAGCAAGTTTGAAATTCAGAATTCTGTCCTAAATGACCCACCTGAGTCTGTACACAGCAGAGTGTGGTTGTCTGTGTGTATGTCCATGTTTTCATGTCTGCATCTTTGTGCATAGCAGGTTTCAGCTTGCCATGTCTGTACTCTGACCTAATAAGCAAGCTCCAGCCTAATTGCACGTCTATCATACCCAAGCCAGTTAAATTCCATTTCAGTTGATCTTATTCTCTCAGGAATAGCACTTCTCTACACTGGCTGAACAGCATCTGGCTGGTGTAATGTGGGCACACATCTATGCACACGTTTTTGTAGGCACTCTAGAACCTTAATCCTCTTCTCATCGTATAATTCTAAAAAATTACCCTCAAAAAATGATTAGTTGGAATTTCTTCCACTTGTTTTTATGGTGAACAGTACATCATATAAACTTACTTTTTTCTTACAGAAAAGAAGCTCCTTGGCCCTTATAATTGTATTGCGGAGTGGCTTAGGCTTTGGAGTTTCCACATGATAGTATCCGGAGAGTTTTTTGAGGTCTTGGTTTTTTCAGGTGAACCTTTACTTTGTATTATTTAATTCCATCCTCTTTCTACTGTCATTTGTACACTGTAATACTCTCCAAGTGTTAGTCAGAAATCAGTATTGATCCTTGAAAGTCCATTTAGTAATCTTGTCACACTCATTAATACCTCTTAGTGACTGTTACTCAATTATCTTTTTTCTAATTACTTAAATGCTTTGTGTTTGCTGATATGGATTAAATCCTCTGATAGGCTAGGGTCTGAAAGGCTTTTTTAATCAATATTTTATGTTTCATTCATAGATGTGGCCAGTTAGGCTTAGCTAACAGCCAAATGTCCACACAACAGCTCATACACCCTTCCTTCTCAACAGGACATGGGGAGAAAACAGGATTAGAAAGCTGTTGGGTCAAGATAAGGACAAGGAGATTTACACAGTTCACTGTCACAGGTGAAACATAGTCACTGGGTAAAAAATTAATTTAATTTATTGCTAACTTGAGTAGTAAGAAACAAGTGGATAAACTTTAAGCCAACACCTTTTCCCAGTTCTTCTCAGGTCCTTCTCTCCACACTGCCCTCACCACCCTGAGCAAAACAGTGAGGCTGTGCATTTGGTGTGTGTGTTACAGTCAGTACATAGCAGTTTCCTTTTCCCTCTCCTTGTTCATCAGCATGTTCCTCTGCTTTTGCATTGTCTTTCCATCAGACATTGTTCCTTCATGAAAATCCAGCTGCTCCAGCATGAATCTTCCCCAGGCTGCAGTAGATAGGTACTCCAATATGAAGTTTTCCATTCTCCTTCTCTGACCTCTGTATTTCCTTTATTGTTTGTCATACTCTTTGTATCCTCTTCTCTCTTTTCTGGAGTATGTTTCCCCAGAGATGGCACCATGGGAGACAGATGGAACAGGCACAAGCCAGACACTGCCCCTTCCCACAGAGCCACTCCTGCAGGCCCAGCCTCTCCTGCCTCTGCCTCTCTGCTACCAAAACCTTGCCAGCTGCACCCAATCTATTAGTTTTAAACTTTCAGAAATACTATTTTAATACTTAAGATATAACATATTAATTTCATTTCAACTATGTGCTCCTTTTGGGACATTTTTTTTTCCATGTCAGACAATGAGGTCTTGGATGAAAAAGGGAGGAGTTTTACCAGTTTTGTGAGAGGTATTCTTTGTAATCTATGGACTTTATGGCCAAGAGGTGACTAAATTCCTATATTCCAATATGCTATATAATGCAGACTGTGTATTTCCAGCCCTTGCAATTTGTCCTTTTCTGGTCCTAATAAATGATATTTGACTAAAACATACATGTTTAACCTTAACCTCCATAGTGACTGCCTTCAGTTTGAGGTGACTGTAAGGGATGACCAAGTCCCTTCAGTGATACCCAGGTGTGAGAATCTTAGGTAGGAGTTGCACTGTATGTTTGAAGATATTCCATGAAACTTCATGCAAAATACTTGTGCTGTATCCCTAAAAAAATGAAATGGATTAAAAAATAAGTAAATTCTCACAGAAATACAAAAATAAAAAACAAAATTCACAAAGCACAATCAGAAAACATTGAACAACATCTGAAAAATAAACAAATGAGGACAATTTTGCACGATATGATAAAGAGAACAAAGAAACTAGTTTGTTTTCCTCACAGAAAATTCCCCATGCATTCTTTGTAATTAAACCCTTATGCATTGAAGAAATACTGGATTCTTTTACACATTTTTCTTTTTATTCTTTTAAACAACTTCTGGACAAAAGAAATTTCTTAGGGAAAAAAAACCAAAACAGAACAATTATCCACGCAGCCTTATAGTCTTTATAGATTTTAAAAAATAGAGAGAATATAAGGCTTCTCTGGTTTTGAAAATTCATTATACTCAGGTCTGTATGTCATTATCACCACCTATTCTCTTTCTACACAATGCATGCTGTGTCCGAAACATAATCCATTCCAGTAAAATAAAGAGCAGTTTTGTACTGATGTCCTTGACAGAGATCTTCCAGTTCATCAAACAAATAGGGCAGTAACACTGCTACTCAAGTAAACTCGTGCAAGGGAGTTATGCTGATTTACCAAAGCTCTGATATCACACTGTCAATGTCTGTAAGTTATATTCAGCCTTACTGGCACTGCTCAGTCTGAAGTTAAATTCTAGGATAGCAGTCTACCAGGCTGTAGGAATCTGAAGAGCTTTTGCACGAAGAACCAGTATGGAATGATGGTTGTCAGCTATATATATTTCCCTCCAAATAATCTCAGGTGTCAAGACTGGATAGTGAATACTAGGCTTCTTAGTGAATGTCTTGCAATAAATCTGGAAGACATATCTGGATCAGTTGATCAGATACAACCCAAGTTGAGTAATTCCGTAGTTGTTATCAAATGAAGTATTTGCATAAAGGGCAGTAAACTCATCCCCAAGTGCACTGTTGCAAACTACTGTGCTATATTTCCTAACATTACTAGAATTTTGTGTCACCCTCCAATAGTGGGACTAGCTCAAAAGATGGGCAATCAAATGTAGCTTAACTGCAGGTTAAAAAGGCAAAAGTCAATAAAGACAAAGGGTAAAGCTGTTAGCAGAAATTTATCGATGTCCTTCATTGTCTCATCCAAGCTTTGCTCTTTGTTGCTCTACCCCTATTCTTGCAGGAAGGAATAACTCAAGTCCACATATAGAAAATAAGCAGAGCACTTACCACTCAAATCTCTCTGTTTCCCTCAAATCATCCGTTGCTTTTTGGAACATGTTGTTTTTGTCAAGTGAGGCTATGGTTAAATTCCAGAGGCTTTGCTGTAAGTGAAGAAAGCGCAGCCAAAGCCATCAGCAGTCTGATTCAACTTTCCACAGGCCAGACAGAATTAATCCTCAGGAACTGCTACCCACTAAGGGAAGATGAAAGCCCAGGCAAGGGAGTTGGTGTGAACTTGCACCATAAAACAGTGATACAACTAAAAGGCAGCCTGCTCTCTCATTGATGTTACCTAGTACTGCTCTGAGTAATGACAACAAAGAGCTAACCGCAAAGACAAAGGGAAAAGGAAACAAGAAAATGAGGGGATTAATAAAAATCAGAGATGTAAAAACACTGGTTTTTATTGTGACAAGTATTAAAAAATATATACATAATAAAGAGCAAGAAACATGGCAAGAAACAGGGAAAATGGGAGGCAAAAGAGAAAGAAAATGGGGAGGGAAAAGGGAAGGGGAAAGGGAAGGGGAAAATAGAAAGTGAAGAAGAAAAGAAAAGAGAAGATGAAAGTAGAAAATGAAGAGAAAATGAGAAAAGTGAAAGGAACCAAAGGTTTATTTTTGTCTTTATCAAGCAGCAAACTTACTACAGCTCAAGAACAACAAGTTCTAAATAAAGGAATATTAATTTAACCACATTACACTTGGTACCAATATGCAGCGTCAATCATTTGAAGACAGATGAATTAGAGGGATTTTAAAAAATCTACATGAAAATTCTTCTCCTAGTGGGAACAGAAGGAGAGGACAGGCTTATGAGGGCAGAGGGAAAAAAAATCATCTTAATGTCCTCCTCTTTCCTTCAAACCTGATAAAAAAGCTTTGACTGTGAGAAAGAATAAGGATAAACAAAATAGCCTGTTTCTACTTTGGTTTTGAAGTGAAATATAGACTTCAGCACTTCACATTTCCTTGTAGGCTCGGATCTCATTGTCAGCAATGTAAGATATTCTGTACGTCTTTCCTGTAGCTTGCCCTCACCCTCACCTCAGATAAAACCTCTTTCATGGCACTACCAACGGGGTTTTGTGAAGCTCATAACTTCCAAACACCTTTAAGACAGAATTTCGTGGTGTACAGGATCTGTCAAATAGATTAGTGAAGAGAGAGAGGGTGGGTGCATTTGGGACAGGTAGGTCTTTGAGAACACAGAGAAACTGTGAGCATGTTCAGGTCTTTGTCCAAGATGCTTGACTTTTCAAAGTCTAAGAAAAGTTTCCTTGAGGGATATGAATTTTACATGAGTTACCCTATGTCACTGTATTTGCTTCTTTGACAGTGTCACTTTTTTAGCTCTTTAATACTATTTTCAGTAAGTGATTTAATCGCTAATATGTAGGAGAGATTTGGTTTCCTGTATGTCAGGTATGGCTCAATAATGGCTCATTTCTTAAAAGTGTGCCAGCTTTGATTCAGACATGATCCCTAGTGTAGCAAAATAGTGTTTAGATACTAAAAGCCCTAATGTTTTTAGTCACTGTTCAGCTTATGTCAGGAGCAAAGGATATGAAAGATACTGGCCTCAGCTGTCTTCTGTTCTAGCTTTAGCTATAATTTGCTAAATCAGCTTGGAGAAAATATTGTAGTATCTAGTAAATTTTTTTAATATGAAACAAGCCAACTAAGAACATGATGCGTGAGCATGCAGCTGATGTAGATCAGCAAATTTTGCTGCTGCAGTTCTTCTGAAAACATGTTCAATAAATACAATTTTTCTCAATTTTTTTATGTGTTTTGGATTTTTATTATGTAGAAGATCCAAAAAATAGCCCTTTCTTATTCATACCAGCATGCTTTTCAGATCCAGTTAAAAAGTATTTTATATTTAACTATTTAACTGGACTATTTATTTTTCTATCTGTCTTTTTAAAATTATGGCACCATTTTCCTTGGTAAACAATAATTGATGTTCTTATATATTGTCAAATCAAAAAATGAGTGTATCTCCTGCCTTGATTTTATGATTTCTATCTCTGATCCTCCAAAGTAGGCCAAATCATTTTGTACAATAGCCTGGGTGATGAGTGTTATGTTTTCTTCCACTTTTTCTAATGATAAATTCCTTAGACATAATGTGCTGATAATTGAGAAGAGACAGAATTCATTACAGAAATCAGATAGCAGAAACTAGATTGAAGAGATCTCCACAAATAATAGGTTTATGTTGCTACCACCTCTCAGCCTGGCATTAAATCTTTAAGTGTTTTATTTTAGTATTGTTCTGGTAGTAAGGCTTGAACTTCAGCCTTTCCCCTGGGTAACTGTTCTAAGAGTCCACTTAATGAATAATTCAGGCATATTCTTCTCTCTAGCCTAAATACTTGGTAATTGCATGGAAACAGAATAAAATACATCAAGGGAAAATGAAAATTGCCTATTTTGTGAAATTATAGCACATTTAATATTTTCTCACATAAGTGAAGTCAAATCCTCTTGTACTGAAGGAATTTTCACTCCTTGGGGCAAGAAATAAATGAAATGAGGAATATTGGACGTCACATTTTTCTTGTCTTTGGCACTTACCCTGTGGACAAGCAGGTGTCTCTGTATTGCATTTGGGGAATAAGAACCTTCTTACAGGGATGAACAAGCTACAACAGTCTTCAAAGAAGTTGAGCTTAATGCATCCTTTTCTGACATTACTCTAATCCTACTGAATTATTATACTAGCTTTCCTGTCTCCATCTCCCATATGCTTAATTCACTCTAGACAAGAAGCTAAGGAGGAACCATCTCAATCAAGAACACAGATGATGTGAGTTTAAGAAACTGGGTGCTGCGATAATGACTTGAAACACTTTGCCTTTTCCAGAATGTACTTCTCAAATTAACTGTGACTTCATTTGGACAAAATAGTTCTTCCCTACTTTTCAGGAAAAACATCTGCCAGATATCCTCATCCACCCTGCTAGAGTGCATATAAACATTTTAAATCACATCTATTTAGAAGGACAAGATTAAGATAGAAGAGAACTTTGGAAACTTGGACGGGGAACTTATTTGCCTGTAATCTAGCACACATGCAGTTCATCAGTCTTCAGAAAATTAACAATGAACACAAAATAGAGAGGTGGGCTCCCCAGCATGGGACATTAGACATCAGCAATTCTTCAAATAAGATGATAAAGAATTTAACTGGCATGCACTTTTTAAAGAGAAAATTATATTTCTTTATAAATGGATTTAGGTAGTTACAGTCAATTAGTAAAAATATCCATGTCTTATATGGTGTTACTCTTATTGCTAGTGCTGCTGCTTATCACTGTTCTAGTACTACTAGTACTGGTACTGGTCCTATTACTGCTACTATTATTGGAATTCCTATTATCTCTCCTTCTATTCATGAACATGGATTTTATCGTTCTATTTTCTTTTTTCTGGTTTAATGCTAAGCCTTATTTTTGTTTGTATCTAGTGTCAGAAATTCACTTGTTCCCAGTCCATGAAGCAATGAGAATTGCCAAAATTGGCACACAATCTTTCAATCCCTAAGAACAGAGAAGGAAGACTTCTAAGGAAGTCTTCTAAGTAATTGTCTCTCCCTCTCTTTCTCAGGCACATGTTCATTCACACATACACATATAACTGGAAAGGAAAATGACACTCAAAGAATGTTTAAGGTGGCTACAGAAAACAAGGAATGAAAGGAAATGTTAGTCAAGGGTGAAAAGTACCATATGTCTTCAAAAGCTTTGGCACAATGGGGAACCACCTAAATGGTTTTCTTAATGCAGCCTGTCGTGGCTAGGTATTGATGGACATATGGTACATTTCACCCTGAACTGTGAATTTCCTGAAACAGCTGTAATGCTCTTTAAATGTTTTTCTGGATAATGACACATTCACAGCAGACATTATATAGCCATTCCTCCCTGACCCTTCAGGTGGCCCATGTACTTTATCAGTCTGTAGAAAACAGGATATTAGTGGATCATTTGTCTTCTGGTTGCATAAATATGTCTTTTACATTGACATATTCTACAGAAGCTTAAAGTTTTTGGAGACTGCACCATGAGAAGGTCAGCAAGGTATTCAAGATTGCTGTCCTCTGGTAAGATCATAAACAAGCTCAATACAGACACATAAATGACAGAATTAAGCATGAGAGTAGCTCTTTGCTTTAATAATTTTATGGTTCATTTCCTTACTCCTATTTTTGCAAGATAAATTGGGAAAAATGCATGGGAATTGATATGGAAAAATATGGAAATGATATGGAAAAATCAAGATGGACACAATTTTAAATATATAAGGTAATGAGATAATATGATATTGGGATATATATGTTACTCTCACCATAGATTTAATTTCTCTCTGCAACCCATCCTATGACTCATCCTTTATACATGTCACAAAATCATTCATTTTTCATTTAACTGCTGACTGGTAAAATATAATTTCTTTATTTTTATGATCAGTTACTGGCAGTGTGAGATCTAACTTATAAATCTGCTTGGGTAAATGGATTAGTTTATTTAGAAGAGAAATTATATTATCTGTAAGAATCTCTCTTGTTATTAAAAAAAGAAAACAACAGATGTTAAATCTTCAGATTTAAAAACTTTAAAAAATAATAATTTGGTCTAAATAATACTGATTTTCTTACATCAGACACATTATTTGAACACTTGTCTTACAAATCTTTAGGGGAATTACTGACTGATGAAAGACTTTAGGTTAATAAAGTTTTTAAAACTGTTGTTTCTTTTTTATTATTACTTCCCTTTCCTTTTGGAATTGCCTCCTCTATATAAAATGGACAGCACATTTTACAAGTCATCAGTCTCTTCATGACTTCTGTGGAGCAATGCACTGCACAACCAGAATTTGTGTGTGAGAAAACCAATCAGGCAGCTGAATGGATTACAGAGTTTGGTACTATAACTTTACATTAATTTCATCCTTTTCCTGAAACTTTAGTTCACATTTTTAAACACAACAACTAAAAATGTGCATGAAAAAATGTAAATAACCAGTTTTTCTACCATGTATTTTATAGAAGTTTATAGACTTCTTTATGTAATCACTGATTCCAGAACTACATGCCAGATTATCATGTTAAAGTGCTCTCATATGTAGAATAAAATTATTCCTTTATTAAAATAATTGTTTCCAGAAATAATGGGGTCAATGAAAATGCATATAAACTTTCAATTGTTTTACCTCCAAAAGTAAAGACTCCTGAATAATGAAAACCCATTTGGTTGCTGGATTTCTTGTTTGGATTTTTTTTCCCCCCTGTAGAGGTTATATTTTTAGGTTTTTGTATGTGCCTGAGTTATACTCAATTTGCTGCTCTGAAAACTGATGTTGCTATTTTCTCCAAAGTTTTAAATTAAGATAATCCTGTCTCTTTCGTAGGCCTTACTAATTTCTTCTTTAGAGAGTACTTCTACCCATCCAAATTTCAAATAAATTATATACTGTCAGATGGTGCATCAGTTCTGTCCCAGCTCTCTACTTTCACATGCAAGTGGCAAAGCAGATCCTCCCCCTCATTTAATTTTACCTTTATATTCCATCCTCCTGATTCTTCTGGCGTGCTTCAGCATTTTCTTGATGCCTGGGGAGTGAAGTTGCAAGGTCCTCCCACCTTTTCAGGAGGAGGAAATGCACTGAGGAGGAATAAATAATGGAGGGAACAGCATAAAATACAGCAGAATTTTCCTGAAGCAGAACTGACAGTTCTTGTCTTCCAGAGGAATGCAAATGTGGCAAGCAGGTGGTTGAACAAGTTTCCCTTCCCTCTCCCAAGTAAGATTAAAATTTGTGAAAATACTGGAATTATTGCTTTTGTATGAAAAGAATCAAAAAATATACTTGCCTAATCTCATTGAAAACAGAAAATACAAGCTATATTCCTACAAGAAGATGTGCTTGGCTCCTGGAGAATCACCACTGTAAAGATTCTGATGACTACTAAGTGATTAGATTTATATCCAATCGGATGTAACTTAATTATAAAACAATTTCCTATCTTTCACTGTTTCAGAAAGCAAAGAACTGGAAATGTTATAAAATAAAAGTCATGATCTTTAAATGATCTGATTCTCAAATATCTAATTCAAGGTTTTGTAATATTTATGATTAAAAATGACACTAATAATACAAAATCACGTTATGATTACTCAAACAAAAAAAATATCACAAGTAAATATGACTCTGATAAAATTTTTTACATTGAGTTATTTCAGGTTCTTCATGCTGGCACAGGAGAACACACCTAATAGGACAATAGTGAGCTACTTTCTTTGGTTTGGATATAGAAAACTTGTCATTACTGAGAGGGCTGAACCTCACAGTATTACACCCTGAGTCTCATTAGTAATTTAAATTTGTACTTACATCTTAAAAGAAATTGGCCTGTTAATTTCAAACTCAAAAAAAATGGTGGAAAACATGCTTCAAGCTGAGATTGTTTGATTTTCAATATCTTTAAATGGCTTGGACTATATTTTCTGCTTCCATATTCTATATATAAAATCTGCAATCAATATAAAAATTTGGCAACAAAATCTTAAAATTTCATTTCTCTCCACCTGTCCACAATTTGCCAACTTTCCAGCACAGCACTTCCTAATTGTATACTCAAACACCAGCTGTCACACATAAAAGTATTGATGGAAATGGACACTCCTGGAATTTAGCAGCAAACAAATACTGAAATGAAAGATTTATGAACACAAGTTAATTTTTGACATTGTTAATCTTAGGAAGTAGCTCCATATAAACTTCCTGTTGTACTCCAAAGAGCTAACCTAAGACCCCAATTGCTGCACACATGTGCAGATTAAAACAGCTATTAAATTAATTTAAACTACAGCTATCCACATTTTTTTTTTCCAGATTTACATGCCATATAAAAATTAGCCTTGGAAAATATTGAATTTTAAAGATTGTTGTAGACCATGTGAAGATTTCCCACCCCCCTTTCTCCACAGGAAATATTAATTGCCTAGTAAATAGTAATTGCCTAAGAGAAATACAACTCACAGATTCACAAAGGTCTCACAAGGCGCTGATTTTATAGATCCTGATGCTTTAGACAGCAATAATTACTAGTCAAAATAATCACAGTTGTGAAAAGAGAGAACAAAAAGACAAATCTGCTCCTAATTAGATGGCAAATGTGTCCTCTAGTTACCAGAAACACACCCACTCATGGGAAAAGATTTTGTTCCTTTGTAAACAGAAAGACAATGGAGAGCAGCATTATTGTCACAAAAAACCAAATCTGGACAACATAGAGGCCCACAGCTCATTCTATTTAAGTAACATTGGGCAGGACATGCTTCAATTTTTTAAAGGTTTACACCTAGATTCACAAACTCTTTTTAATTTTTTTTTTAAATATTAATATATGTTATAGACTCACTCTTGTATACATCTTTCCATTGCAAAATTGAATATGAACTCTATGCAAATATGAATTTTAATTTTTTAGATCAGTAGCTACTAGCAAATAATATTCTTTGATATTGGCCTATGTAAAACAGTGCATTATACAGCTCCTGCAGATACTTGCTCAAGAAATAAAATGTCTAAAATGTGAGACCAGAATGAAGCTCAGATATACTTCTGCATTCTTCGCTGGCAAGAAACTGGTTATTCTTTCATAAAAGAACTTCAAAATTTTAGTAAGATTTTTATTCATCCCATTTTGTTGCTAAAATCAGAAAAAATTACCTAGCTTTTCATTTACTTGGAAATGCACATATTTTTACACCTATTAGAAAAAATTTTGACAAAACATCAAAATTAATGAAAAAATAGGTAAGTCTAGGTGCTAAAAATGGAGCATCCACAAATTCCTACTGCCACCTATTTGTAGTAGCTTGGAACTACCAAGTCATTATCATTTGCATAACATTAAATAATTCAGTGCTTGAGTTATGGCAACCTACCAGCAGAGAGACTTAAAAAGGAAATGGAGTATTACTGAAATCACTTTCAAGACACTAATTGTGGAAGAATATCTTCAGTGGGATATGTGGGTATGTTTGGAGGTGTTCTTGTCTATTTTTCTAAATTGAGAGCATATTCTCTTTTTTTTCAATAAAATATATTAAGAAAGAACCTGAACCTAATAATCCCTAACCATGCCAAATACTACTTTTTGCACTATCCAGTAAAGGACTCAGGTGCCTAAAAGCTCTTCACAGGAACACAAATTTTCCATCCTTTGAACACAGCCCAGCCCTGTATTTGAGTAAGGTGCTGTGAGCACATTGGCAGAGGTGAATGACTTCTGGCTGGAGATCAAAAGAGTGGCACCTCTGAGCATGAAACTGCCTAAATTTTACAGCCAGCTGTTTAGGCAAGCATTGGGCTGTATTTGGAATCTGGACTTGATGCATTCAGGTTAGGCTTACAGGATAAGAGCTTCTATCTGAGCCTGGAACTACAGCTTGAAGACATCCCTTCAGTGTCCAAGCACTGTCACTAGTGTGAATAAGGTCACTTTCATGTGACAGGCCAAAGAATTTACTCATACAGAAAGCAGGAAACTCATGGCTAACTTGGCTGGGTTTGCACTCCCAGATGTGCTCCCAGGAGACAATTTTTCCCACCCAGTATGATTTCTTCTGAGAGCAAGGAAGGGGTGTGTTCATCTGCTGCTGTCACTGAAGATGAAAGGCAATAAATCAAGATTTGGGAACTCAAGAGAGACCATGAATAGTACTGTTGGGCAATTGGCTACAAGATGAAATCCCTTGTGTACAGCTGTCTTTTCAGGAGTCTGTCTTCTTTCTGCAAGAATCAGCCTTACTGTCAAGATGGTTTACCTCCCAATGGATGCACAGATCTTCCCTGCCCTGGGCAAGTGCTTTGGCCAAGAGTGTGTTCAGTGTCAAAGCCAGAAACAACACTGAGCACCAGCATAGGCTACAAGTGCAGAAGCTGATGCCTGTGAGGTGTATGGTGATAAAAAAGCTCAGGACACTCAAGAATTGGGGACCTAATTCTCACATGTAGAAGTGTTTCCTTGGCAACAGGCTTTCACCCCTTAACAAACCATTCTGAAGAATATAAATATAAAAAAATATAAATATCCAGTCCAGGGTTATTAATTCTTCTCATCAGGAAATAATACAAAATCATAGCAAATGAATGGTGAAATTTTTTTTTGAATCATCACCAACACTGCCTTTTGGTTATTCCATTTTCATTTTTATGCCTGATTTTCCGAGAAATAACATTTTATACAATATAAATATTTTCTTAAAGCAGGAATGTCAGCTTTGAAACCAGTACCATAAGTAATGGTTGGTCAATTAAAACAATGTAATAATGTTTGTTCTGTTTCAAAATAAATCAAATACTGAGAAATGAATCATATTAATGAAACAGATCCATTTAGACAGAAATTACCTAGAATTCATATGTATCTTCTTCCTTAATATAGAGAAGACTTTTCCCTTTTTTTAACAGATACAGAAAAAAAGTTTTGCCTGGTTTTTAGCCTGAGAGGAGAGATTACAGTAATAATTTTCTGACATAGTAATAGTACTGGACATTGTCTTTACTGATATATGCCACTTCTTCGTGCTCCTAGTTTCTCAAAATCAATATTCTTGCTCTGTGCTCAACCCATTTTCTCTCTTCTCACTGGTTTTCTTTTCCAAATCTCAAGAGGTGCTTTAGGGAGAATTTCTGCCCCAAAAAATCAGTGTTCTGAGATAGACAAAGCACAACAGCCCCTGAAATGAACACGTGCCTGTGTCCCCAGCTTTTGTGCTTTGCTGAGAAATAACAGCACCTCTGGTTTTAGGGAGGTAGATAGGGGGGTAGAGTGCCATACTGTAATCCCTCTGCCTGGATAAACTTATATTTAAATGGATTTTTTCCCCAACAAGAGTGCTTTAGGGGTGATAAAAGGATAAGGTTGGATGTGCAAAACCAGGGACCGTAGCCAAGGACTGCTGAGGCAGAACATTGCAATTCTTGGGAGGCTGCTGTCTGTAGAAGCTGCTCTGCCACTTCTGCAATTTTGCCATCAAAATCTCATCATGCTGTTGCCCCAGGAAGCTTCTTGCTTTGCCTAAGGACATCCCTGGTGCCTAACAGCACACAAGCCAGATTTCAAACTGGCACTCTTCCCATTTCTGACACCTCTGTTACACCCCAGCATCAGCATCACTTTGAAATTGTTCAGAGATTACTAGCAGTGAACACTGTAGTGGCTGGGTCTCCTCTGCCTAAAAAGTATGTCTTGCAAATGGTATTATAGTCTAGTCATTTAGTAAAATTTGTCTTCATTCCATCTGGTTAATTAATGTTAGCTGAATCTGACCTAAACTTCTCCTTACTGTAATCCAAAAGGCATAGCAGGAGATGTGAGTGACAGTATTTATAGTTCTTAAGGTGAAAATGTTTTCAATTAAGTAGTATTTACCTTAGGAAAATGTCAGAGATTTCCTCCTGCCCTGTAGATTACTATTGTTTGTTGAAGGCGGTTTTTTGCAAGACTGTAAAATGCTTATTTGTTTGGCTATATTTGTGCAATGTTGTGAGTCAGAAATACAACGTCTTTGATACAGAAAGAACAAATTTTTGAGCAGAGAAAAAATGCAAAAAGAGCTTGCAACACATTATGCTGTCTCTTTTTTTTTTAACCTTCCGTTTTCTCTTATGCCTACTCCTAAAACAATTTTCTAAGTACTTCACTGTATTTCAGAGAGGCAGTTCCAATCTCCATCATGCAAATTGTCCAAGCAGTCATGTAAAAGCAACACTTTTTGTGCTTGTCAGACTGAAGGACACAGAAAATGTGCAATTTTCCCAACCCATGGATGATATTGAAAGGGGTGGGGAATTCACCCAACTGTTACAATCTTAGCAGATTCCAACTGAGTCATATTTCTCTTTGTTTATCTCCCTCTTTTATTTTTTTTTCAATACAAAACTCCTTCATTAAAGGTCTGTAGCTACAATCATAATTGCTGTACTCCTAGTTAGCAAACAAACACAATTCTTGAAATGCAGAAGCTCATAGTTGTTACTGCTTCTGAATTTGAAAGGGGTTGAAAAGAAAATTTCATTTTGTGTTTCCTGTCTTTGTTAGAGACAGTACTGTCAAAATTGTGTTGTAACTAGGGGTAACTTTGCAGAGCTACGCTAAGAAGACAACCATCAAAATAGACATGTTTTATTCTAATTTTTTTTTTTACTTTTTGAGAGTTATCAAAAGAAAAATGTGGGGGCTTTTTTTGGAAACAGTGGCAAAACTTCATTACTGTTACTGAAAAGAAGACTGGTACCATTCTTGTGAGATGAATTGGTAAGGCTGTTTTACTTTTTCTTTTTCTTCTTTTTTTTTTTTAAATATAGGGAGCATTATTGCAAAGGTAAAGTGTGTGTATTGTGTATTCAATATTCCATTATTCATTGACACCCTCTCTGAAATAAAAGCCACATGGCAAATATCATTTCATTCTGACTAAACATGTGTGCTAGCGTTCTCTTTTTCTGCCATGGGACTGGTAATGTAAGCACAGGTCTGGCAGGGAGGTCCTCTGAGGGATTTGCTGCCTCACAGCTGTGTGCTCTGGGGTTTTGTGTCTCCCAGGGCATCCCGAGGCTGCAGAATGCAGATTGCAGAAATTCAGTGTGGCACAGTGAGCTTTACCCTGACTCTGCCTGGTACTAAACACAGAGGGCAAATCTGTTGAAACAAAGGGTTTAACCAACACGCATTTTTCAGGCCGGATTGAACTTCCTGCCACAAAAGCTATGTGGATTGTGGCATTTTAACACTTGTGGTTTTTTTTAACTGCAGTGTAGTGACACTGACATCTCTTTGCTCTGGCTAAAAGTCCTTATTGTCATCCATTTTCCCCCATCTTACTGAATCCTAGGATGAGAATTCCACAGGCACTGGTTTAGTTAAGCTGTAATTTTGATCATTCTGTTTTTAACTTGAGCTATTTGTAAAAATTTGGTTTGGGAGGTGAATTTCTTACATCTGAAAGGAGATGGGAAAATAACATGGTAATTAATCTAATTAATAAATGTTCAACAATGATATTGTGGGATGCTATAAAAGAGGCTGTTTGGAAGCTCATGCTTAGAGGAAATACAATGGTTTTATTCCATTATTTTCAACTTTTCTGTTTGGACATTTTAAATCAGGCAACTCCACTTGCTAGATTTTTTTTTTTAAATGCAGTATGAGGTACTTGTAACACATTTTAAAAAAGAAATTGAGTATGGTGACTGGAAGGATGAGATAGCAGTTCTGTCCTCATTTACTTGGTTATGGCAAAATTCCCAGAGCCCATTCAATACAGGTATTTATTGTACACAGCATATAGAGTACAAATAGAAAACTGCAGCTTAAGAAAAATGAGTGTCAGAAGCTTAGAAATAAAGCTAAAGCTGCTGTTGGAAGGTAGATAAATCAAAAGAACACTTTAGTTTCTTCTATTTAAAAATAAAATAAAAATGAAAATCAATAAACAAAAGGCAATAGCAGTTGATATGCTGAATAAGCAAGTGAAGAGCTACAAATACACGGTAGATTTTCTGTTTATCTTCATCCTCAATTTATTGCACTACATGATGCACTACAGAAAAAAGTGACCAAATTCATTTTTTGACTATATGCCAAGCTATGTAGCAGTACAAATCCATTCACTAGCTGCAAATTTACCTCATTCCTAAGCTGCAATACCCAGTATTATTTCAGTTTTCCTACCCTCTTTGGGGCAGACACTTTTATTCACATTTATGCAGCTATTTCTTGAGGTAGACTTGAGGTAGGCAAAGTGTGGTGAGATAGTAGACGCCTATTAATTTCTTTCTTGACCAAAAATATAATTCCAAAGACAAGATCACTATAAATAATTCCTTGAAGCTTTTTTTTTTTTTTTTTGTGAAATCTCCACCAAGCCACAGCTGTGTAAAATATGCCTGGATATTTTCCCAAGGATACCATGTATTAATCCATTACAGCAGCAAGAGGATCACACTGTGTGAGTTATTCAAGCTTTTTCTGAAGGCGAACGAGATTCATCAATTTGGTAAAGTGTGTCACAGTGGAAGTGAATTGCAAAGCCCACACAGGGTAAATATACAGTGACTAGGAGGCAAATATTTCTCGTTTGTTGTAATGCTATGTTATGCATGAAGGAGTTGAGTTGTGAAAAGCCTTGTAATAAGTATTGGTATCTGGAGGTGGAGTAGAAAGCAAAACCATCTCAGATGCAAGAAGCTGAATTAATTCAAGAATATTTTTGCTTAGATGGGGAACAGATATAATTGTCAATACGTAAATAACTCAGATATTCTTTCACTTCCATGTTAAGGTCAAAGCCTACATAAAATATGCTTAAAATTGCCTGAAACTTTAAAAATAATGGTAGATTATTGTAAAATTTCAGATCTTAGATTTTTTTTTCCCCTGGATCAGAGTCTTTCCTCTTCCTTTTTCCTTCTTCTGCACATTCAATTCTTCACTCTTCAGTACAGTGAAAATCTTAAAACCATGAATGTGAATCAAATATAAACTTAGATTATTTAGACCTCTAATTATATTATAAAAATAAATTACCGTATAAAATATAAAAGAGTTCAAAAACTTAAAATGTGGACCAATGATAGCTTTTTTTTTTGTTTTCACAGTTATTCAATTTCTGGTAATAAACTCTAGTTTCCCAGAGCTGTCATACTACTGCTTGAGGAGGAAGGAAAGGCGGAGACAATGTGTGATGAACTGACTCAACCTCCATTCCCCATCCCCCTGCAGTAACTGGGGGGAGAAAGTAGAGAAAATCTGGTATGAAATTGAGCCTGGGAAGAAGGGATGGGCAGAAGAAAAGGTGTTTCAAGATGTACTTTTATTTCTCACTACCCTACACTGATTTGATTGGTAATAAATTAAATTAATTTCTCCAAGTCACGCCAAACAAGGTGTGTTTTGCCTCAGATGGTAATTAGTGAGTGCTCTTTTCCTGTCTCTATCTCAATCCATGAGCCTCTCATAAAATTTTCTCTCCCCTTCCAGCTGAGTGATGGAGTGATGGAGCAATTTTGGTGTGTGCCGAGCCAGGTCAAGTCACCAAACTGACTCAGACTGTCATGTGACTATTTTTTTTGTGCTAAGTTTTAGTGACTGATGGTTTGGAAGTGTGGTAGCAAAATTTTCCATGTCCCCAGTTATTTTGACTACCCACCATAGCGTGTTTTCAGAGATAAAATTTATCTGGTTACCTATTCATATCTGGCCCTAGATTTTCATGACACTATTCAAGCATTCAGGGATGCTAAAAATGTGATGTACTCTGTCTGTGTCTCTCCTAATGTAGTGAGATAATGGTTTATCTACCTTGATGAATGCTGAAACAGAGACTGTTTTCTATTATACTTTCAAGACTTCTGGTGATAGCAAGTGATGAATAATGAAACAGCCTTTCCTTCAGTAATGGCTTTATATAACAAAATCACTTGATAAAGCAAAGAATTTCAGAAGGTGATGGGAGCTCTTAGATTTAAAACTAAAGCTCCAGACATGAATATCTCAAGTACATAAATGCTTCATTGCTCTGACAGGGCAGAATGGCTAGTAATTGACTGTCTTAGTAGGATGCAGTATTGAAAGATGATTACATAAGCAGAAAGAGCCATTTGCAGGAAGTCTACACATTGTAATAACAGAATAGGGTTTTTAACAAGACAGTTGCTGGAGTGTTAATAACAAAGATGAAAAGCTGGTGATTCTTCAAAGCATGCAAAGCACTGAAAGTTTCACATATGTATAGAAGTCAGAGAACTGTCCAAGAGAAACCCATTCCAGATTTTTCTATAGAATTGGGACTGCACTGAATTTTTAGACTGAAAATAATGCTTCAATTATGTTTCAGAAACCAAAAAACCTTAATACTCTTGGAATAACTCTTTTGATGTGTTCTCTGTTCTTTTCCCTTCTTTTTCATTCTATGGAGAAAATAAGTGTTTTGAATGAAATTTTATGGAATTTCCAGGAAGCAAGTTTCAGCCTTGGAGAAAACCCTGATGAATGATTCAAACACAAAACCATTCTGATACCTGCATTTGAATTGGTAATAATAACAAAATTTGCTGCTCATGCTGCCACTGCTGTTGCTCACTCTACCAGTCCAGATGTCTGTTACCCATCCTTCTGCATGCAAATAAAATTGTTGTCTCTTAGAAAGACTTTTTCATCTTGTATTGCCATGGCTTTTAATATCCACGACCAATCTCACATCTGGCGTAAACTGTGTGGAAGACAGTAGTTTTTACACTAGGAATGATTCTGATTTGTAACATGAAGGCAGATTTTGTCACTATCTGCTCTAACATAAAGTCACTTTGTGGTTTGTCTTTGTTTTAGAAACTTTTCAATACTTAAAAATGTAATGTCAAAGGTGGTGTGAATCAATAAGACACTTCTAAACCCTCTCTCCAGCCCTATCCCCTTTATGGTGGAATGCTCAGATTCAGAACTATTCTCAGCAATAGCATCATTCTGCAGTACTGTGACTCTGCTTTTTAAACTCTATCTTGTGTCTACTTATCTGCTTAAGATTTCTCTGACAGTGTCTGTCATTATGTTACATATGTATTTCTTGAAAAATAAAGATTACAGAATTTGAACTGCTGAATGGAACACACATAGGGTGTTAGAGTGGTAATACAGGCAAATAACTGCAAAAGTATTTTCTCCAGAAATCTCACAGAACATTAACACCACTAGTTTTGTTAAGACAAGAGAAGTCTCTCCATTATATTATTTTACTTGATAATGGACAAACTATTCTGATAATGGACAAACAGCACATCAGAACTGTTACTCACCCAAGTCTTCACAGTCCATCAGTAGCATAGTCAAGGATACATTCTTTGTTCTATTATCATTATTGAAAAACAAAACATAACAAATAAAATCTTAATTTTAAAGGGATTAGGATTTCACTTCAGAATTTAGGATTTGTCCCCTTCTCTTTTAAACTGTCAGCTAAATGTAGTAGTCATGGCATGCTGGGATATCTAAGTATTTTGTCAGACTTGCAGAGTAGCTGCCTTTTCAAAAATTAAGCAAACCTCTAGACTAAAAGAATCTTCCTAGTCAGCATCTCCTGAAAGTAATGGAATATTATGTAACTCTGAAAGCCTCCTCAGAGACCAGAGTTGTGCTGCTGCTTGTAGTCACTTACACGCTCTTGATACACTGCACTATGAGTGAGACCAATGCCCTACACTGGGGTTACTTGGATGGACAACAAAGTGGCCTGAATTTCTGCTTTTTGCCTAAAGACAGGTCTCCTGTCTCTCTCTGTGACTGGTAGGTACATTTCTAGTACAAGGGCCGGATAGATGATCATAAGAATTATTCCTAGTGAAGTAAATGGAGTAATATAATATTCTTAGGTAAAAGAGAAACAAAAGAGCTCTTCCTCCTTGCACTCTGGCAAGAAAGATGGACAAAGTAGGATCAGCACTGGCTTATGATTTTAATGTACTTAATTGTCCCTTAACTGTTAGAAGTAGTCTTGCAGTTTACTCTCCTTCAGAAAAGATTGATGGATGCTTTGCTTTGATTTAAAGTCTTGTTGCACAGTTGCAACAAGATGCAATCTCTTGCATCACTGCAGGGATTCTCAGTGCATGGCTGGTGTGATTAGTGGAAAAGTGCTTGGCTATTGCATTGGATTGGACTCTGAAAAGTCTGGACAACTTTTGTTGAATGAAATTGTACTTGAATCCGTGAGTTTACTGCAAGGAGAGTACATGAATCATGAATCAGAAAACCTCAGATGAAGTTTGGTTGCCTTTTCTGCTTGTCAATCAGGCCTCCTGAGGTAAGTTGTTGAGTCCACTGAATATTTGACATCAACACAAAATTGATACATGACATTGTCACTCACAAGGACTCTAGGACAACATAAACTCTCCACAGCATGGCAAACCTCTGTAATAATATTTTTATCTGTTGTGTTCTAATATACTAGTGCTAGAGACCACTGTCAAAAGTGAAAATAATATCAGATAATGTTTCTAGGAGTGACATAGTTGTAGCTTTCCTGGAAGTACCAAAGGATTTAAATAGCTTTGCTGTATGACTAATCCATCCTACATAGTCTTACCCTACTCACATTCCTGGTCATTAAAAACATCATTTGATGGGACATCAGTTTATGTCCTTGTTACTTTGAATCTTGTTAGATTGTAAGTTGGCAACCTGGTTAACAGTCTATATGTGATTTTTCTTCTTTTCACAAAGAATATTTACAGTAATTAACACATTTTCCCCAGCTCAGCTCAGATTATATCCTTTTTTTAGGAGAATGATTATTCACTTGGAGACAATTTCAGCGTGTTTCATATCAAGTTACAGATAACATCTGGCATGCACAGGTCTGATGATAGGTTTCTAAACAGAGGAATGTTGTTAATATTTAGGGAACAGAGGCATTGGAAGAGTTGTGTCCTTATTTTAGAACAGTGCATCATAGAACACCCTACTACTGACACAGAGGAGGGCTTTGGTTAGGGCAGGATCTGAAGGGTGGTTTTGATCCAGATTCAGCTGTATTAGCAAAAGTATAACAATCCATGGTAAATTACTACTTTGGAAACTCAAAGTACATAACCATCACAACCTTCTGCATGTGCCAACATGCATCAGTGAGATATTTTCAGAAGCAAGGGACTTGTCCTGATGCTGTGCTTTCTCTATATATAAAATATAATAAAAAAATCTTTCCTTTCTCCAGTGCCGTGCCCAAGACTGACTCCCCATTTATCAAAGAATAAGTCCTGCAAAACAAACAATAGAACGTCAAAAAAGAGCTAGAAGACCTTAAAATTCTTTATGTTTCAATTATCAAGCAGTCATTGTTAGAAATAAAAATCATCTATCACAAAAATATCTTTTATAAGCTCACTCACTTGAAATGAGGTTACAGTTCATATTCAAGATGTTGATAGAACAGTCTAAACTTACCTACAGTGCCACTTCAAAAAGTAACTTTAAAGTGTTGGAATCAAGTGCTACCATGGCTCATTGTTTCTGGGGAGACCATGGCCTGATGCAATGAAGGAAATGCAAAATCTCCCACTGACATTGTTAAGGTTTGGATAATTCACTAAGGACAGAAGCCCAACCAAAATTCCTGTCTCTAAGTAAGCCTTATTTAACATGAAGTAAAAAAGAAAAATCAAAGGTTTTTTGATTAGGCATTTCTGTGTCATATCTAATTAAGAGGAATTACTCTTTCTTAAATTAATAGCTTTTTGTTTACATGTCTATGAACTTAAACAGGATAAATTATCAACCTGGGCACTTATTCAGAAACAGAGGTCAGATGTCATCTCAAATTGCTTATTTAATTTTCTCTTCTTATTGTAATTTGATAAGGAATGAGACAAATTTGAAAAATCTTAGACTACATTCCCAACTTAAATGCTGAATACTTATTTACATTGTCATCTAATTAAATTTCTGAAAATTGGCCTGATTGCAAAATACCTGCTCCTTTACAGCTTGTGACAGGATAAGAAGAAAACTACTTCCCTCATGACTTTTGAGGAGCAAAACAAAAGAGAGACTTAACTTCATAAACATCAAAAACAGTTACAATAATTGGTGATGTGGAACTTCTTTTTTTTTTTTTTTTTTGGTTGGTTCCCAAGTTGCAGTTAAGCGATCATTTTGGGAAAAAAAATTACATAATTAGGTATTTAAAAAAAAATATTGCTGAAGAAAAATAGCTGCTGTATTAAGACCTTTTGCTGAAGGGTGCCTTTTTATGGGTACGTGTTTCATGATCTATGTTTCCTAAGTTCTTTGACTGGAGGTATTGCATCATTACATACACAGAATGTGGATATTGAAGGTCAGTGTCACATTGTCATCCATAAGGTTGCAGACAAATTTTCTCAAGAACACTTTGCATTTTTTTCAGGTTATGTCTGACAGTGACAGGTGAGCTCAGGATCACAACAGAAGTGTGCTGGATGTACATATATTATACAGCTGAACTGCAGGTACACAGCAAGTCCAACACCTGAAAGTTATTCTGCTTTTGTAGAGTGACGTTTTGCTACATGCACTGTGAAATCAGATACACCAGAGCTGCTCTGCCCAAGTCTTTGCAGTCCCCAGTAGGCTTGTAAAACTTCACTGTACAAATGTAGAATTCTTCTGTTTTGCAAATATGACACAGATATGTAGTTACATGGGAATTCTTCAGAAAATTCTTTGGAAAATACAGTCATTGAACTTAAAATTTTCGATTATTTTTACTGTCCATAATCATTGGACTGCCGAGGATCTGATTTTCCTGAGGAATGGTGTATGTACACCTGAACTTGAGATTAAATATTTCTCTATGGAGAATAACTTTTTCTTCCAACTTGCTAAAATACAGCGTAAACTTAACCTTTTAGTTTTTGTACTTCTTGTTTTCTGCCATGAAGCTGTACTGATGCAACACTGCTAACGGACTTCAATTCTGAAATTTAGTACTGGAAATTTTCCAGTGTCCCTTCTATTTGAAGTAAAAACTGCCATTTAGGACATATACTCTGGTATTTTTCTAAGATGAACATTAGCATGAGGTATTCAAACACTTTCAGTTAAGAGATAAATGTGTTTTGAATCTAGTTTCTCAGGCTGTTGCACTAAGACATTGTTCCATTTACCTCCCTTCGTAGGAAAAAATACTTCTTTAAAACAAACCCTTTCTGTTAAATGTCTGTGGCACCCTGCTTGGCAGCTGTAGACACAATTTGGGTCACTGTGTTGGAATTTGAGTATATATGTGTATATTCTGGGCCACCTCTGACACTATTATGTCATGAATTGAATGCACAAGTGAATAGATGATGATGGTGATTTATTCTGATAAAAGAGACAGAGTGACCTGAAGGTAATTCTTTACACTAAGGACACAATATATAATTAAGAACATTTATGAGCTTAAGACCTTTTCCTACACTGCTTTCTGTATTTTCTCAAAACTCTACCCTTAATGACCTCTCTCTTAATTGAAAAAATGGAAAGTCCCCATAGCTGTTGGTTAAACTAACTCGCCAGTGCAGAAGACATACAGACAGTATATCACAGAGAAACAATGGAATTACTGTGAGATAGTCTCAGCTGGTAAAAATCAGTGTTGCTGTGATGATTTACACCATCAGAGGAGGTGGACCAATATTACTTTTATGTTTCCTACGGAGCACCAAAATATAAGTACAACTCAGAAATTCACTTTCTTGTTTAGAATTTTATAAAACATAAATGCACCATGCCATAGGTAATGAAGGCCATAAACAAGTAAAACTGGTGAAGTAAGAAGGATTTTTAAGGAGGTAGAGATAAGAGCACATTGTCTCAATTCATGTGTAGCCATTGACATTAATGAAGCAGCAGTGGGGTTGAGCTAGATGATCTTTGAAATGTTCCTTTCAAAACAAACTCCGTGATTCTGTAGGTTGAGAAGATCAAAGATGGTAAGACCCATACCTGAGTTTCTTTGAAGTTTCAGAACAGATGTATTTCTACAAATATAATTTCTGTTCTCACTAATGATAGTATTTAATTTAGTTTCTTGCCCACACCAGGTTTGAGCTACTTTTGATAACTCAATAACCAGATCTCTGATGATTTGAGGTTTTGATTCCATCAAATTTAGATTTCCCTAGTACTATTCTAGGAATAATAATTTTTAAAAAATCAGAGTAAAATGAAAATGAAACTATTGTTTTCTAGAAAGTGAATAGTTAGAAGGAAACTTAAGCATAACATCAAAGTCTTACATTTTTTTTTCTGTGTCTAACACAAAAAGATTATAAATTTGTGAATAATTTTTAATTCATTAGGCAGGAAGGATTTTTAAAATTAGGAAAGATACAGATACAGTGCAGATTTTCTTCTTTTGCCTCTTACAATTTATCACTGAACTTGGGTGAACTGCTCTGGGGTGAAAGGACTGAATGGAGGTCATTTAGGGCCACACTTGATGAAAGGCAGAAGATTGTGATCAAGAGCATATGGGATTGGATTTGGAAGAGAGGTTGGCATTTTTATGGAATAATGATGATTAGCAAAACTGAGCGTCTCAAAATTGTCTATGAGCTGTTCTGCAGCTAAAACTTCTTGGTGTTCACAGATTTATAATCTATGGACAGAAAAAAAGCAGAAACTTTCAGCTCTAAGGTATCTTATTTCGAGAAATCTTTGCCATACACTCATAAAATGTGCTCATCTCATGAGCAGAAGGGAAACAGGCTTCTTAGTCATTTTTATTCTTCATGCCGTTCCTTGACGAACCTGAGGCTCAAGAGGTCATATATTTTGAAGAACTAGTAACTGCAATAGCAAAAGAATATCTATAATTTAGACTCCTTGGCTTTTGTTCTTGTTTGTTACCAAAATCTTAATGTCCATTTGTAGTAGGAATGAAATACACGTACCCCTAGGTCACATGTCTGGAATGCAGTTCTTTGAGTCTCAACCAGTCTACTCTGTGAACCAAAGACATGTGAAAAGAACTGTGAATTTGCTTTGGAAGTGTGCTCCTGAGAGCACTGATAATAGACACACTACCTCTTGAAATCTACCTATGCAGACAGATGTTGCACTTACTGAAAGAGAGAAATACGAGGGATAACTGAGAGGAAAGGTGGCAATAAAACTGTGATGACTAGCATGAAAGGAAAACAAATCACAGCATTGTAGTTTGGAGTCTAAAGGGATTATGGTAAAGAGATTGTACATTGGAAAAGATTTGATCAGTTTATTTTTTAAAATAGATTTAAAAGTATAAATAGGCACACACACACATGCATGTGTGTGTGTGTGTGTGTGTGTGTGTGTGTGTGTGTGTGTGTAACCCCTTCATTGTCAGAGAAATACTTTGGCTCAGATTCCTTCACTACATAGACTAGGAAGAACATCCTCTTTGGGTGCATCCTTCATGCAATTTCTTTTTTCCCACCCTTTTCTACAGATTATCTGACACACAATCACTTTACTGTGTTCCCGTTAGTTTCCAAGCTGCATTAGTGTAATTTCTTTCAGACACAGCTGTTTCTTTTGATTCAAAGTCATTCAGCATCTGGATATGAAATATATTTCAATCCATATATGCTCATTATAAATACTTAAATACTCTAAACCAGCAAAATCTATACTGGGAGAATTGTGTGGGGTTTTTTGTGGGGGGCAGGGGGTGATTAGTGACTTTTAGACAGTAGTTTGCAATGCATTCCAAGAATAAGGTTTTGAGTGTTTTTCACTGTTCTCAGTTTTCAGGAGAATGCACAGGCACTGGTTTTAACAAGCAGTGTCAATATTTCTGACAAAATATATGACAAAATTCCATATAAGCCTCTCTCTTCCCTCTGCTTTGTTCTTATCCCACTTCCAAAGGATAATCTTACAGGAGAACCTTAGAGCCTGAATCATTGTTCAGCTTGTAAGACACACAGCAGAGCAATGAAGATAATGACTGTATATTTGGACAGGATATGCCAGTTCAAAAGGTCTCAATTCTTTATGTCAGCTTCCCACACACTGTCATAAGTATTATGTAGCTATTTTTTGGGTGATTTTGTTCACCTTATTTGGTATTACTGCAGTGGTACCATGTCAATTGCAATGTTTATTTAATACTACTTCTTATCAGTTTTAATTTTTTTTTAAATTATTCTATGAACTAAAATATTTTTCAGTAGCTTGCATAGGAGTTCTGAAATTCTGTCTCCAATCTGAAATGCTGAACACATCTAAGAGGGATATTTAATGTTACCATCTAAACGAGAGTTCAGCCATGTAGCATCACCATTTTCGTCATTTTCTTTGAACATTACATCCTTTCCACAAGGAAATATCTGAGCCTTTTCCAGAACATCTCTTTCACTATTCTAGCATTCTAATTTTTTTCAACAACACTCTGCAACACTGATATTGACATCTGGCAGGAAAAGGGAGATGAAACACACAGAGGATATTCTATAGTTATGCCAGTGATATTAAAGAACCAGTGTGTGCTTTCATTTTGTATCACGACTTTTCTTTGGCAAAACATTAAAAGTTATGGGGGATCACTGAAAAAGATGGTCTTTGGCAGCCTGAAGTCTGGTGTAATGTTTACTATGTCTGAGTTAGATACTTGAGAACAGTGTTATTACAATAATTTAGCTGTATCCCTTGCACTTGATGTTTTCTTCCTTCCATTGCCCTAACTAGGTAAAAAAGTGCTATTGTACACATTTTAAAAGCAAGAGGCAAAGGGGCAGGGTGTCTATAGACTACGAAGGATTTAGGTACTCAAGGTGTGACATATCAGTGCACAGTCTTTTTTATAGCTGTCTGTAAATACAATCCACTGGCTGGCCTCCCTGTACATTGAACAGACAGACAAAATATTGGAAAATTTAGAAGTCTGGGTGCTAAAAGGTGACAAATTAAAAACGGGAAATAGAAAAAATGAGAGAAGGCTTTGGACAGATATGTCTTCCATTCCTGTTTGCCCAAAATCCTTTCCTTCTAAGACAGTTCAAGTATGTCTTGAAACACAGAGACAGAAGAAATAGCAGAAGTGCCTTTTTCTAGAGTGTTTCTACAGCACTCCAAGACATTATTTTTCCTGTATTTGTTATTATTTTCATAGCCAGGAAATTCACATTCCTAAGTCTCCCAATATCAATTACCTTTTATGACACAACTATAAGGGGCCTTATTATCTACATATAAATGCCTAAAATAGTAACAGCCATTCCCAAATTCTCTTGTCCTAAAAGATACATTTGCATTAGTTATAAATGGACTTGGATTTCTATGTTTCCTAAAACCTAGCTGATCTACCTACAGAATCTTGTTTATCTTGTTAGAAAAATTGAGAAAAATCATATGCTAAACACTAAAGAATAAAATTCCTTATAACTCAATTTGTTGCAAAGATTTTATAATACATGTTGCTTTATAAACACTTCTTCCTCTTTCCTGGCTACTGCTTTTTTTTATCTTTGTACTGAATCTTGACAGTTTAGGTTTTGTGCTTTAGACCAATCATAACTGTGCTAAACAATATAATCAATCCTCCTTATAATTTCTGGGAGCTAAAGAGACAGTGAATATGGACAACTGAGCAGAGTGACAGAAAAGCAGAATGAATTCAAGAGCACACACTCAGAACCTTCTGTAGGCCTACAGGGCAAGTGAAAGAAAAAACAGTTAATTATAAATATTAAACAGTTTTTTAATTGACACTTTGTATCACTCCTGTTGTTCTGATACTTATGATGCATTAATGATGTTAAGTGAATAGAAATTTCCATAAGATTGATATGTATAAGCCATAAGACTTCTTCTTCTTTTGGTATCTCAAACTGTACATCAAATTTTTATGAAATCTTAAAAAGACAGATGGACTAGAAATGCAGCTCCTAAGATAAAGAAAATTAAAAACGTAAGAAAATACATACGCATAGAGAAGCTGTAAATTTAAAGTATTTTGGATTACAATATTTGTGGAAAATTAATTTCAAATATTCATTTACAACATATGCTAACAGATTGCATAAACATGTTTTGTGACATGTATATACATTTTTAGACTTCTTACTTTTACTTATTTATGGAATGATTTGTAATCAGCTTTTGGAGAGCAACTTGTTCTGAGACAATATGGATGAAGAAAAGAAGATGGGAAATGGATTCATAGATTATTTACTTTTTTTTTCCCCCCAGCCTAGTCTTAGCTCATTGCAACTACTCTAATGGCATTTAGCAAGACAGGAGTACCTTCTCATGGCCTTTATGTTTCACTTTCCTCCAATCAGCCTTGAAGCAACTTTCAGGAATGCCTCTCTCCAAAAACCCCCAATTCTCTCTTTTTCTAAGGATGATTTACCATCTGTTCTCAGATAGAGCTAAAGAAGAGCTATATTATTTCTATATATTTAACAGCCTGACCTTTTCAGAATAAAGTCAGAGGTACTGGCATAAATTCTTGACAGCCTAGTGAAGAACAGATACCAATCCTCCAGAGGCAACATTGCAAATACGTGCTTCCCAGTACCATGCACAAACATGTGAGGAATGTAGAGGGAAAAAAAAAAAAGGAAATTTTTCTATTTATCCTAAGGGAACACAGCCAGTCTGGTTTTTGCTTTTGAAAAATAATGATGTTAAGATCTTATAAGACAAGAATGTGAGAAAATCTGCATCAAAGGGAGACAAACCTTGCTTGTTTTCAATGTTCAAAAATGTGAAGAAAATAAAAAGAACACTGCTTAACACTGCCAAGAAAGAGCAAAATGATTCAGCATGTAGTTTTAAAACAGATGTAAAAATTGACATCTTTAAAAAAAGGGGGAAAATCCTAGCAATAACACACTCTCTTTGCTACCCATTGCACTCTAAAGAAGGAATGTTAATTTTTTTTTTCCTTTCAATAGCCGGAAAGCCCTAATTTCATCTACACTGAAAGTATGGCCAGACCACAAGTATTTGAAAGCAAGGGAACACCTGCAAGTCAAGCAAGAATGAAATGGAGACTGCCAAAGGCTATAATTTTCTTTCCTTGGTTCTTTGCTGTGAAATGCATCAGGGGTATTATCAGATCATTCACTGACATGGAAAAGAGGTACTCACAGATTTCCCTGTCACAAATATAGTTCCTGATCTGAAATCTACTGTGGCCAAGAGAAAGATTAGCACTTACTTCAGTGGCAAACTATTTGAGGTCTAAATTTTAGTGCAGTAAATTCAATGTATTCAATCAAAAAATTAAACCTCTTAAATTTATATCAATAAATAGAAATTAATGTAAATTTTGATGCATTTGCACCTACCTCTTCTATTTAATGGCAAGCTTTAAGTACTACTGTCTCTTTCTAATTTACTACCTTTAGACCCGTTATCAAAATTATTACCGTCAAGAAATTAATATTTTATAATGAAAAACATCAACTGCTTTACACTTTAAATTTCTGCTTTTTTCCTTTTTTTACATTGCATTCATTTAAAAATTATTACTCCCAGTGTGACAATACAAATTTAATATATTTTCCAGTTGAAAATTTAAGTGAAAACTGTGGGTTTTAGTGACTTCTGTTGATTTGGATAAAACAACAGACTTTGATCCATCTGCCTCTGTTTTACCATTGCTGAAAATACTCTGTCCAGGTTTAATTATGTTGACTTGCTAAGGATATATTTATAGCAATATAAGTGCAGTATTTCTATGTCTCCATAGCTGAATAAATTAAACACAGGGAAAGTTGTTTTTCTGCTATTGCTACGCATAGTCAAAATTTATGCTACATGTGGCTCAATTTTCAACCTGCTTAACACTACATATGGGACACAAGCACATGATTTACTCATGCTGGGACATTCCATCAGAACTGCCATGAGTGCCCAGGAACATTCCAGTAAATTCCATAAATTAGACACTTGTTACACATGTTACAGACCTTCATCTCTTTCTCACTTTGTACTTGTAAGGTTGGAGGAACCTTATCTTAAACTTACGTAGTGACATATCTCAGCAATATTTTTTTTTGTCTTTATAAATATTGGTGGAATTTTGGAAAGTTAATTTTACAAATTGGGCTAGAAAGTGGAAATAAAGTGGATATCCAGAAAGTCACTTTAGCCTGAAAAGCCTGGTATTACTAGGCATCTGCTACTGTTATTATAGGGAAAAATGTCCTGTGCTTTGAGGAATATTCAGAAAATCTGAGTTCATATTGTAAAATATCTTGTGACACAGCCTCTCTGTTTCTGTTGAAAAAGAAAGGAGTTAGCATCCCACAACTGCAGCTGACCTTCCTAAATGTCCAAATACTCTTTTAGCAGTTTTGCCAGGATGTTAAATGGGAAATCTGAAGCTAAGGCCCAAATCACCTTCAACAAAGTCATATTTCCTCTCCAGAAGTTAATTTGAAAAAACATTGTGAAAATCAGAACTCATATATTCTACATATTTTTTTTAATTTATGTTCAGAAAGAAAATATCTTTAAACTTTGCTCAGTTTTCATCTGTATCTGAGTATATGCGTGACCAAATGGGAAGATCACAAATCAGGTAGCTGAATGACCTGGAAAGAATTCTGTAATAAAATTAGCCTACACACACCCCTGAAATTATTTTTCACTGAGCTTAGTTGTCAATTCCCTTTGAAAGCTGGTTCAAGGATTTGTATTCACAACTTGAAAGTTACTGTGTCACTCCCCCCGAGGCAGGGAAACTTAGACATGTTAAAAAACTCTGGCACTTGTCGCCAGACAGCCACACCTGAATGGGCTTGTGTGAATACTCACCAGAACTGCAGCAGGAGCTCATCTTGGGGTGAAACTGGATCACTAGACCCCTTTTTTCTACCAGTACACCTGATTACCACATCAAATATTTTATGCAAGTTTTCTGACTTAGATTTGCTTATAATAGTAATGAATAGGACACATTAATAATAAAGTCCAGGCTACTGTGGTATTTATTCCCAAAAAGAAAGGCACAGTTTGCTAGTAAGGCCAAATTTGACAGTACTGAAAAGAAATTATTAATTTGTAAGCAGGTCATAGACCCTATTTGGCCCAAACAAATATTTATTTTTCTTTATTACGTACCTCAGCCTAGAAAGCATTCAAAAGGGAAAAAAAACACCACACACATACAGAAACATGCTCACACACACACACATACACTGGAGTTCCATCAAAGAGATAAGGTACAAACTAAATAAACAGGAACAATTTGAAATGTTTTAATAAAAACTCCAGAAGGGTGTAAACTTAATAGATTCCTGACTAGACAGAGAAATATCATTGAATGACAGCTCAAATCATAATCAGAGCCAGAGCAAGATTGCTGACAATGGCAGGCAAAGATTGCAATACCAAACATCATTAAGAAAAAGCTTTGTAATTTTAGTAATGCAATTCAAGAAGAGTATACTTAAGAAAACACATGACAGATAATGAAGGTGACAGCTTTTGCCAGGTATCTGTGATTTACCTTTGCCAGAAGTGTGAATAATCCCAGCCCCTCTATTTCTACATCTACACTGATACAGTTTGCAGCTTTGAAAACTGAAAATCTGGAAGAACTAGCTGCAGGAATTTATGAGGTATTTTATTTCTCAGAGTAATTAGTCCTCTTGGAAAAACTAATCTTAGTGAATCTCATGTGGAGTGGTATTTTTTAAGCTGAAATAGTGCCTTCATTGATATTCTAGTAGCACAAAATTTAGCTATTTACTTATTTACTCTGGTCAAAATTACTTTTTTGTGGCCTACTGGAGGGTTCTCTAATGGAGTAAAAGTTATGTGTGTCAGGGGATCTTCCTGCAGTGTCATCATTTTTTGTCCATTAGGACTGACTGATGATGGGTGTTTATTTCCTCACTGCAACATAGAATTTCTCCCAACTTTTTTTTGTTTTTCTGAGTGTCTGCTGACATGGAAACAGACCTATGTGGAAAATAGGCACTGTTATGTGTTCATGTGGCTTTCAGTCATGATCATATTCCTCATGGGCAGCTCCAGAGATGCAGATGGCTGCTGTGCAGGCTGCAGCAAGGAGCACAGGTAATCCTGCTCAGCACCAGTTACACCCTTCCAAAATGTGTTTCAGATCATTGTCAACTGCATTTTAGGCATTTTATTAAGGGGAGTTTTTAACCTGTATCACTAAAACTTTCTCATCATGCTTGAGGGTAATGCCTAGAAATAATATTCCTGTTGAGGATCAATTTCATTTTTGTAATGAATAGACTTAACACTGACATTACAAAAAGTGTTAAAACAGTATGAGGATTAGTTACACAAATATAGTCTCTTTGCTGAATAATTTGGTGATTAGTGTGATAAAAGAGCACCTTATATCCTAACATCCACATTTGATATCCTATAGTGCGTTCCTAGGTCACATTGCACAGTTTCCTGATGCTCCTGCTGTGAGAGTTTTGACACTGAGGAGCGTTGTGTGGGAAGTGTGCTTGTCACAGAGACACCTCAGAGATGCTCTTTATTTGACACCAGCCTGCCTTGTCGTGTGTGTGGTATAGACCCATGCTGGTTTGAAGAGGCAGGCAAGGAATTTTAGTTATCTGTCTACTGTTCTGCTTCAAGACTGTGCTTCTTTACATGAACCTGCAGCTGTGCTAAGATTAAATCTGTGCTGAATTCAGTTCTGTCCTCTAAGAAGAGTTTACAGAATGAAGGAGGGTGATAAATTTCAAAGCTCTGGGAAGCTATTTCTCAGGTTATCAGCTTTCTCATAAAATGAATGATATGAAAATCACACAAATCTCTCTTGTGATAACCCAGTCTATCTTGTTCCACTGCCTGAAGTACACATGTATCTACCTAATTATAGGATACACAGACCACTGGAAGATTTTGTTAGCTGAACTGCAACTTGTTGCAAAGTAATCACTAATTTACCAAGAAATATGATTTATTCCAGCAATTAATGATGTTTTCAGAATTGTCATTGAATTCCATGTTTTGTCTGATCAGAATAGGTGATTGTAAGACCATAAAGACTGTTCAGAAGAAGCTACCTACTATCCTTCAAGGACTAATTGCTTTTTTCAGGAGAGTTTTCTGGTTGGGACATAGGCACTGTAATGTAACCCTGAGTGGGTTTATGATGTTCCTCCAAAGGTTACCAGTCCAGAAGTAAAATATATTCCTTGCATGTAGGAAAAGCCTAAGGCCTTGCCCTATTAAGGTCATCCCTTTTCAAATATGTTAAAAATGCTGACATCAGAGATTTTTTACAGTGTTTGTGTCTAATATTTGACACACACATACACACATATATATAGATGTATGTATGTGAATCCAATCACAGTTTTGCAGACTAAAGCAGCAGTAGTAGGCCATGAGGACTAGGTGAATATATGTTTGAAGCACAATTTTCTTCTCTCTCCTCTAGGCAGGTGTGTGTCATGACACAAACTGGAATAAAATACTCTCCCATGAGAATGGAATGCCATGCTTTTTATCCTCAGGTGGTATAAACAGCATAAATCAATATAGTGGTGCCAATTTACATAAATTTCTACACAGATTTTGGCTAAATGACAACCCATAAGGATATGATAACATTCTGCAAGTATTTGAAGGCCATAAACACTAAGCAGGGGGACAAATGATTTAGGGTGGCATAAGGAGATGTAATTAGGAGCAATGGGAGGAAATTAAGGGAGGAAAAAATTAGGCTGAATATCAGAAACAATTTTCTGACAGTGAGATGTATTAGACTGTGGAAAATAAGTCTCCCAATGGACATTCCATTGCTCAAGATGTTTAGACTGGACAAAGTACTAATGCATATCCAAAGGGGACTAATTTTGTAATGTATGGTGCATAGACAAGAAACCAGAGACATGTAATGGGGTAAGAAGAATTCTGTGCTAAGAAAAACAAACAAATAAATCTCTTTTTTAAATCACATTCAACAAATGTAGTAATATTTCTGTATTTTTAGATATGAGCATTTATACATGGAAACATTGTTTTTCTTTTTTTTTTTGTATGAAAATTAAAAATTATTTAAAAGTATAACATCATTTTAATGGTAAATTTCATAATGACAAATTTCTTGTCCTCTGCTATCTATTTAATTCAGAAGTGCTACATTTTCTAATATTTAATTTTTCTTTTAACACAGGAAAGAAACTCACGTACTTAATTTTTTTGTTAAACAAAAGTTTCATTCTTTTGTGTGTTGCAAAACTGGATACCCTTCTGGAACTGCATAGGTACTTTTGTAGAAGTTGATAGTGGGATAATTATATACATTTTTATTATATATATTTATTATGAATAAATATATATTTATTAGATATATATTTATATTAATTTATATAAATAATATATATATGTTTATTATTAAAATAGTTGGGAAAATGTTCTAATATTATTAAAATGTCTAATTTTAATAATTTTACTACAAATGACTAAGATAAATTATTGTTTTTCCTCCATCTATTTGGACTTTAATCACTGGAAGAAACATTTCCAAATGAAGGTTTGCAAAGCTAATTACAGAAACATATTTTAAAACTCTGTAGCTTTACTTTTTTTTTTAGACAAATCAGAGAATAATATTGGGATATATCTCATTTTACCTTGGACTGCTGTAATCTGAGAATGTGCTCTCAAAGTTATTAGGTTACGTGGGACTCCATGAAATGCAAATGTGAAGTACACTCTGGAATCCCAGACAGGGCATTTGGCTGCTTAGTATCTAGAAGGCAAACTACAAAAGCAAAATATGCAAAACAGCTACATCTTACAAAGAAACCTGTGAGATGCCAGCAAGTAAATAATTCCAGGAGCCATACGTACAGCTCAGTTTACTGAGCACTGTCTTGATGCCAGTGACAGAAGAGAAGCAGATCCATGGATTGAGCTCACCAAAGAGAAGTGAAATTACCTGAATCAGAAATATAATAATAATAATAATAGTAGTAGTAGTAGTAGTAGTCATAAGTTTTAGAAGTACTTTGGTAACAAATAATTTATTTTTATTGAGGAGCATGTATAGTCCCCAGCACTTCAAAAGTTGTCAGTTATTGTTTTTTATTATCTACCTGTTTCCTCACCTGTTTCCTTGACAAATTCCATTAAACATATTCAGATGTTTAATATAGCTGAAAGTTATAAATTTTCTTAATTTTCTCATCCTCTTTTTCAGCATTCCTCCAACCTGAAAGTAGACCTACGTAACTGACATAACAGTTCAGAGGGAAGTGCAGAGAACACAGAGACTTTTTAACCATTTGATCTGTCTGTTACTGCTTTAGTTTTTCTGCAAAGAAAAATGTCCAGAGAAAATTGCATCATGGCCAGATGACCCACCTCTATTTTGGAAAATACGTTGAGTATTGTCAAGAAAAAAATCACTTCACCAGGAGCTGTGTAAGAAATACAATCTTGAGCAGCTCTCTCTCTCTCTCAAAAAAAAAAAAAAACAAAAAAAAAAAACAAAACAAAACAAAAAAAAAAACCACCAAAACACACAAAAAAAAAGCCTGGTGCAGTTTTGAATTACAAGAGGATAAATAGCTTCAACATGCAAAAACTGCAGTATAGTCGTGGTTTACAGTATAAAAAGAGCAGTTCACACTGTCACAGTCCCAATTCCACAAAAATCCACCATTGCTCAAGTTGAAAGTATCTTCATAACTCTAGGAAATATGCATTGGGGAATTTGCATAGATATCAGTCTAAATCCTTGAGATTCAGAAGCAACAACCAGCTAACTTCCAAAAGAAATTAAATTGATGTTTCACACTTTTAAACTGCATTTTGATAACACTGTGGAGTGTTTCCATACTTGTGGGTTTTGCCTGGCTGACTTTAAATGTTCAAGTTGTCATTACTAAGCAGTAGTAGTAACAAAAAACATTGTGCCTCAAGTATTGTGACATAAAGAATCCAGTTTTATACCATGGAAATGATAGACACTCTTGGTTATATTAACACTAATTCTCAAGTGATGACACCTTCAAGTTTATATATTGCAGTCTTTATTTAGGTAAGTCAAACTATGCTGAAAAAAGAGAGAATCACACCAATGCATTTATTTTATTATTTTAAAACCACTTAGGGTTGAAAGCTGTGATTTTTTACAGTATAATTGCTTTCCTAGGTGGAAATGCTACTTATTCACTTTCAGAAGACACTCAGTGTACAGTGGAAGATATATACTGAATTTAACTGGAAGATAGAGAAACATACTTTTCACTAGTGCCTCATTTCATAAGTTGTCATGTCTTACAGGTGTTAAAGTTTTCTGTAGATTTTGTTCTTGCAGAAAAAAAAAAGTTATTGCTTTATGTTCTTTAGAGTTTACTATATGTCAATATAAGAGCAAAAAAATTAAATATCTTGGATAAAATTGTGATACAGAACTATTTATACTGCCTGTGCCTCTGCATGGTGATATGGCTAAAACTGATTTTCACAGACCACGTGACTTCTTTTTTAACTCCTTGTGCTGGGAATTTTATGTTAAAAAGACCACAGTAATTTGAAGATATCAGGTTGTTTACACAGACTCTTAAAATTTCATTTCTGGGTATTACATTTGTTTCTCTTCCTTTGCTGGAATTACCTCAGAGAATTAAGATAATTTTAAAAACAAACCTATTTTAAAACAATAAAGTATACTTTTTAACAGAATGATATTTTTTCTTATTACCACGCTAAATTTTAACTTTTTATTTTAAGAAAATTAGTGCTTATAATTTATTAATTAAAACTCTTCAAAGCCGATTGAAATCATATAAGAGCTATCTTTTGATTTGATTGCTGTAAGTATATAACATAAATATTTGACAGACTCGTGAGAAAGGCTTGAATGACAGTTAATAAACAATAGTCACTGCATTCAGAACCCACCGAGGGGATAACCCCAGAGTGTTATATCATTGTGGTTGATGCAGTGCAACCTGATTAAGCAAAAACAAATTTGAGATTATCTTTGCTCCAGAGGAGATTGATGCCCATTCTTTAATTTCATTTCTGATCTTGGTCAGACCTCTCAGGATTCAGGAGCTCGATTTACAGAAGAGGGGATGTAACTGAAGAACGCTTTGAGGTGACAGCACATACTGCCTTTAAAGCTGGTAAGACTCCCTTAACCTTGATAGCTGTAGGCTGATGATGACTTTCTGTTATCCTAAGAGAGCTCTCATAGCCATAGATGTCATTATTACACTAAGGACTGGTGTATACCATTGATTTCCATTTCTATAGATGGATCTCCTGGATCTCCTGATCATACTCCAAAACATGTTCACTCTAGAGATGAAGTGGGCAAAATTTCTTCACCCAGAAAAAATGTGTTCTTGACTTCAACGTGCTTGCCTCGGATCATTTGAAGTTAATATACCAGTAAAGACAGCAATTTTAATTGCTCCAGCTGAGCTGTGGGCTCTCTTTGAACCAAAACTGGTGGAGCAAGTAAGCTCCTTTGCAGATATCCATCACGTTGCATACTGTCATTTGATGCACAGAGTTGTTGCAGGTGTCGGAAAGTTTCAAAGGCTTAACCCAACCAAAGATTGAGATAACTTGTCTGACTGCTGCATTAGACTGATTTTATTTACTTGGATTAGTGGAGCTGAGTTAGAAAAACACTCTTTTTCCTACAGACATGCCCTTTCTCTGTTTTCCGAAGTGAAAGGTTTTCAAAGGTTTCTGGAGTTCAGAAAAGAGTTTGAATGTGCATACAACAAAATCTTTTAAAGAACACTATGAAAAATAAATCCCTGCAGCTGCTGCAGTGCAGGATGTTCTGAATCTAATGAGTCTAAATAAGTTAGTTCTTGAAAAGCTGCAGTCTATCATGCAGCTTTACAGGCCCACTTAGTGACCAACATTTTGGCAGGACTTGAGCTGTCCTGACAGCAAAGAGTTTGCCTCAATAACCAATTAACCATGGCAATCTTTGGATTTTTCCTCTTTTCCTTTTTTTTTTTTTATTTATTTGTTTAATTTTTGTAATTCTCAGAAGAATCTTCTAGAGCATAAAAGATAAATGCCATAAATGACTGGACTTCTTAGAAAAGGTATAATAAACCTTACATAAAAGCACTTTAGTACTTAAAACATCTTATTTACATGCTGCAATGACTCAAGGGCTTGGGATTTCTTTATGTTGAGACAGGATCTATAGAAAAGGCATTGACTAAATGAACTGTGAATTTTATAATTTCAAGCAACACGGCACACAATAACTAAGAAATTCATACATACTTTGCAGTGAATAAAACCATATTAATACTAAATCTCTTCCTTAATTTTTACTACAGTTGTATTAGGATTCTGCAGATTCTTGAGCTGTCATAGAATTTTCTACAGAACTTATTGATTCAGAGAAACTTCTATCTAGGGTTTTTTGAATGTTTGTTCCCTTTCTTTTCCCTTTCTCTTTCCATTTTCCTTTCTCTTTATCTCCCTTTAGCACTTGATCTGAAAAACCTGAGCCCAGTGTGGAGTGTCATCCTGAATTTCCAGACAGAGACTGTAAGAATAGTCTTAGGAGGCATGACTTTCTAAGATCATGCCACTCAAAGTGCCACAAAATCTTTAATAACATAGTCACAGAATCTGGCATCTTTCCAATGTATTATAGAATTCAAGACTTTAAAGAGGGAAACAACCATTTTGCAGCTAGAAGAGATCTGACACTCTAAGTTTTCTTTGTCTACTGGGAAATTCCTGTAGATATTTTTTCTTTTACATAATTACATGCTGCTGACAAGGTGGTGGCAGTTACAAACGCTGTAGTAACCCACTGCATTATCCCAGGGGAAGACAAGAAATGTCTATTTAAAGAGCACACACTCTGAAACAATCAGGTGTCTCCCCCTGGGATTTGAAGTGGTTGTATCTGCCAGAACAAGGCAGGTTGCTTCCCCCAAGGGCACACACAGCCTGGAGGCTGCTGTTGTCAGCTCCCTGGAATCTGCTAACACAGGGATCAAGGGGAGCAGTCTGGCTTCTGCCTGGTTGAATTCCCTTCCAGCACTAAGCCTAGACTTGGTTGACATATCCAGTTTGGATGCCATGCATTTCCAAATTACAGTGGATATTGAACTATGTTTTCCTGAAAAAGCTTTTCCTTTCTTCCCTTTCAACATAACATCTTTACTGCAGAGACCTGGTTTTTTAACTTTCTTCTCATAGTTATTCCCTTATTTATCTTTCTTCTGGAGATATCTGGGACTTACATTATGAATTATTAACCTTAATGCTTTTTTCCTCTGGAGCTCTTGAAAGGTTTTGTACCTTTTAAAAACCAACACAGAGTGAGAAACTGTCATATTTATTTTTCCAAGGATTCTCCTTAAAAGATAGCAAGAGATACTTTAATATCTTTCTCTTTTCTGCTGAACTGGAATAAATTTCGTGGCAGCAGTGAGGAAGGTCAGTGAGTTAATGAAGTAAACTATTTATTTCTGGGTTACTATAAGAGTTAATTTATTACTTATTAATATTAATTCAGTGTGAATTTGAAACAACTCCATATACCATAGATAATGAATGTGAATTATTACATTTTTTCATCCTACATAACTTACAGAATTAATAATTCTTAACTGTTTATTGTTATTACAGCACAGGTTCATTGCACCTAAATTTGGCACTTTTGTAACACACAAAATTTATGACAATGCCTGCCTGGTACCACTTCTTTAGCAAGAGAACAGAAAATAGTGCTTTTGATTGCCCTTTAATGGGTAGGTAGCACTGAAAGCAAAGCTTTGATTTCAATATCTTAAAAATGAAGAACTGAAAATTCACCTTCTAAGGATCTAATATTCTTCAGTTATATCTATTTGCATGTCTTATTTTATAGTCTAAATACATAAGTGGAACATGCTCAATACTGAGTCACTTTGGGTTGTGTGAATTTCACACTGAGATTTATTTCAATAAAGTTATCAAAGTTTGATATTAAGATATTAAGAGACTTCAAAGTGATTTAGGCATGCATCCTTAATTTTAATATAATCAGGTTTAAATTGGGTTCAACAAAAACCTAAATGTTGATTTCAGATTTGAAATATTTATAGGTATGGTCCTACTACTAGACCTACAAATAAATAATCTGATTTTCTTCATAGGGCTTTGGGGTATGAGGCCTTGTTGACCTCTTGATCTACAGTTGTCTTTGATGCTCTTTGCAGGGAGGTGGTCCTTGGAGTGAATATTTTGTAAAAGTATGTTTCTGTTTCCTTCGTCTTACATTGAAGAGATATAAATCCCAGCAGTTTCTAGGCTATATAAACTGCTTATAAATGAAAAAATATGGTATAGTAGAAATGCTAGTTCATCTTTCAGCTTCATTTGAATGCCTGCTACAGTGTCTTTGAAACCACTAAATAAACTACGAACAAAACTAAATACAACCCCAAATATATAGTTTAAATTTTATATTCATTTAAAGAATAAATATGTTAAATATTTGAATTTTCTCTAGGTGTCTACTAGATTTGTGCAAATTGAGCTGAGGAATCAAATGTAGGTACTGGGGTATATGTATACAGAACATCTCTCACTTCTACATGTTACTTATTTCTTTATTTGTGGAATCACTCTCTAACACGCAGAATTCTGTGTAGAAGAAATTTTAATTCTGCCACATTCCGTGCAAATGCAGAATGGTGGTATTCCAAACAAGGCAGATTAGAGGGAACAAACTTGGGAATGCTGGAAACCAGAATGGCATTGGTTAGCATTAAATGCAGTGCCCTCCATGAAGCAGATCATAATTTTTTATTTAAATCACCACAGTAACCAAAGTACTAAAGAAACAATTTGAAGAAGTAGCCTTTTTGGAGTATTTACACCATGAGAGATAGGCCAAGACATATCCTATCATTAAGTGTCCTGCTTGGACCTATAAGTTTCCTGCTTAATCCATTAATTTTATCTTTTTAATATTCTTTTGCACTTTTTATTGTGCTAAATAACTTTCTAAGAGAAGACTGATTAGTATTACACAATTTAATGATCAACAATGTTTACCACAATTAATATATTAATGTAAATATATTTTCAATAGATTAATTTATATTACCATATTTTGAAATGCACGAAGATTTATTTTCTTCTTTTTTTTTCTTTCCAAACTACCAGCAGAACCTATGCAAAATTACCCCCCTGAAATTATGGAGTGAAAAGTAAAAGCCAAAACTTCTACAGAGCCCTGTGGGTCATGGAGAGATATTTTTATTGATAAATTCAAATTCTAAGACTTTATTTGCCATCCTTAATTCATTTACAGGGAAACAAAATGTGAAACCTCACTTGTTTCTTGTAGATGAGGTCTGTTTGTTCAAGAACACCACTACACAATTGACAAAGCTATGTGTTTTCTTAATAAAGGATAAGAAATTTAAACCAGATATACAGCAAGATTCTTTTATCTTTGATCAAGGTGGGTGTCCATGACTCTTTGAACTTTGAGCTTTCAGAAATAACAGTACTGGTAAGGCAGTTAGAATGTGCAGCTCTTTGTGAGATTTCAGCTCTGATTGTTGTAAAGTTACTAAGAAAAAGAACAATAAAAATACAGTTTAAAAAGCAAAGAAAACTCTTATGTTTCAATGTCTTCTCTTTGTCATTTCCTTCGTATGCAAAGACATAGAACCCTGCTTTTTGCTGTGTGGAAACATAAATATTATCCTGTGGGCTCTTTAAAATACTGGTGAAGAAGATGCTGCTTTGTCTCCTCTCAGTAGTATCTCTAATCATATGAGCAGAATTTCATTAACAGTGGATCAAAATTTGACATTTTTGAACTGCTTTAGATTCTCAGTCTCCATGAATGCAGGAGGTGATGGGTCTAATAAAGATACAATGAGAAACATCCAGTCACTTTGCTCAATCTCAGCTCTTCTTGTAAACTAAATCAAACAAAATCCAAAATTATCTTGGAGCTGTTGGTTATTTTGAAAGAACGTGCTTCAGGGTTTTTTATAAGATTGCAGCTCAATTTGCAAATAGAATTAGAAATCCATGAAAAACAATAATTTGGAACACGTTTCAAGTTTGAAGATTCTGAAAAAGTTGATGTGCATCCAAAACTGATCAAAATGTTTCCTCCCTTGTGAGGACCTTGTCTCAATCTACAACTTCCTAGTGTGGGTTAGGGTTGTGTGTTTATTAGTTTAGTAACCAAATGTACGATGATATTTAGTCTGACACTGTGAAGAGTACTACAGATGTGGGTTTGGTTGGGTTTTTTTCACAACTGTTTCAACACAGGAGACAACAAATTAGTTACATCTCTCTATGTAGTTATGTAGAGCTACTTTTACTATGGAATTTTCATGGATCCAAAGGGTTGTATATTTAATCTTACTCTTTTTTTTTTTTTTT
>VWZP01001883.1:1238861-1554379 GCA_013396995.1 Dicaeum eximium
TTTTTTTTTTTTAACGGAGGGGTAGGATCAAATCTCAGTGTAGGAGAATGAAGCTGCAGATCCCAAAGATTAAATTATAGCACTGTTGCATTTTATCTGAGGAAAGCTTTTCTTATCCATGGTGATTGCTTTGTGTCATAGAAACTCAATCACAATAAAAGGTAAAAACAATACAAATATGTCAATTCAGTGCTCTTAAGTGCAAGATGATCTTTCTCCTGTTGGGAGACTTGATTTGATATTTTTAGTTTAAATTACTCTATTTGCATAGAGTAATCAAGATATCACATTTCTGGAAAGATCTAGACTTGAGTCTTTTTTTTTTCTGAGAGTCTAATTAATTTGAAGACATCTGCATTAATTAGAAGTAGAAAACATTAATGATGTCACACAAGTCAGAGCAGCAATTCATTACATGTTGACTTTCAAACCTTTTATCTGACCTAAATACAGTCCAGTTTCTCTCTGACACCCAAAACCTTTGTCTCAGAATCTTCATTTCACACATATTCACACATTCCTTTGAATTCATTTTAATGAAAAAATCCACTGCCCTAAAAGTACTCTAGTTATGCTTAAATGTAAACATGAAATCACATTTGAACGATGAGATATCAAGTTGGTGTTTGTTACCTTCTAGGAAAAATTAAGTCTTTTCTTCAAAAATAGACAATCTAATAATACCAGAGTCAGACAATCATAGCCTTTCATTGTGCTGTTTACCTTAATTTGGTTTAGTATCATTAAACATACAGTGCAAACCAAGACCAAACATGCAACAAATATATCTGCAGGTTTGTGATGCACAGACCTATGGCAAAGTTGATAATTAAACACATCAAAATAGATTTTTGAATGTATTCTTAATTGATATCCGGACTTTATATTGATAAGATTTTGAGCCAGACCTGCAAAAGAGAAACTATATTGCATTAAACTCTTATGCTCCCTGTGGCTCAGAATAGGCAAATCCTTTATGTTTGCATTCTCCCTTCAAATTATATATGTCATTGTAGATCCTTCAGTTCACATCTTCTCTGCTGGTGCAAATTAGCATTGAAACATCCAAGCAATGTTCTTTATATAAACTGAAGAACTGACATTAACTTTTAGTTCCTGAACTGAGCAAAATTTGACGATGTATTTGTTGTGTACCTGAACATGACAGATGAAAAGGGAACATTTTGTTGCTTCCAGTGTTACACTGTATTGCTAGAGTGCACAACTGAAAATAGAATTTTCTTTCATTTGAAGTTCAACTTCAAAAAATAAATTGTGAAGAAAAATCGTAAATAGATCAAACTTCTGAGATATTGTCATGCATATGTTTTTTAAAATTAAATGAAGTTTTGTTGAAAAACTAAAGACATATCCCTTTCTAATATATACTTGACAATGGAATAATATGGTTTTGGTAGATTTTTCTTTAGCTGTAGTAGCCCTGTCTCATAGATGAAACACATGAGATTTGAGGATAATCTCTTAGTTTTTAATTGCACTAATATTTTGGTGATGAGTTCTCAGCAATGAGCAATTTCTCCTTGTTTTACCTTTTCTTTTGGGGATCTGAGAAAAGCAGTAATTATTAACAATGATTAATTTAATCAGGGAACTCTGATTAAATTCTTCAGTGTTGTGGTGTCCTTTAGGTTTAAATGCATTATTGGACTTATGCCAAAGAAATGAGGTCCACACTAATTTATGAGGAACTTGTTTCGCCCATTACAATTGGAGACATACAGTAATCAAAAGAAAATAAATAAACAAACAAAGTTTTTTCTGATATTTATACTAAAAACAAAAGAAATCCTTGATTACAGAAATACCTGTAATTTATAGTAATTCACAACTGTACAACGAAGACAAGAACATGGGTTTTTTCAGGTCTTATTATTTCTAGTTTTTATTAGGACAGCACCTAAAGACCAATAAACAATGAAACTTGATTATGCTAGACAACAGAAGATAATTTCCTTTCATAGAGTATTGATCACAAATTAATATTAAGTGCACAGAATGTGGGACATCCTTAATATCACCAAGGTAAAAAATGGCAGGAAGAATAAAGGAGTCTCCCAATTTTTTTTTACTATTTTTTAAGTACTTGTTAATGAAAGCTAAAATCCATGGAGAAAGGAGGGAAGGTAAAGAGCAGGGTTGTAATAGATAAAAAGGAAATATGGAGAGGAAACAAACAGGTTGTAGATGAAAAGGAAGAGTTTCTAGGCAGCACCTCCAAGCCCTGATCAGAAAATTCCTTTAATTGCTGCAGGAACAGGGAGGTCTCTCACCAGCCAGCCAACATTAGAGTTCCTCCTTATGCAGGAACTCCTCACACAGGCCTGTGAGTAGTCTGTCCCAAAATCCACAGCTGTAAAAAATAGTCATGAAAACTGTCATTGATGGAATGTGATATCACAGGCATATTTGTGGCTTTAGAAAGAACCATGTTGTATAAATGAATAACATTGTCATTTATTCCCGCTCTAGTTTATTATGTTGGGTAGGCAATTCCCGTTTTGGTTTTTATTTTCTTTGGCTTTTTTATGCATCAGAGCTACTTTTTCATAGAACTGTGCTAAGGAGATTTCTGTATATATTGCTTTTGTGATAAGTGAGAGAGAAAATACCTGTTTATGACACTATAGATATTCCCTGTTTCAGAAAAACATTTCTTCTTTCACTTTTGAGATTTTGAGTAAAAAAGAAGTCTTCTAATGTTTTGGGTTCAAGATAAAACCAATACACTTTTGTTTAGCTCCAGGACATGATCAGGTAATCCTTCTTCAAGTCCATTCTCCTTTCTCTTCCTATCTAATTACTAGCACTAAAATATATCTTCATTTGTGTTTCTTCTGTTAAGTAATACTAGAAGCGAAATCAAATTGAGGATTCATTTAAAGTAATCTCATAAGCACATTAGGCCTTAAGCTCATAAAATCTGGGATAATTCAGGAAATATTTGATATCATTGTTACGTAATACAGACTGTCTTCGAGGTTCATTTTTTTCCTCTCTTTAGAAAGAAAGCATTGAAATTTTTGTATCATGGTGCAAGATTTAAACCTGCATATGATGTACTGCATAGAATGTTTTCTCTAATAAATACAGATTTGAATTAGATTACTTTGAAGTAAATCTAATAAATCACCTGAATGACATCACAACAGATATATCTTAGAGTCATTATTTGTAATTGGCTAATGGTGTATTTACTCTTGTGCTGTTGGAGCACCCTCAGGGATAATTTCAGTAAGTCTTGAATCTCAAGAAGGATTTCTCTGTAGAGGTAAATTATCCTTTTTTTTTTTTTAGTAAAGAACACTAATTACTTTTATTTAAATTCATTTGTAAAGCAATAAATCTGTCTTGAGGTCTCAGTGCATTTCAAGTGATGAATTTGATGTTCTCTGATGCCTTGAATTTCCCCCTTGAGCCAAGAAAGGTGATGAGAAAAGGAAATGAAGCCCCAATATCCAGAGTTCATGAAACACTATTAAAAACACATGTAGCATGTATAGAGAGGATCTCAGTCAGTGCCTTCTGGTTGGGAATCTCTATAAAAGACTAAAACTTTTGTTCAAAAAGAGAAGTAGAAACTTAACATAATCAAGGCATAGAAAACTTCTCTGGAAGTGTGGAAGGTAGCAGGTACTGGGATTCTATTATCTAATCTATAGATATTCCCAGAAAAAGAGTACAGAAGCTATAAAAAATGATAATGCTTAATGCTATCTTGTAGGAAGACAAAAACACATTATATATTCCAATTTTTTTTTCTCTCTGAATAGCTCTATATTTCACCTATTGATTTTCAAATGTACCTTTAAATATGTTTCTCTAGTTTATTGAAAATTTCCAAATTTTTTTAAAAAGTTCACCTAATGGGGAATTTTGCAGTTTATAAACTCACATTTACTGTTCAAAAGAGAAAATGAAGAAAAAAAAAAGAAAGAAAACCTTAAAAAATAATTGTTTTTATAGCAAAAGGAAAAGGAAAAAAAAACAAACATTTACTCTTTAAAGATATTTTGCAAAAGTAGATGCTTCAAAACGACTCTGCATCTTGTTTCAAAGTAATAATTAATAAGATAAAGACATTTAAATAATATAAAATGCAATAAATAAATTAAATAAATATTTACAACCATGACATTGAGCTTCAGAATTACTGGTTTCTGTTAATTAGTTTCCTTCAGTTGCTAGCTTTAGAGTGTTTTATTGGAAATGTGTGATTTTAATTAAGACACAAGACATTTGTGGAGATATTAGTTCTAGGTAAGCAGTAAAATTTGTAGTACATGGCCCACAAATTCCAAATTGATTTGAGGATATCATAACCTTTGAAGTTATTTTCTTTGCTCATTCTAAAGAAGAACAAGTTCACCTTGGAATTAAATTACCAATTTAATAAAACAAGTTGCTGTAATTTTATTGCCATAAAATTGTTATTCATTAAAATATGGAGTTTATTATAAAAAGCCTATTCCTTTCTATTTGATTCCACATTGACAAGTGTGCCCATCTTTTCCATTTTGTTTCTCTCTCCAGGCAGTTTGAACTAGTAGCATGATGTAAAAAACCTGGGTTATTGGAATATCTCTTGATTTCAAGGATGCTGGTAGAGCTTTTGGTTTTTAGGTGAAGATTGGAATGTATTCATCAGCTGGACTGGAAGAACAGAAACTGAAAAGGTAAAATTGCATTATTATGGACAAAAGTCTTTCAGCCTGAGTTGCAAAGATGAATCAAAGCTTTTAGCTCAAAGAAAAAAAATCCTGTGTGCCTTGGAAAAATAAGGCTGATGTGAAGAGGACAGGAATCAGCTTTTTAAAGGAGCTGTTCTTTGGACTGTAACAGGGTAAAGAGTGTGATTATTAGAAACTATGTTGAAGTGGTGAGATGTCCAAAGGAACAAGAAAAAGTATTTACCATTAATTTCCCTGACTCATCTTTGGTACTAAGTGCACAAAACAATAACTGGTGATAAGAGTGATAAAATTGGGAAATTTTAAATTACTAGTTTATAGAGAATCAAGTTGGCAAAAGAGCAGCATATAAAGCTGTCTTTAACTTCTAACAACCTGCCTCAGTAATGGTTCTGGATGACTGCAGGGCCAGATAAATAAGAAGTACTAATAATAATGTTTAACCAGATGGTCTTTTGAGAAATTATGCTAGTTGAGTTTGGCCCACAAATTTGGTTTTGATATATGGAATTATTCTGTTGCTGAAATATATCTTTGTGACTCCCACAGTGCTAGCCTTTCTATACTCTTTTTTCATCAGGCTGAAAGTTTAAAACTGTGGTGATGACAAGGATTTTTAAAGGCTGAGAGGAAGTGGCTGCTTCTTTGAAGCCAATGGTACTTGGATATGTGTCTTTCTTAGGCTCCTGGTAGATTGCCCTTGTTTTGCAGTGAAATGTGTCACAATTCCTTGTCACTTGACCTAGGAAGGGCAGGTTTATGTTAGATGGATACATGAGCTGGGCTGGGAGTGCACTGTGGTCAGGTAACATGACACTTGATCTGATGTCATTGACACGAGATCCCAGAGAGGTTGATCTCGGGTAACTTTGCCTAAAGAGAGCAACTCTTCTCTGTTTAGTGGCACTTTGAGCAATCCATGCATGGTTTTGCGTAATGTTACATGTTATATGGGTATTTTCAGAACTGTTTTGACACTGACTCCAGAAACTAAAAATTCCATAAAGAAGAAGCTGATACATCACACTTTGTTGGGATGAAAAACGTAGATACCGTTAAGTTTTTTTTTGGCCCAAAATTAATGAAAATTCCTTCTTCTTGGTTAAATTCAAGGTACATTTCTCTAGTTTGTTTGGGGGTTTGTTGTCTCCATTGGTAGAATTTTCTGACTAACAGAAAATCATTGTCTATTGAAAGAACAGATAATTGCAGTAGTTGCAGTGCATAAAACATATTTCTCTATAATTTATGAAAGGTGTTTGAAATTTTACCAGTACATTAAAAGAAGCAAAAATATTCCAGGCTAATTACTAATGCAGTACCTCATATATCTTTATATTTTTGTTTGTTTTAATGATGCAGAGCTCTGGAAGTTAATTCCTATTCTGATAGACACTATAGATTGCCTCTGCAAATGGATATAAATAATTGAAGGTCATATAAAATAAAATCACTGTTCACATAGACGGTCTATTTCTCATATCTAGGAACTAAGGAAATCATCACTGAGAGCAACTTTCAAGAAATGTGAGATGAAAGAGAAGATTTACATATTTGAAACATTTCTTCTGTTTTTTCTTTACAGTCTCTCTTAAACACACTAGAGTAATATGAATAAAATATATTTTATATGTCTAACTAACCCTGACTTTTTCTATTTCCAATATATTTCCTTGTACTACCAAATAACAAACAAAACATTAGAATCCTGATTCACTCATTTGTGAGTGATCTATGATACAATCTGTAAGTCCTTACAATTCTTTTTCTCAATCAGCACTATAAACAACTCAATTTTTTGAATATGTTTCACAGATAATATATTCAGGTCTCATTTATTTTATGAAGGTTTTATAGAAGCAAAACATACCTGGGAGGTACAAGACAAAGTAGGACTTACACAAAGGTAACCAAATCATCACTTTTGACACCACTCTAATTTCTTACATTAATAAAGAAGTGAAATTACAGCAGAATTGATTGTATTGTTCTTATCAGTTCAGTTCACTGAATTTTCTACTGATATATAGATAGGACTGCAACCATAAGGACAAAAATCCCATTGCAATATCTATTATTTATCCAAAGTCAGAGTTTGTGACAGACGTCTTTATATTTTGTTACATTTCCTTCCATGTCCAGGCATAGAATCCAGGCATAACTTGGATTGCTTCTATCTGCTAAACATACAATTGTTTCATAGTAGAAGACAGCCATAAAATAACTCAAAATATACTTACACTGCTTCTGCCAAGACTGCAGGTTTTACACACTTACTTTCAATATTTTCCCAGTACTCCTTCCTTGGCCAAATAACATCTGTGGTTCTGTAGTTCTGATTTTAGGGCGAGGTGGGACCATTGTATTTGGATATGTTTATGTTTGAATTGAGGAATAAAATAATGCTATTATCATTCAAAAATGTAAAAATAATGTTAAAATCATTCAAAAAAATAATGGTATTTGATACAGGTATTATCATTCAAAAAATGAAATTACAAAAATTAAATCTTCTGTGTGTTATTTTGTTGGAAGCAATGGACTGGGCCAGTGGTATTTGAGTCCTTGATGTGACAGGTAACTGATATCACTAAAGTGTGAATAAAAGCTCAGAAAAATGCCAGGATATTATACTATAAAAACAGATATATTTGGGGATTTAACTCAAAATTTAATTTGTCTGCTGAAGAAAAGCACTCTGTCCTCTGACACAGTGGACTTAGATCCTTCTCAGCAAGTCAGTAAATGCTTAATGGGTACAGAAAGTTCTCCAAGGAGTGACTCTTGCACAGTGAGTTATTCCAACTCCCTTTATCTACACCATTCCTAATTTGTTCCTAGATTTGTGTAGCCTACTAAAAGTAGGAGTAGTAGAAGGAACCAAAGAAACTTGAGACTCTTGGGAGGGAAGGGGAAAGGGAAGACAAGATAAACTCACAAATTCAAACCTGAAAATGACTGAGAGATAATATGCACTGGAGCCTTCAAAGTGGATTTTTTTCATTCCTATTCTTATTTATGTTGAAATCAGTAATGTCAGATCCTACATGGATGCACCTCTCTTTGTCCATAAAGTTGTAATTAGCGTAGGCAGATTCTTCTTATCCTCTTCTTCAAACATTATCTTCAAATTTCTCAAGTTCAAAGATGCTGTCTCGTTCTCCTAAGCAAAGAAAGAAGCAGAAGACATTTGTAAGAGGAACAGCTTGTAAATTCCCAAGGAATTGCTGGGCATCGTAATATTATCAAGGAATTAGTGTAAGTCAACTTTGGCACTCAGTCAGATGCTTTTTACTTTGAGAGCTGGCTTCGCACAAGCCTTAGGGAATCACAGATGTCAGAACTGGGCTACAGTACAGCTTTCTTGCCTTTTTAAACAGTGTCCTGTGTTAACCTGTCTGGCACATCTGGTAAATTTCAAAAGCAGAAGTAAAAAGGCAGCTCTATATAGGAAAAACATCAGAAAGAGATTCAGAAGCACCATCCTTCTTTTTACAGACAGACAATATCACCAGAGCACAGTTGGTATTTTTCATTATTGAGAACATGCAGCAGCTTAGTTTCGCCACGGCTAATTGATTTTCACAGCTGGTGCATGAAAGGCTAAAGATGATATGAAATTTGAAAAGGACCCTTGTCTAGCTTCTGAAGCTTCTGGCATCTGTGGAGGCAACGGGAAATCTTTGGAACTGGAATTACTAATATATCTAACAATAATGTCAGGTCTCTGGGATATTTAAGATATTCATTGATCTCTCCATACTGCAGGTAGTTACAAGAAGCCATATCCTTTCTCTTAAGAAAATCGCACACATCTCTCACTTATTTAATTTCATTTTACTACCAAGAGGTTGAATTGGCTTATGTCACATGTGTTATGCCACATCTTACTGAATAAGCATGTTTTATTATTCATTACAGGCAAAAGAGATCATTCAGCTGAGAGATGTCTGCTAGAGTTGATCAAAGAAAGGGCTTGTCTAAAAAAAAAGAAAAGTCCACTATGGAAGGGATTAATCAAGTGCTGCTGTAAAAGTAATTCTTTCATAGCACTTAATCTTATCCAGGATATCAAATTTCTTCATGTGTGGTCAATCTTCCTTACCACTGATAATCAAATCCATGGGATGCACACATTAAGACTGTTGAAGTTTAAGCATGTACCCCATGTACCTGAATGCTAAAGTTTTTTGGTTGCCTTTAGATGCTTAAAAGCAATCCTTGATCCATGTGGTATCAGCATTCAATTCTAATGAGTATAACAATTTTGTACCTGTTAATTTATAAAAAAGGAAGGGCAGATCTCAAACTGCCAAAATGTCTCCAACTTGTAGCTATGCCTGGCTTGTCATGAGGACCATAATTTAATAAAGTCTCACCTGCTCTATTTGATTGATTAATAAATAAATCATAATGAATCTTACCCTTTCACTCTTGGTAATTCATTACTATGTTTCAACATGAAGCATTTCCTACTTTGAAAATTACTTTCCATAACAATTTAATATATTAATTAATACACATATTTCATGAAAACATCTAAGTCAAACAAATTAATATAGCTGTAACAAGCTGCTCATTGAAATAATGCATAATGGGAATTGATGATTTTGGGTGACCACAGATATTAGAAAGACTGGTTAAGAAGACTTTCCTATGAAATCCATTCCAGTATTAGTGTACATTCCCCACCCCACCCCATTCTAGCACCATAAGTTAAATTTTGAAGTCAGTGAGAAAGCTCTATAAGGTGTGATATTTGGACATTGATATTTTGACACAGTAAACATACAAAGTGTCCTCTGAGCCTAGGAGCAGCTTAGAATAGAAAATATATAAAACTCTTAAATGCAATGTGAACGAGATCTTAATAAAATTGCGTTGTGACATACAAAAGATCCCTATCAATAGATGTCAATGTTTAGGCAAAAGTTTATAAAATGTCCAGTGACCAATATGTGCCATTTATTTTGTCATAGAAACATAACATGAATTTTCCAGACAGGCACTTTCCAAATATTTTGCCTATGAGTTACAGAAATCCAGATAGTTTTTTACTAACCACTTCTTTCTTTCACTTTTTAAGCTAAGATGGTTAAACCTCACCTTTGAGGGGCACTTCATAGCTGGCTTTTCTTCCTCCTAGACAAAAAAAAAAAAAAAATCAGATATATTTTGATGGTGGCAGTGTCAGGAATTTTGAGCATGACATTAAAATTTAGCCTGGATTACACCTCCTGGGACCCAGCCTAAATATGTAAGATAACTTTGTGCCATCTGGGGAGTCATCTGGTCCAGTACTAAAAGGTGTTCCAGCTGAAATTGAGGAGCCTAATTATTATACCAAAGATACAATTTACAATAAAAATGGCTTGAGGGAATTTGAGCTGATCATTTGGCTGGCACCTTTGTAATAAGGAATCTTGTATTCAGCCAGTGCTTCCCCAGGTTCACCTGACTCACAGCAAGTTTGATGTCTGGCAAAGACCAAAAACATACTGATGTATCATATCAGGGATCAGAAAAAAAAAATCTTTCTGCTATGGGGGTTGATGGGAAAGCCTCATGCACTCATTTGGATTAAAGGGAATGGGATAGAGAGAGAATAATCTTGTTGGAGGAAACATTTTTTTTTTTGTATTGGAAAATAAATGAAACCATTTCCTCCTTCTCTGAGTCACAGTTAGGTTGAGAGGCTGGATAAACCCTCATATGCAAAGCAGCAGTGAAGTGACATTTTTAAAAAGGTTTCTAAGGTTGAATTGGGTGGAAAAGGTGAATTTGAGATTGCAAACTTTTTGAGACTTTACAACTTGGAATAATAAATTACTGACTTCCTCTTTTCAACAAAGCTGTGCTTTTTTCTCACACTCCATTTCCTTGCAGCTAATAAACTAATGAAATAGCAGTGTCTTTATATTTCTGTGTCGTACAAATGTCCTTTCTCACTTTGTCTCCTCTTGAGGCTAATTTATCTCTCTGATTATAGGATTACAAGAAAGTTAAGCTTACACTTGTTTCATCCCTTTCATTTCTCTCTTTCCCTCTGTCTATGATGAAACACTTTCTTAATTGACACCTAAGATATCACAGAAACATTATAAAAAAAAGAGTTAGAGGACTTTAGACTTTGTCTCAGTTGAAATGTCAGACAAGTTAATTACAAGCACACAAAATGAAAGACTATTGACCCTCTGAGGCCTAATAAATAGTTTTACACTTTTGATTCTTTGCTTCTCCCTTCCCTCCCCTAAAGAGACTGCAGTTAGAGATGGTTCCTTCAAAGCAGATGATGGCTGTCTAGTGAAACAGTTTCTCCTATTAGACTGATCCATGTACACTAAGCAGATTTAGAAGGATAATAATGCCTGCAGAAAGAAAAATCAATTTAATATTATTATTTAAATATGGATAGGGAAAGGGTGCCCCATAATAGACATATTCTGTCATTAGAGTTCACCAATGGTGGTGGTTTTCCACCTGCAGCTGAGTTTGGCGATACTCACATTGATGTGATCTCACATCAATGCACACATCTATACAGAAACAGGGCTTTGTTTTGAAGAATCAGTGCAACTGAGGCAGGCCTTTTTGACACTATAAATCTGAAACACACTGCAGTTATGTATATTCAATATGTGAAGGTTAAAAGTCTGAGTTTATTATGTAAGAGACACTGATAGAGACAGAGGAAGATTCAAGAGATCAAAATTATGAGATATAAATGTGGCATACTGTGACATATTTATGACATACTTTCAGTGCTTTAATTTTTTTTTTTTTTGGACTGGCTGACTGACTGAAAACCTCTTTTCCAATCAGTGCTCCTTGAATTAACCTACTATGCTATTACAGCAGAGACAAAAATATTAATTCTCTTTCTCAGAACTACAACTTCCCCAAATTTGGCTCAATTTAATTTGCTTAGACTTAAAAGGCAAAGTTAATACTACATTGAAAGAGCAATTCCATAGCATACATTAACTGGGGACTCTGTCTTTCCCATGTTACATCAACATGTGTATCTCACAAGTATCCTGTGGATGGCCTGTGTCAGTGTGTCTGGCAATTCACGAGGATGTTGGAAATCTCAGATGTGGGGTTCCACAGGCTCTAAGGAACAGCCTTTCTCTGTGCTCCATCTATGTCAGAAGCCATGCTTGTACTTCTGCAGTGTGAAAGGAACTGTGAGTTTAAAGTCATTAATGGGTCTAACGTTAAAAAATGACTAATGGTTAGTAATTCTGGGACAGTTTCTGACTCTGATGGTATAACTGTCTTAGAATCAGGTCAGTATGGAAGAGGTTTCAGAGAGGTACCAGCACTGCCAATTGGCAGAATTGGCAAAGTAGGAATTGAAGGAAAGTTCCCAGAAAGTTCCTATGATGTGTATTTTCTAAGTTGGTGATTAGTTCTCAACTGTGTTTTGCTATGTCTCTCTCAGCTCTCTGTTTGAGAACATAGAATATACTGATGCTGAAGCTAAAAAAAAAAATTAGGAGCAGAAATCTTTACCAAAGTGAGTGAAATTCCTCCAACATGCCACTTTCTACTTTGCATTTACTAAATTACAGGCAAGCACCTCATTTTAGCTCCTCATAACTGACAGTGGAATGATGAATCTTCAATAAATTCAAACCACATGGATTTCATGTAAGAGAGAAAGGTGTTATTGAGCTCATAGACCTGTAGCTGACTTGTGGACATCCTTATTGTAGATAACCAGTCACCCTAACATCCTCTATACCCACAGAAAATATGGAGATAAGAGTGCAAATTAGGGGATACCACCCATATGAATAACATTCCCAAAGTGCAAAATCCCCCTATGGATTATATGTGTTGTTTTGATGCTTCCCTCAAACATTGTAATTTCTGTTCTCTGCAATTCTAAAGTTCATATTTTCTTCCTTCACATGTGATCTGAGAATACTAAGCAACTTTAATTGTTTTTTTAGTGACTCAAATTTAAAAATGGGTCGCCAACTCAGGTAGAACGAGGACATTGAAGAAAACAACTTGGTTCATAGTTACAAATGCATATTTCCTCTATACTCCCTGCATTCAATAGCATCCAAACTGAGTTTAAGACAGTAAAGTTTTTCACATAATTTATTAGGTGGAGAAGAGGACCACTGCCATTCTGGTGTGCACTCATGCGAGAAATGAAAGCTTACACTCTTTTAAGCACCATATCTGAATTTTGATTGATTTAAGGGAATCTAATGTGATATAATTTACATGGTAAAGCAGTTAGTAAGAAGATTGCAGTAAGAAAATCAAACAGCATAAAAACATAGAAAGAGCTAATCCCTGCTGCTGCAATTAAGAGAGCAATATATTATAATCATAAACATCTCTTTAAATAGTTATGTCAGGTCATTAAGACAGCACCTGAGTTTGTTACAACATGTCCTCACAAAGCAGATGGGACCCTGTCAATTTGGCGAAAACCCAATGAAATCTGCTGCTAGGCATTATTGCAGCCTCCATGTTGTTACTGTTAGCTCACCTTCAGCTAGGAAGATAGCATTAGACAGATGGTAATTAATTCTGGACAGGTCAAAAGGAATTACTGTGAAAAGAAGAGAGAAGTGGTCTGGACACCAGGGCTCCTGGTTTAAGTTCCTCAGTACCACTGAATCATAGCAGGGATTAGCCATACATTAGCTATATGGGGTACAACCCACTTGAAGCTCTATACTTTCACAGAAGCAATAATTATTGATATACCAATAATCCAGTTTATTAAAAATAATGCTTTGAAATCTTTGTAAAGTAAAAAAAACACAAAAAGATCTGAACATATTTAATACTACTTAGTCATAGTATTAAATATAAAACTACTTAGTAGTTTTAGTGGTAGTACAGGTTTGTTTGGTTATAGTTTTTTGTGGGTTTATTTTTAGTTGGTTTGTTGGTTTTGTTGTTTGGGGTTTTTTTTCTGAAATATCTTTGATTGTTTGTTTTACCTCTATTTCAGCTGTAAAACTCAGCTAAACTTCTTCCTAAAGCCTACTGTCCTCTACAACTCCTTATGAAAACATCTCTCTTTCACTTAACTGTCACTGGGACACTGAGAAAAGGACTGGACATGTCAGCTATGACCTCAAACATTCAATTTCTCCACTCATTGTATTCTTTTGATCAGAAAACAGTAATCACAACAAATTGCACTCTAGCTTTGCCTTACATTAGTAACAACTACCAAAAAAATATTAACAGTGTCATCAAATTACTACAGTTTGTAATTTGCACAATAACCCAAATTGTGAAAATGTACATACATGGGTTTCCACTTAATTTGGGAAGTTTACCTTACCTAAATCTAACCAGCTGTATTGTCTGTGAGAGAGGAAAAAATGTATTCTTCACACGAGTTATACACAATGTCAAATTTTACTAAAGACCGGAAAAAATGTAATTCTTATAAGATTCATATGCTCAGTTAAAGACTACAGGGAAGTTTTCAATTTTTCTTGACCTGATTGCATTTTTGTAGTGAAAACTATAAACTCTTTAGTCTGTACTGGGATTTTGTTTCAAACGAACCAACTCAAGAATACACATTTTTATAACTGATGGCAAGGCTTTTGATTGCATGAAGTACAATAAACTGTTGCAAATATTTCAACCAAGGTGGTGATTTTCGGAGTCGGATCTTTGGGAAACAAAAACTATGTAAAACCATAGTAAGAGTTCTGCAGATAGATTAGAGTTATATTACATAGTAAAACATACAACATTTTCAATTACAGTTATTCACTAAAACATGCATTGAAACTTAGATTTGACACTCACCCATAAAACAATAACAAGATAAAAAAGTGGTCTCATCTGGCATTGCAATTTCTAATAATAGTCTTATCATGAACACATGCATATAATGATAAACTACAGGGCAATCATTTATTCCAATTTTATTGTTCTACTAGTTACTATGGGAGTAGGCTGATTAGATCTAGAGATAACTACTACTTATTTAGACAAATAATAGTCTAATTTGAAACTAGTAGGAAAAATAGAAAAGCAAATTAGAGAAGGAAAAATCAGATCAGTGTAAACAAAAATGTAATTTCAAAGTTTGATTAGTTAGGACGTTCTTTTTTAGGAAGTCCCACAGTCCATATGACTAAGTGCATGATTGTTAACAGTGGGCATTCAGGCTATCTCTAACACAAACTCTCAGGGCTACCTAGACTGCAAAACTGCAAAGCTCAGCAAAGCTGTGCATTTAGAGCATAGAAATGAGTGTTCCTTCCCTTGGGACACCAACTCCTGGCCCTACAGCAAGAAAGACAAAAGCCTGACAAGTTCATGTGTGACAACTGCAATACATCAGTGATCATATTTGGCAGCCTGAAGTGGGAAAATTTGAGTTGTTTTAACTGTTAGCAGGATTTCAAGCAAATTATACCAAGCTGCTTAGCATAAACAAAGAAAATTGCTGACAATATCAGGAAGAGTAGGAACATGCCCCTTTATCTTCCCCCACCATAGACTACTCCTAAAACCACTGTATTTCTTTCTTGTCACTTTACAAAATGAGATAATAAAAGAAACCAAGCAAGAAACAAACAGACACAAAAAATAATCTCTAGTCTGTAGTATCTTTTTCAGACAAAAATCTGAACTTTTCTCTATACTTTTTTATGCTATCAAGAAATACTGCATAATATTAGCTCTTCACTGTTCAGTCAGCCTTTAAAGTGACATCAATCAGTTTATACTTACTCTTTCAAGGCTTGATCAAAGAGCATAATTATGCTATTTCTGGGCATTTTGAGGTTTCCCTTTGCTTATGTTCAACAGCATAAAAGTTGATTCTAGATATATTAAAACATGATAAAGTGATCTGCAATTACACTATAGGCCTCGTTTTTATTTTCTTTCTGCATATAACTGTATGATCACATTTAAGAAACTGTATGCATGTACATATATATATATATATTATACATATATATATATCTATGTGTATAATCATGTTGAAACTTAAACACATTAAAAAATTCAGTTAAATTATTCAATACCACAGTAGCACATGGAAACTTCAGATGGACTGTAGGATCCTATAAGATCTCTGTTCAGTGAATATTTTCCTTACAATCTGAATAAATAGAATTATTCTTCATCTATGTTTTAGAATGCTGAGTTGTAGAGATATTAAGAGACCTGAGATCAGACAATGTACATGCAATGTAGACTGAAGAATTCAGGCATGTAACTTAAAATTATGTGTCTTTTCACAAAGTGGACAGAGAAAGCATATTTACTATGGTTTACAACACTTTCTTCTTTAGCTTTCATATATAAGATCATTTAGAAATTTTCTCAGTATAAATTGCCTGTGTTTGAATTTAGAGATGACATTTATAATTTTAGTTAAGAAGTGGGAAAAGATGGCTTCTTCTCCATGATGTCATGACAATATATTCATGGGTTTGATTTTTTTTTAAATCTGTCTGAATTTCATAGAACAGTTCTGGACAATGCAGGAGGTTGTGTTTTTTGTTTTGTGTTTTTTTTTTTTTTTTTTTTTTTTTTTTTTTTTTTTTTTTTTTTTTTTTTTCTGTCTTTCTTATGTTATAAAAANATGTGATGCATAGTGGCATATGAAATATATGTCATAAAGACTGTTCTGTATTAAGTCATTATTACAACCATGGGAAAGAGGGCAAGTTGACCCTGGTTATACTATAGAGAATTATATTCCTGATTTGATCCATGTTTGGGTTTAACTAATTCATCTGTTTCCCACATTTATTTCCAGTAGTCAAAGCTATGCTTCTTCGTTTTCATTTTGTACTATATTCCTCTATTCTTCTATTGTAGCAGTAATGGAATGCAGATCTCAAGAGGTGTGGATGGATCAAAATGTCACCAAGGGTTTGCAGTGTAAGTACTGTCATTACTTAGTACTGGTGAGCCTCGATGTGGTGCTTTCAAGAGTGACATTTTCACAAGAGAAATGTGGCAGAAGTGAAATTTTCAGAAGAGAAATAACGGTATATGGTAGTATGCAAATTAAGAAACCACGGGGGAATGGAAACGGATATGTTTTTTGTTGCTCTTGGAGTTCAGAACACTGCATGCAGCATTCTGCTGCAGCTTAGCTTGAGTGACCAGGTTTCTTTGCATGCTGTCTGTCAGTAGTATTTTTAGCAAATTTTCTTTTCAGAGGTTTCTTTGAAGAAGATACCATGAAGAAGATGAGACTATAATTTCTCTTATTTCTGTAGGTGCTGTCTCCCTACTCCATTTGAATCCATACTCCTTTCTTTCTTATTAACTCTTCTTGAAATAGCTTTCACAAAGTGTTTGCCAAGACTCATTCATTAAGGTCCATCAAGTGTTAGAGGTCCAACAAGGTATATCTGAAACTTGTAGTACAATCAGAGCAGAGCAGAGCAAGTGTCAGGTTGCCAGAAGAGTATGGTTCTGTTGATGAAAACAGTAGGAGAGTCCAAGTGACAAAACTGGTAGAAGAATCTGTGATGTAAGCAAGACAGATCATATCCTACTAAAGCAACAGGTAGAAAATATAGCCACATATTTTTTTTTCTGCTTTTGTTTTCCTTATGAACTTTACTCCTGCTGAAAAGAACACCTGAAAGTGATTTCAATATGTCTGCTCTTAGAATTCACTTTTGCAAATGTGCATCTGTGTAGGTGTGTGCATCTCTTAGGTAAAAATTATTTTTATAGTTATACTTCAGACCCTGAATAGAAGTTGTTTAGGCATTTTTGCATCATCAATTTAAAAAGCACATCTGAAACACAAAATGGGGTAAAATGGGGGATATATAGAGTACTGATCTTGAGTGTCTCTTTACAATGCCATATTAGCTAGTCTGATATCTTACTGCTGAAGTATCTATGCTCTTAAACAAGCATTATTCAGAGTTCTGGATTTATATTTCTCCTTTAAATACACTCAACTACAGTCACATTCTGTTAGTAAGTTAAGGCATGAAAGCATTCAAGGCACATGATGTTATTTGTACAGCAGTGATGGAAGGATAAAATGAGTCAAATCACCTCAACCTTTCTTAATCATGCTGCCAAAGCTGCACAAATTCTACTGGGGCTTCCTCCCAAGGAGAGAAACATACAGAGTTTTTAGATAACAAAAGAAGCCATCAGATTTCAAGACATTGTATCATATTTCCCAAAAAAAAAAAAAAAAAAGTTATGCTTTATGATCAGTTTTCCACTTTTTGAGCTGAACTTGCAATCTGAAAGAATGACACAGCCGCAGGATTAACCTCCCATAACTAACAATCAAATCTATTAATTTCCCAAGCTAAAGAATACATATTAAGGAAATGTGGGCTCAATTATATTAGAAGAATTTCCCCATGGTGGACTCTATTAGATTGTGAAATAGTTTCTGAAAGGAAACTATGGAATCCTAATAGCTGGTGATACTTTAAACCATAGAGAAAGAAACTTTCACTGTTTAAGTAGGCTGGAAAATTAGTTTAAACTTTTTTTTTTCTGGACTCTAATTTATATGTAGTAAGGGGGAAGAGATTCTATGTCTTATTGCTGTGACAAATTCACCTGTAAGCTTGAAAATTCAATGTGCAAAAGGGGAGTAAACTAGGTAAACAGCAGCAAAGGCAAATTTGGATATTTAATAGTGCAAGTTTACTTAGCATAAATGTTTTATAGCTGATAGCTGCTGACAGACAAAAAAATGAAAGTGTATGTTAGGTAAAACACTGAGGGTGCAAAATCTCCTGAAGTAGAAAAACAATGACCTATCTATCTAGACAATCCTACTTCACTTAACAAAGCATCCAATGTTCTTCTCTCTCTTCTTCTTCCCCTTTCCTCCTTCTTTATATTCCCTGGATATTTAATGCCTTACATAGTGGCCGGGTGAGCATATGTTCTTGGTTAAGGACAATTGTTTATTAAATTTTTTCAGGTTTCAGATTTCTTTGTGGCAAGCAGAACACCCAGGCCCCTGGCTGGTAGCAATTGGAGCCATTCAAAAGTATGTAAACATTAGAGTGAGGAATTTATGAGCCTACAGTTCAGCTGTAAGGAACATTTCTCAAGGTGGATTTTTTTTCTTTTTGTCTTTTGTGTGTGTAAATAGATTCCTTGACTTCAAACACAGCTGAGAAGTACCTGGGTGCAGATAGAAAGGAACAACATCTGGAAATAATAACTACTTAGCCATTAGTCTAATGCCTATAGAAGCACAAAGATAATATTCACATTTAAATTCAGAAAGTTTTTTCAAATGAATCACCCACATGATCCTGGGCTAAGTAAATTACTAGGATAAAGGTGGAAGGAGATATAATTAGGGAACTGTAATCTTTAAAAAAGACAAGAAAAAAATGGAGATTCCTGATCAGTTAAAGATTCTCTGGAAATTAAGGCTGGCAATTGAAATTATATAAACAGCTATATGATTACCCACGAAAGAAGTGCCTTTATTTTGCTGTGCAATGTAGCCTCTTCTATTGCAGAAGAATATGGGTAATTTTATCATGACTATATGGTCATGGTCATTTATTTATGAGAAATATCTTATTCTGAATGGTGGGGGGAAAAGGCCCATGATCAAAGCTCCTTTCAGCCTGCCCTACCACTTCCCTGTTACTGAATGTACTGAACATTTTTAACTCATCTAAGTGGCTCAATGACACAGAAAACAGCATTTGTGACGATGCATGAGTGTTACCTAGTGGATAGATGTTTTGTCATCATCCCTGAGAGAAAAATAATTCTCAAAGCTGTGCATGTAAACCAATGGTGACAGCAGAAAATGAGGCAGTCAGCTTCATCATTTCATTCCTCGATGAAAAGATAAAAATTGTGAAAAGGACAATCACCAATTTCAGTGATTTTGGTTACAATATGAAAAGTACACAGCAGTACTTTGACTCATATGTCTTTGGACCCTTAGAATTTAGTTATAACATTTTGGTATAGCTCTGGGTTAAAGAGAATATCTCTCATATATTATTGTATTTAATGTGCTTATTGCTGTCATTCTTTCATTTTACAGTTTCCTGTAGACTAAAGCCTTTCCTGTTCTTCATCTTGTTTCCTGAAATATATACTGAGAAAGGAGAAGGAAAAAACATTGTTATGTGCTTAACAAATATTCCTCAAAATCATTGGATAATGGGTTCAAGGTGTTGTCCTACCTTGCCTGGGCAATGTGCCTGAAAAAGTCAAAACATGGGGTTACTTATTTCCTTGAGATTCCAATTCAGACCAAAGGCTAATATACACAATAAAATGTCTCAATGAAAAAAAAAACAAAACATAATAGTGTATGAAAAGGACATAAGACAAACATTTGCTTTACTCCAGAAATCTATCCAAAGTTTTAAATTCTAAATTCTGAACAAGATAAAAAGATAATTTTTTGTCAAGATGTAGCTTGTTTTCGGACTAACATTTTAGGAAAGTTTAAAACTAGTGTCAAATAATTTACAGGTGCTTATTGGGCAACATTTGATTTACAATTCAAACAAATAGTATGCTGCTAATGAGAGTTTATTGCAGTCATATTTTTAGCCAAGACAGAACTAAAAAAAAAAAACCAAAACGAAACAAAGGAAAAACCAGAGATTTGCGATTCTGAAAACAAAGTTATAAGCATGCCCTTCTATTTGTGAAGATAGTGACAATATCCATGAAATGTCTCTTTGCCAGTAGTTGGTCTGCTGGAAATTTTCACTGTAGCAGTAGAGATTCATCTGATGCTGAATTTCCAAAACTGTCTAAAGGTCCCCATCTGTTCTTTCCTAATGCGGGGTTTTGCGGAAATTTGTTGAGATGTACATATATGCTGCTATGAAATTTTCTCAGCACAAAGGCTTGGAGACTGTCCATTAATTCAATGGCTTGGAGACCCTCCATTAATTCAATTGATTATTTACTTGGAGACCCCTGGAGACCCTCCATTAATTCAATTGATTATTTAATTGTCTAACTACATCAGGGATATGGTGAAAAGCCTATTTATGCGTAACCATGACATCTAAGACTGCAGTAATTTGCTCTAGCCTGAAATTTGGCATGGGATTTAAGGTGCACTTTTCTTTTTTCTCAAGTTTTGAAAAGTCCTTAGTGTCTGTTGACATTTGTTCTTCTTTCTTTCCCCTAAACAAACACACAAATAAACAAAAAAACCCAAACCAAACTCCACAGAACTAAAAAGTAAATTACTCCAGATGTTGGCTGGGGCAGTTTACACCAAAAAAACCCATTCTGGGTTTTCTTATCCTTTTCTAAGTTTAGGGATTTTTTGTCTTTGGGAAATAGTAGAGGCATGTGAGCAACATGAATTAAATTCTGTTAATATTTTAACTTTCATATTAACTATAACTTTAACAAGAGATAATTCCATGCAAGGTAACCTAAGACATCTTAGCTCAATGTACAGCAGTACCATACTTTGAATTTGGGAAATGTTTCCTAATATGTGAGTAGAAAATAATTTGAAATGTCTATATTTTAACCCCTGGATACATACAAGAGATGTATATCTAAGTATGAATTAACCCTTTCTCTACACTTTTCTCATGATCTGTTAACATACTGTTAGCATCTGCTGGTCCTGCACAATTAACCAAAATGTTCAAAGTGTCACTGACCACTTATGCTTTTGAAACTCTTTTGTGAGTTTATTTTGAGATATGTCCTCTGTATTTATTCATGTGTAGTCTCAGAAGCATGTTAAAATACAACAACAACAACAACAACAAAAATCAGTGTTTTGGCTATTTTATGCCAAAAAACCTGTTCAATCACCTGGACCCTCCTCCATCTTTGAAAATATTCCTGGTTCAAAAATGTATCATCTAAGCACAATGGAATTTTATGACAAATGCACAGGAAGGCACAGAATCAGTAGTCTCAGTAGCAATTAATGGGGAAAAAAAGGGAACATTTTCTTTCTTGTATGGCCTACCTTACTTTACTATGAAGAAACATTCCATAAACATATTAACGTGAATAGTGATGTTTACAAAATACATATGTATCTGGGAGTTGCTACATATATTTCTGAAAACAAACTGTAAAACCTTTCCACACAATTTAGGAACAAATGCAGCAACCTATTTACTTGTGTTTCCTTATTAATTTTGGGATGGAGAAGGAGAAATGTCTATGTTATTCATAAGATGAAAGAAGGATAACCAAAGTATGCCAGAAGAACTGGTCTGATTAAAAAATTCCTAATCATTGAAACAACACTACTGATAGGAATATCATAAATTCATTGACTGACCCTACAGGAGAACTTCCTGTGGCTCAGGCAAACTTTATCCTCAGTAAGGAAGCCTTAGCTTTGCCTGAGTTGATGTGTCTGGTTCTAGGTTATTTTGTGACATGAAGCTGAGGAAACAATATATTAATATGCTATTTAATTTGTGTCTTTCTCATTCCATCCATATTCAACCTAAATCAGGCTCAAGCAATTTTCTTGGCATTGCACATCCCTGAAAATAGTAAAATACATTTTTCTCCATTAAATAAAGAGAAAACATGTATTTGTGCAAATTCCAAAGTGGAAATCAGAATTGAAATAACACTTCATCATAACTACAGACAGATGCATGCTTACGTGTACCTTTATAAGTCTCTAAGGCATAATTATCATAAGTTTATTATCTTTCTATATGAATACTTAAGAGAACAAAGTACTATTAAATTCTCTCTCCTCAAGAACTTAACTTAATGGACCAGAAAATTATCTGACCTAGAGTACTATTAATGGGCATATCCTTTCTCTCTGAGGCTACTCCTGAGCTCCTGAGGCCAAACCAAAAGATCCTTGTTGAGTTTACGTTTGTCCCTTTTGCAGGCACGACCTTGATTTGCTTTAATGGGAGTTTTGCCTGATCGGATTCCCTGACACTTATGCGATGCAGAGGAGTAGATTGCAGAGGAGGTGTTATAATGGCCTTTAAATCTGTCAAGAGCCCACAGAACAGTGATGCTATCTCGAGGAGGACTTCTGTGCAGGAGTCATTTTATTTAGTGTCCTGTGTGACTATGAGTGCATGACCTCTCTCTTTCCAGTGTGCACCTAAGAGAAACTCCTCAAAATGGCCTGTGTTTTCCTCCCTTTGCTGTGGTGTTTGCATCTGTCTTCCCACTTTGTGTTTCTCCTCATGATAGAAAACAAAACGATGTTGTCAGATGAACCCAAATGCCTCACTATAACTGTACAATTAGCTTGGTGGCTTTAAGCAGGGACTTTTCCTTCTTGTGTAATCCCATAATGTTGATGATACATTCAGGTTACAATTCAATGTTAAGTAATGTTCAGAGCTATTCAATTATTACAATCCTTCTAACCTTCAAGGACTAATATTACCCAAAAACAAGTCTAGGGACAAGGGACTAGGTCATTTTGTGTTGGGTTCATTTTCCACCTGTATATCTGTGAAAAAAGCAAACAAACAAACCGACCTAAACATTCAAAAGAACCCCAAAAATATGAAGGTAAAATTAATGTGAAAAAGAAGCTGTACTTTGTTTTAAATATTAGAATGGTTCACATAAAAGGAAAACAGGGAACCCAACATGCCTCCTGTGTCTATGAATACAAGATAATTTCTTGTTTATGTCAAAGATTTGCCAGTCCAAATGAAGACTTTTGACAAAATCATAGGAAAGCTCAGTATTTAATGATGGCAGCAAGTGTATACCCAGGCCTCATCAAATCTACTTTCATCCGTAAATTTATTTCAGATGAAACGGGAGTATTTTTAAACTTTCTGTCATTCCTGGACTACTGTTATCCTAATTAAAGCTACATTTCAGTGGGTTGTCAGAATTCTGAAGGCCTGGACAAGGGGGTATAATTTCCTCAATAAATATACCTTAAACCCATGTTTTCTGGAAATGTCAATCTAAATTTCTGGCACAAGGCAAAGCATAACTATATAGTATTTTCTGAGAAATGACGAAGAGTGAGAAGATATCAGAGCTATGACTGTCCTTGTGGGTGGTCCTATGCAGAGACCAGATAGCAGAAACTTAGGCAGGCATGGCAGGAATTCACAGAGGAATTTTTAGGTGATCAGAAAAGGGCCACATGCATTAATTAAAAACATAAGAATATATGATGTCAAACCAACAGCCCATCCAGCCCAGAGCCCAGTCATCGACACAGGCAGCAGGAGATGTTTAGAGAGGGAACACCAATCTAATTGCTTTTTGCAGTCCAAGCTCAGTCAATTGCCACAGGCTGTTGTTTAATGCTTGTTGTTTATATTATATATAACATATATTATGTTATTTAATAAAAACTATTTGGACATTTTAGTAAATTGATATCTAATTATTTTTCAGCTTACTGTGTGCCTCCACCTACAACATCATAGGTCAATTATAGCAGACAAGAAGCCCTTCTATCACAGGGACAGTGGAGCCACAGGCAGCACCCAAGAAGGCTGCAGGCATCTGCTGCTTCAGAGACCTGAAAGCTTCTTATAGATTTAATCTCATATGGATTTCACCTGTGTGCTTTCTTGTGCTGGGTCAGTCCTTGGCTCATTGCCTTCAATACCAGGCACCAGTCCTACACAGCTGTAGTCCACTCCCAGTCACCACAAGCTGTGTGCCTACAACACACAATAAGCTCTGTAAATTTGCTACTTGCTGTTTTAAGGAGGACTTTGTTTTATCTGCTTGCGAAGAACTCCCTTCTAGTTTGAAAAACCTTTATTTGTAATATTGCAGTTTGGTTAACAACAACTTATTAGTTTTCAGGATTAATAATATCCCAATGGGACCACATTGCATATTCTTCCCCATCCTGGAAAGCAACTGTTCAATCCTGTGCTATTCTATGTTTTACTGTGACATCTCACCCTACTCCTTCAATCATTTAGCCATCTTTCAGTGCTTAAAGGAAGCTTTTCACAACTTATTTTCTTTAGCAGCCTTTGGTGAACCTTTAAAAAATCCAAATAGGTTGGTTCAACTATCTCTTGTTCATACTCATGCTAACAATCATTCTTCCAGAACCACAACAGGTCAGGGAGGAAGGATTGCCCTTTACAGAAAATATGCTGACTCTTTCCCAAAAGGCTTTGTTTACTACTATTTTACAGATCTTATTTTTCTATTATTGACTCAGACTCATTTTTCCTGGAATTCCCACAATCCTAGCTGGGTGTCTTACCACAGATAGGCAATCTTGACAGCCTTCTTGTTCTAGATGTGTGATGGCCTCACCATAATATGTCACACACCATGGGTTAAATATCACCTGGTACTGCTGACTTACGAACATTTAATTTATATATTTTATCTAATATATCCTGTATATTTTTACAAGAGATTGAATTCCTTTGACCTTTATTCTGCAAAAGGGCTTTAGACATCTATTCAGTGTCTTCCACAGTATAGATCAATTCAAAGAATTCATTGTGTTTATCTACTATAGCCTTGTCACACCTGAGTTTTCTTTCGGAATTTTGTCACAGTATGGTCTCACCAATTCCTTATCAGAAGTGTTTTAATGTGCTTAGTGACAGATTTACTAACCGTCTAAGCACACTTTTGCAGGTGCTATTAAAATAATTTTTGATTTTTTAAAAATTTCCTGTTCATGTATTTTCTGCATATTTTATGGTTCATTTGTTATCCATATTAAGCGTATTTTTAATTTCTTCAACATGGAGTTTTTATCTATGTTATCATTGTTACCTTGAATTCTGAGCTACTGACCTAACATAAGATGTTTAAGTCTATTTTGATTTATCTTAATTTCATTCTTTTTACTTGGACTTCCACTGGAATACTTTTTAGGTAGAAATCAAGATGAAAAGAGTGGTTTAGGGGGTTTTTGAGTTTTCTTGTTACATTGTGGTTGTTTGGTTGGTTTGGGGTTTTTCCAGGGTTTGTTCTCCCATTTGTTTTGTAAATCTTTTTTCCTTTCTGAAAAATGAAAACTGATATTCTGGGTTTTTTTTTTTTTTACCTGTTTTCTGCTTTTAAACCTTCTTCTGGCATGGTCACTATCACATAACAAATCTCCCGATAATATCTCTTGAAATGGTTCCTCCTGCATGGCTCAAGACCAAATTTTTAACAGAATCTTTTCCTGTGAATTGTAAGACTTTTTTATTGTTCTAGAAATAAAACATTCATCTTAGCAAAAAAGGAAGTTTACACCTCCTACCAGATTTCTACATAGATAATCAGAATCTCTCACACTTAGTACTTCTCACAAACTTGGAAATTTTTCCATCTCACTCAGCACTTTGTAATTTTCTGATAAGGGCAGGCATAGTTCCATGCTAGTTCTACATTTTTATTAATAACATGAGATTTCCATCCAAAATGATTAATGCCTTTAAATTATGATCATAATAATTTAATATTCCCCAAGTTTCATACATTCATTCTTCCTCTGTTATGTCCTAGTCTAGAATCCCTATGAATCTGGAAGTCTGGCAACACAACATTCCATGGCTTATCATCTTTCCACCAAGTCTCTGAGTCACCTGGTATGTCAGGGTAATTGTTTAGGTTCCAAGAATTGTAATAATTCCTCATGTTATTTTCCAGGCTCCCAGCATAATTAAGGAAACATGACTAAGCTTTTACCTATTTCACTGATTAATGTTACATATTCTGTGTATATAGCACTAACCTTCCCTTTTGATTTTCATTCCTCTCTTTTCAGAGACGTGCTTGGTATTAGTTTTGATATCACTTCTGCAGACTGTGTCAGCCTAAACTACCTGTTCTTCTGCAACAACTGGCTTTCTATTAAGTTCTGATTTAAATAATCTTTTTTGAGCATTTTGGTTTTGGGATAACATTACCATTATGAGTATGCCATGGCTGGTTTCCTCCTACTCAAGTTCCTCTGTCCATAAAGTTCTAGGGATCCTAATGTATCTAAAACCCTACCATTTATTCAGTCTTCCTATTGGCTCCTCCACATATTGAAACTCTAGACTTCTATCTATATGTAGAATTAAATAGAATTTCAAAGTTGAAGAAGAGGACTCCTACTAAAAATACAAGCAGGGAAAAGGAAAGAAAGTGGCTGAGGTTCCAAGAGGACAAAGAAAAAGATTGTCATCTCAACAAAAGTGGAAGTTTCTTGAGGCATTGAACTCTCATAGTGACCTTCAAAGCAGTGAGTCAGAGAAATACCCGTGACAAAGTGATATTATACACAGCACGGCAAACCTAACTAGATTATTATAAACCCATGACTTTTAAGAATATCCAGGATGAGAACAATGGTTATGTATCTTTTCAATAGGCAATTTTTTTTTTAATCATTCCTTTGAAGTCCATATTTACAATCTTTTCTTAGCAGTGTCCTCAATTCCCAAACTATGAAATGTGGGAAACATTCTTCTGTAACATAAAAAAATTATTTTTCCAACTTCCTGGTTTTTACAGTCAACAGTACATTTTCTTTTCCAGCCATTAAGGTATATATTTTTGTGAAACAAGTTTACTTCAAACCATTCACTGTTTCAAAACTCAATTTTAAACCAATATTAAGTAGAAAATTACGAAAACAACAGATTAAAGTCATAATGAGTCCTTGTTTGTTCTGTGGAAAAATAAAAAATCAGCTGACTATTCAACGTTGCATGGGCAAAGGTACAAAGGGAAGAAAAAATGTTTTTTTAAACTTGGGAAGGATTTTACTTGCTTGACATGTAAAATACAGTCTAAGTTCTAATAAGCTACAAGTGCACAGAATTTATTTCTGTGTTCTGACACATCTCTAGAAAAAATTCATATGTTCCTTCTCATAGAATCAGGAAGCTGAAGAAAGCACTTGTCTAAAGAAGCTGGAAAACAATTATCCAGTTATTTTATTGGTGATGGTGATGGTGGTGATTTTACTATCATTTATTAGTAGAAAGAAAATTCATCATCATAGTGTCCCCATATCAAAATATACATTGCAGTTGTTCTTGAGACAGTCAATACAAATATTACAGTTGTTTATCACTCCCTCCAAAACTGGATCAATGCACTTTCTTTTTTCCAGTTACCATCAGCTGCAAATTTGCGATTAATTTCATCTCTTTCAAGACAAAAATCCATTCATTTCAGTGTATTATAAATTTTATCTTTTACAAAGCCACATATTTTTAGAACTATTTTGTGTATCTATATCTCTATATGTGTATCTCTATATATATATTTTCGGTATCTTATTCCTTGAGTCTTTTGAGCCATCTTTGTCCAGCTTGCCAGAAAGGAAGTATTAGGTTTCTGAGAAGTGGATTGGTGAGATTGTTTCTTAATATTAGATGATTTCTTAAGATAATTAGCATGTTCTTTTTAACTACACATTAAACAGAGCTTTGTCTACAATCTGGCTCAATAAACATGATTTCTTTCTATAATCTAAAACTTTTTCAAAATATTTATAAAGTCCTTTCTTTATATGTTTTATTCTGCCTGCCTTGAATACTTCCTCTGGATTTTTAAATAGATAACATATAACTTCCCCACTGAAAGTAACCTGGTAAAAAACCACTTGTGTCAACCAAAACATCCTCTGCCACATCCTAGAGTTGAAACACAGAAAGACAATACAAATCAAATACATCAGTTCCATTTCATTCTAATTTTCTTTTTCTTTCAGAATAAAGGCTATCTTTTATCTTTCCTCCTAATACTAGTAGGTGTTAATCTAGCAGTAACCCAGACTTTCAGGATCCATGCCTTAAATTTTAGAAATTGGGTGACAGCCGAAAAAAGAGTGTTGGAATGAAGATAAAAGGAACTCACCCAACAATAATGGAATATGGAGCATTTTATTACATTTCATGGGTCACTGTTTCACTTTCAGTCCAGGGTAGTAATGACCTCAGACTGTTACTGTGTGGGAGCCATTTTATGATCTCTATAAAAATGAGTTGCTAAGTTCACTGCATTTTCCTGTTGCCAAATATATGAATGTACACTCTGATGTAATCTAGCACCACTTTGACTAGTCTTACCTGAGAATCTAAGAAAATAATGTGACACATTGTCCTGGTTTCAGCTGGGATAGAGCGAATTTTCATCCTGGTGGCTGGTACAGTGTTGTGTTTTGGATTCAGCATGAGAATAATGTTGATAACATTGATATTTAAATTGTTGATGTGCAGTGCTGGTGAGCAATGTTATTGTGCATCCCTTTATTTTCCTTGAGTTTTCTTCTTTTTTCCCTCTTTTTGTTAGCTATCTCCCTTTTCATTACTATTATTACAAGTAGTATTAGTAGTAGTCTATTCTATTACATTTCATTTGTTAAACTGTTCTTATCTCAAATATGGCCTTACATTTTTTCCATTTCTTCCCTCCTAGGTGGAGTAGGGAGAAGGAACTTGTGGAAGAATGCGTCTTTCAGATTAGGACTGAAGAAAACAGGTGAAGAATCTTGAGTGAGGAGATGCTATGATTTTGTTCAGTGATGACTTTACTCTCCAGAACTCTCCAGAAGCCTTCATATCAAATTTCTCACTGAATTTAATTTAATTTAAAAGTAACTTCTGGAAATTTATTTTTTCTTAAAAAGTTATTTCATTTTATTATTTGAGAAGAGGGAAGGTCAAGGATGGGAGTCATTGTCAGCCAAATTTTAAAACAGATATATCTTCCACCTGAGCAGTCAGGCACCCAGATGATACCTATTTAGTCAGGGTGAAAATTAACTAGTAGACAGAAGTAAAATGCTGAATGCTTTTGCACCTTCAGCACTCAAAAGTAAATATCCATTCTTAAGTACAGATTTTGCCTAACTCAATAGGGCAGTGTAATTCTTGACAATTAATTAAGCCTTTATTTGTTTAAACATACATGTGTTAATGATGGCAATCTAAGATGATTTCAGAGATAGAAAAACTCAAAGCTCTGTGGCTGGATCATAACTTCCATAATATTGTTCAATGTTACAGCAATCTTAGGGGCAGTTTTCCAAGCAATATGTAAGGAAGGTAAAATCTTGTCCATGAAGAACCTGCAGCATTTTTCATCATTTGGAAGAACATCTGTATAACATTTGATACAAAAATCCCTGTCAGCACAATTAAATCTAGGCTTCTGTTGAGAAACAGCTCTTCCTTTTCAAACCTGGGAAGAATGCACCTCTTTTCACACAGTTATGTACTCTTGAGTTGCGTTGTGACATGGCAAAGGGAGGAGATCTAACTACACAAAACTCATTTATTTGATCTCTGGCTAAAAACAAAATTTCAGAGGGCCCAAATCCTGAAATATACTGCAATTCACACAGCAATAAACAACAGTTTAGCTGCCCAAGGCTCAAATTATTTAAAATAAAAAATGTGTGACAGAAGAGGAAAAGTTTGATCCTGTAAATCTCTATTTTTTTTTTTTTTTATGTCAGACTGTACATCTAGAATATTTGAGACTCCAGCCAAGGGCCATGAAGATGACTGAAGACCTGAAGCAGCCCAAATATGAGACAAGGCTGAAAGAGTTGTGATTGTTCATATTTAGGAAAAAAAAAAATCAGCTATTTGAACCTTTTTGTTTGCTTCTGAAAGGCTCAAACACTGGTACAAGTCAATCTGAGAGGTTATGTTCTTGAAGATATTCAAAATTCAACTTGGCATGACCCTGAAAAATGTTCTGTAGCTGACCCTGCTTTGAACAAGCTGGGTTGAGTAGACAATCTCCAGAGATCTCTTCCAACCTCAGTCAATTTCTGCCGCTGTGAATTTTTGTGTGGTAGCTCTACACTGTACTAACGTACCAAAACAATAAGAGAAGGAAAAAGAAAGTACTGTCTTTTTCCCAGCATTGGTAGATACAATAACCCTATAAAAATTTATGTACTGTAACCTTGCTGTAGCCTTGCATTATATGGTAAAACACCAATTCTGCCTGTACTGAGATCTGACTTGGGGAAGTAACCTAGCCCTGTACCAAAAGAGGTGCTTGCTCATAAAAACAGAAACAGTCCTTTAGACTACTGGAAAATCGCTGGCAAAAAATAAACATCAAGAGTTTTAGAGTTAGATGGTGCATATAGGAGAGGGATTCCAGAATCCTGCTAAATCCCAGATTTATCCTGTTAAAGCATAGGAACTCATGTTCTGTCTGAATGGTAATTTCTCAGTCCTTTTAGGAAGCTGGTGTTAAGACACCTGAAGGCAGGTTCCTTTCAGGGTTTGACCTTTAGATTTCCCACATGTACATACTTGCTACTCTCCTGGGCAACCTAACCAAAGGGTGTTGCCTCTGATTTTCTTTCCTACTAAATGGGTAATTCCTACACAGAAGTCAGGGCAAGTCCTAACTCTCATCATCCTGCTCAAGCCCATATGCAAAAGCTCATAATCTTGCTCTAACTATAGTACACGCATGTGCTATGTCAAAACTGTGCCTGAATAAATCCATATATACATGTGCACAGTGTGCACTTAAAATAGCTATAGTAATCACAGGAAAGAAAAAATCTTGTGTAGGTGTGTTCATGCAAATGTAGTTTCTCAGTTGCATTTGATACCAGCTTTATATGCCCAGGAAAAAAAAAATAAAAGGAGCAAAAAGTCCCTGAAGTCATCATTCATTTACCAAATCTTGTGAAATGCCAGGCTCTCTTAATGATTACTGCATGCCAGACTGAGGCAAAAAATGTCAGCTAGCCAGAATAAATGAAAAACAAGATTATAATATTTTCTCATAGCCCTGCCAAGTTCTAACAGTGCAAGAATACTTTTACAGTTTATGAACCTTGGCTCTGGAATTTTCAAGAGTGACAACCTTTAGGTGTGTGGTTTAACTTTAGTACAAACATTCTCCATTTCTTTACCCTATTCTTTTTCAGTGCTATTCTCACATCTGAATAGTCTGATCAGGCAAATGAAGAGCAACCTGTTAATTCTCTGCCCATCATTTTGGTTTGGGCTTTGGATTTTACAGTTTATTTTTGAGACATGAAAAAATGTAACATATTTTTGTGGAAACAGAAAGAAAGAAATTGAACGAACAAAGAGAAAAGGGAAGAAGTCTCATAATGTTTGCACTTGTGACCCAATGGCAATTGTCTTTAGGCTGCAGGATTTCTGTTTGAAATTGCCAGCTGGAATTTTCAGAAGAGAAATTAAGGTTTTAGCAAGCTGTCCAGACACACAGGAAAGAAACACATTTATTTTCTCTTTGGAAACAAACCAAACCAAATCCAAAACCAAGTGAGATATCACTTTAATATTTTTCCCTTCAAAAGAATAAAAGAGAATATGAATGCTTCAATAAAATTATACAGCAGTCACAAATGTAAAGTCATGAACTTCTCAGTAACTGGATCATGAAAAGTGCTAGAGTGAGGGAAGAAGAAGGAATACTAGAAACAAGTAATGCCTTTACTACAAAATATTTTGATCTCTGATCAGTTGGGCAGCATATTCTCAAAAGGGTGTTTTTTCCTTTTCTTTTTTTTTCTTCTGGCTCTGAATACTCAGAAACTTGCATGGCAACCAGATGGAAAGCAAAACTACTGAGGTAGCTGGAGAAAAGACCAGTGCTAAGGTTACAGGAATGGTGTAATTCCAGTTTAGTTCCAAATTCTGTCAATCCATCTGTAAGAAGATGAAGAAAATAGTAAAACCACCTGTTATTATACTATCTAAACAGCTCTACGAAAGACAGTTATGAATAGTATAATAATGTTCAGCCTAACACAGGAGAAGATCTGGCAACAGTAACACCAGGTCTGCTGGTGATCTTTCATATTTCACGTCTTATTTTGCTCCTCTTGTTCATACTCGACTGCCATGTCAAACTCATGAAAACATTTTGTATCCAGGCTTTGTAATTTGAAAGCTAATTTTCAAACTGCTTAAGGGTTTAGGTGTATATTGTTCAAACATTCAGATTATATTAAGAGTGGGCCAGTCTGTATATCCGTCAGAAAAAATGAATATTACTACTGCTATTCATTCATTTATTTTCATGCACCTTGAAGTGTCTGCCTCTGGCTTCAGGCATTTTTAAAGTAATTAAAATGCGCAGTCATGAACATGAAAGTTCACAGAAAATACAGAGACAGTCAAAGTTGTTCAGTTAAAATGAAGCTGACTGTTTCTGTGTACTGAAACCTCCCATCTGAAGATCTGAGATGCTCAATGCCACATTACAAGTCTAATACTCCTGGGGAATCAAGAAAAGTATCCAACTGATTTCAAAAGGCTTTGAATTGTATTCCACACATGCAAAAATTACTTTTATGTGTTCTGCCATATAATGTAAATAGTCTGGGCTGAATCAGATCAACAGGAGAACAGAAAACTAGATACAGTATGCACCATCAAAGCCTCTTAATTTAAAGCTATTTCTTATATGAAACATTTCCAGTGACCATATCTTCTTTATGTTATACAAAAGTGATGATTTACAAAACTGTGTCCCAAGATTTTAGAACTTTAAAAAGTAAATCAATGACAATTATAGCTCTGTAATGCACTTTCCAAACCTGTCACATTTTTCAAAAGCTTCTATATTGCAGAAACCTGTCTATTACAGGGGTGTTGTGCTTGTGCAAGCACAAAGGCCTTGATTCAATTGCATGTTTGTTATCATACAAGTGACATCTGAGATGCCTCAGGATCCGTGAGACGTTCACGTGAATTGACTGATATGAGGGAAAGCTTCTGTTTACCCAAGGCTTTCCCTTGTGGCTGCTGGAGTTCTGGCTGGATACTCCTCAATTTATTTCCAATAAACCCCAGCGACTGGCTGTCCAGGAAACTGAATCAAGCCTGTAATATGAATGGAGAGTTTATCTTGGCTGCCTTTATTCTAGTAACTTAAGTGTGACAGGGACTTTTCTCTGACCTGAGGTACAGAGAGACCATGCTGAGCTAGTATCAATTTTATTATGTCCTCTCCTACCTCAGAAAAAGGTAGAAACACCCTAAGTGTCTGCTGGGAATGGCTAATATCCAGACTAGGATGTTTAGAACAGCACTAGCTGCCTTGGAGCAACCAAAACTTGGACATGAAACACCCTAATGAACCATGGGTACAATCAGCTGACTTTCAGTGTTTCTATTTGCTCCCTGCCTCTTCTCAATTGTCTCACAGAGATGTTGACCATGTGTTCCGGGCACTGCAAATGTCACCAGGTGTTGGTAGATAGGGGCCCCCCGCCGCGGAAGATTTCGAGCTGTACGCGTAAGATAGGGCCTGTCTCTCCCCCTCACCCACTGGCATGCAGGATGTAAGTGACCTTATCTCTAAGACCATGCATACCCCCCTTACTAACTCAGCACTTTTTGCTCATTCCAGTAGTTTTCCACTCCTTAAACTAACTCTAAAACCTAGCCACCTTTTCCTGTGACGTAGGATGAACCCCTCATCTATTTAAGCCCACGATGTGAGATAATAAACGCCATTTTGACCCTTGACACATCACGTTGATGTCTGTGTCTTGTCATTTGGACCGAGTGACCCTTTAGTGGGTTGCCGGGCTGTTTTGTGAAACCAGGTCGCCTTGCCTTTTATCAGAAGACAACAACCAGGTCTCACAGGGATAGGGGCCTACATAGGATCCTTTCCAAGGAACAGGGCAGAGACTGCCAGCCAGTGCTCAGCCCATGGTCCCAGCAAGGAGCAGACCATGTGGGCCAGTGGGGTCAGCCCAGCCCCAGGCACCAGGCACCTCCATGGATGTGGAATTGGGCCAGGAACAGGATGGGTTGTGGGTCCACAGATGAGCCAGGCGGGGCAGGCCTGTGGAGAGCTGCAGACCAGCCCTGCCGTGCAGCTGCTGGACAAGGGCTGACAGCCCTGGGAAGCTGGCACTGAGTCCTAGGTTGTACACAGGATGTGCAAGCCCCAGGAGAGGTCAGGCAGGGGCAGACAGGACTGTCGAGGGCTTGAGAGCAGCCTCGTCATCTTCACAGACTTATAGAGGCTCCAGAACAGCCTCCCACAGGGGCTGTGACTAAACAGGAACTGTACCAGCTCGAAGTGATGGGAGATTGCTGAGCAGCCAATGAATGAGGAGGAAAAATGAGTTTACCAAGAGCAAATGGGAGTACATAAAATCAAGTCTTTAATGTAAATAGGCCTGTTAGAGGGCCTCTAAAGGGATACTATGCATGTGATTAAATGGTGAAGAATGAGAAAGTTAAGAATTCAGCTGATCTGACTTCATGGAGAAGCTTGAATTCAGGACAAGACAGTCCTGGAGGTGAGGGCTTATGGCAGTCAGAAGAGCCCTTGTAATGTCCCCAAGCTTGCACACAACTCTGCCTTTATGAAGTCAGCACTAATTTGCTGTCACTGTCAGAGCCAAAAATATTTGATATACTAATATTAAAAAGAACATTCCACCACACCAGAAAACCATTTGCTTTCAGGGCTAGCTCTGATAAATTTACTGTGAAACATCCTCAGCATAATGCTTAGTACAGTATGCTGCTTGGTTTCCAAGGGCCTGCCTAATGGGGACACGTGCCTCATCTTGCTTTTTACTTCCAACACCCAGCTGTACAGAGGCAGAAATTTAAAATTAAAAATAACCTTTCAGCTGATTCCTTGCATAATTGCTATCTTGTTTTGTTAATACTGTGGTTAAATTATAATTTGCTGAAGCCCTGGAGATTTGTGTGCTGGTTTATCAGCTGAATTTGCATTGACATGCTTTTCAGTCAAGTGAGTAACTAAATCCAGTGGCCTTGAGTATTTGCATAGAAAATTATAGGTAGATTAGGGAGAATGAATATATGTTGTCTCCATAAGTAGATGCAATGATGAAAATTTTGTGCATCTCAAAATACTACTGAATTTCATTGAAAGACTGTAGCTGACATACTAACAATCCTTTGAAAAAGCAATATAATAAAAATAGGTGCAAGACAGCCAAACCTCTGTTGCAATACCAGGGAACCTTTCACTGTGGTTATCAGAAATGCCCATGTCTCTCTTGACTATCATACCTGCATGAACCCAAGCAGACTAAGACAGAAATTTCAACTGGAAAAGCTGGTCCTCATTTCCCATTTACAACTTAGTGAAATTAGAACTTTACCTTTTTGTGGAGCAGATCTGCACACAGAGTTAAGTTCTTAGTTTTCTTGGACGATAGGGTATTTATTAATTTTTATTTTCCCCTTAAAAAGGAGTAGTGGGTTTTGTAAATGTTTCATCCTGGTTATCACAAAGGCTGCTGATGCCAGAATATTCTGTTAGGAATTTTTCTCCTGCTTATTACAAAAGATTAGGGAAAAAAGTTCACATTAAGGATGCATTTATTAATTTCCTTGTTAATAATCTTCTGAATGAGGCTTGTCATCACCAGACAGAAATGGATATGTTCCATATGGTTTCAGCCAGTATTTGATGCTTTAAAAGAAATTGCAAGAAGCCTCATTCCCCTTAAGGTAAGTATCTGGTGACAGGTTTAGGCTTTTTTGACCTTTATGCTTAAACCCATTAGGTTTTATTGAATCCTTAATTTTGCTTAATGTAACTGAGGGTATTTTGAAGTCTGATAACCAGTTAAGAAAGTTACGTCCATATATCTGTAGCTCCTCAGTGAATAGGAGGATTGTCATCAGAACCACTGAGTGCTTTTACAATAATATTTCTCTTTAAGTTCTGATTAAACCAACTCTTCATGTTCCTTGAGCTTCTGAGAATTTCTCTTACTTGACTAGAGTGGGAGCAGATGGTTTTGATTAGATCACCCCAGACTTTATCTTTTAATCACCTGCCTCACCCAGTCTGGGAGGGGAAAAGGGCAGACATATGAGTAATCTCATCCTTTCTGCTTCTCTGTCTTGCCAGTTCTCTGCAAGGCATCTGCTAAGACCTCATTCATCACTGTGAAAGCTGTGAAGGGATAGCTGTGTAAACCCCCCAGGTCCTGCCGAGGCGGCAGTGCCTAACCTCTCCCCTCCAGAAGGAAAGGCTACATGTCCTTTTGTCAACCTGTCAGCAAGCACTTCTCTCTCTGCACCGTTTGCTCAGCCCTCTTCCCCCATCCCGACACTGTCAGGCTTCTGAAAATGTTTCATTTTGAAGAAAACCCCAGAGGTAGATCTCATGAGCATGTATTCTTTTTTTCTTTCCTCAGTGCACAGCCATATGTGAAAAATGCATTTGTCTGCATGTGTGTGTGAATATGTGTATATATTTGTGTATATCTGTATTTTGTGTACATATCTATGTCTCAAAAATGTAAAACAGGAGTGGATATTGTGCTTCCTTTAGGCATAAAAAATACCAATGGTGTCCATTAAATTTAATTTTTGGTCACAGTTTTAAGTGAGCCTGTCATAAAACCACAACCTTCCTTCTCTGTTTCAAAGAAAAGTAGTCCACAGAATGCTCCAGAACTAAGATATAATATTCTCCTTGGACTGCTGAAGAGTGGCAAGTTAATTCTTTCCAGAAGAGTTTTCCAATATTCTACTACTGTTTCCTGCTCAATGTTAATTTAGAATTCTTATACTAACTCACATTTAACATTAATCACAGTTTTTCAGGGAAAAAACACCAAGACTGATGGCTGATTAAAATAAATGTCTGAAAGTTTCTTTGATTTGAGGCCAAATTACAGCTTCCTTACTTTTAGCCGGTTTTTATTCAGACAAGTTTATGTTGAAGCCAAGGGATTTTTTAAATTCTGTTAAAGCCAGCATTATTCTCATCAGAATTTTGATCAGCTGTGGAAAAATCAACTCTTGAAAACTTTCAATACTTACATAAAGAATCTTATAAATAAGATTTATATATCTACAAAATGATCAATTTAATAGGATTAGATATTTTAATATAAATAGCATTTAAGAATAAATAATTAACTTTGAAAATGCCTAAGCACTGCTCAGATGTTTAATTCTATTGGTTGTAAGGCTTGTATTTGACATATATTGATGTTGTATAGAGATATGGTCTTTCTTATAAGAGATTTAAAATAAAAAATGGTAAGGAGGCATACAAAATTAAATCTCAAATGCTTCTTAGTTTTATGAAAACATGAAATTTCTCTTCTGCATTGTACAGACTTGTTCCAGAATTCATCAAAATTACACTAAATTTGGGGAGAAGAGGATTTAAATTCTCAGTGTGAGCATAAATCCTTTTTTCCTCCCCTGTAATATGAACCACAGCTTTAAAGGGAACAAAGTACCATGAAAGCATGACAAAGTTATATTTAATATCAAAAGGATACATGCAATACTTGATTCATACAATGAGAAAGAATACTTGCCTTCAAGATATAGTTTATTCCTCAAGCTATCAATGAGCCTTTCTTTTTTTTTTTTAAATATACATCTGTCAGAGCAGCTCAGCTTCACCATTTCTTTGTAGACACACTGCCAAGATGACACATTTATACCCCAAAGGTATTAATAAAATAATGGATACATTGAATGGTTAGGGTTGGGAGGGGCCTAAAGATCATCTAGTTCCAACACCCCTGACACGGGCACTAGTCCAGGTTGTTCAATGGCACATCCAAGAATTCAGGCCTTGAATGCTTCCAGAGATGGTGCATCCTGGTGGTATAGATTAATACTCTGCAGAGATTCACAGTTTTTTACAAGGAGCTTCACCAAGCTTGTCTGAGAGCTCATAGCCCACAGTGGCCCTGTTATCCTGATCACCACTTAGGAGGCAAAGAACCCTAAGGTCAAATTCTAGTAAATTAAACTGAACAGAAATATTTTAAAAATATAGCAATCATACTTTGCACATAGCCATTGAAAAGCATGAAGAAGTTTGATATTAACACTAACACCTCAGACCAAGTATCTCTGACATGTTTAATTCCTGTGGCTGTTCCATGGAGGGAACAGCCAATCCAAGCTGCCCAAAGGGATGTTCCATTCCATATGGTGTCACGCTTAGTGTATAAAACTGGGGGGAAATTGGCTAAGGGGTGACAGTCAGCAGGTGGTGAGCACGTGCTTTGTATAATCTAAATTTTGTATCATTATTATTACTAGCATCATCATTATTTTTCTTCTATTTCTGTCCTATTAAACTGTTTTTATCTTACAAGTTCTACTTTTTTTCCACTTCCCTCGTCATGTCATTAGAGAGAGAGTTGTGAGCAAGTGTCTGTGTGGTGTTTAGCTACCTTGTCACCTTAAACTATGACATACAAAATACCATGCATATTAAGTGAAGAGAATTTCTCGTTAATTTCAATATACTGAAAAGAGAATATACATAGTCCAGTTTTTAACTTCTGTCTTATGTATGATAGTGATATCTATGTGATATTTTGCACTCTTTATGTTGCCTGGACCACTTTATTTCACTCAATGGTGTCTTTATTGAGATTGCTTCTGACATTTCAAATAGAAGAATGTCTTCAAAATATGTTGATAAGAATGTCCATTTTTCTTTTTTTCCCATCTCAAAACATTTTGAGTGAATTAAAGTGAATTAATTTTGTTTAAACTCAAACTAATTCTCCACCAGCCCACAGTATCTATTTTGACAGCTTTGAAAAAACTGGGACAAAAACTCATCAAAGTTCTCTTCTGAACCAAAGAACTATTTGGTTAGAGTTCAATAAACAGAAAGTAAATCCTTTATCTCTATAGTTCAGCATGTTTCCTGCCCTTTTTTCACTAATTAGTTAATTTAAAGAGGTATTATTCATTGACCATATGGACCAAGTTTATCTCGTAAAAATTTAAGTCAGAGCTGTGGATTCAACTGTGCAAGGGTTGTCAGAATGCAGAATTAATGTCTATGTGTTTTGATCCTCCCAGATGCTTGAATATTGTTCTCCACTTACCTACCCATCCAGAAAAAGCAAGGGTAAAATCTCCCGGGTAACACATCAAACTAACAAAATATTCTCAAGGAAAACAGGGTTGCTGCATACACTTTCCTCATTACCCTCCCTTGGAGGGTATTGAACTTTGAAATTGATTTAAAACTCTTTTATGCTTCAATTGAAAACAACCCCCATGTGCCCCCAGTTCTGTCCTCAGAGCACTTGTGCCTCTGTAATGATTTAGCTCTTATAAGAATTGAATTTTCAAGATATGGTGCAAGATGAATACTTTCATATATGCCATGGAGTTTGCTTCTGGATGCCTTGTGCTCTCTGCTCAAACAACTATTATTTTTCAATGCTACCAATTGAAAGGATTGTCAAATTGCTGTGAAAGAATTTAACTGCAAATTTAAACTGGTGACCAAGTTATGAACAGTTATAAACATTTGGTCAGTTTTGGGGGGTTTTAGTTTAATAGTATTTTGAAGGAAGAAGGGGGAAAATAATCTCTCCATGTGAACTGAGAAAGGGATTCAAAAGCACTTACCTTTTCTTCCTACAGCTCCTGCCAGGTTGCTAGGCAATTGAGGGCAAGTGATTTTAATCTTAGTTTCTCACTCTAAAACAGACCTGCTGATTTTAGTAATTCTGTAGTAATTCATAATTAGCTAAATATGATAAATAATATTGCATTACAAAGGTACTAACTACTTTTCATATTTGTGTAAGATTTATACATATTATAATATTTCTAAGTAAAAATGGGATGAAAACAATACCTTTGCCAAAATTTGGCTTCATGCAATTTCCATTTTTACTTGTTCTTCATAGAATGTGTAGGAAGTGCGGTCTAAATTTACATGAGCATAAAATCCTTATGAGAATAGCTAGGAAAAGAACAGTGATAGCTATTTAAGCTTCTGATGGGTAATAACAAATAGACAACAAGATGAGTTAAGTCATCACCATGCAAGCGAAGGCAAACATATGTCACGTACTCGTGGTTTTCTCTTCTGCTTAAAGACAAGTGGACATGTGACAGCATCCTATAGGAGACCTAAAGCAGCAGTGCCTAATAAAATAACAGCAGTGCACCCACAACTTTCCAAAAAGCTTGAGCAGACAGATGACCCTATGTTTATATTTTGTGTGAGATACCAGACCTCCAGTTACACAAAACTAACAATGTATGGAATGACTGGGGTGTACCCAGATCCTGTGTCACTTTCCAGAATGCCAGATTTTCCCATTGTGAACCCCACCTGCAAATTTTTTACTTAGCTTTCATTCATCAAGATGGCTCACAAAAAATGCTGCACTCTGAATTTGAGCTAGAACCCAGCTTTTGCTCATATGTGTCTGCAGGGCTTTATCCAAACAGGACATTCACCATTTCCACACAGATCTCATATCTGACAAATAGGTTTTGTACTTTGAAGCTAACTTGACTTCTATGTTTTACTAAGAAATATTCAGTGTTCTGAGTGCAGATGAAAACTCCTGACTATTTCACATCCTCTCCAATTCAAGGCATTGTCCATGGTGTTGAAAATGACAGCATATGTTGTGTGACTGAATTTTCAACAGCCTGCTCTTAATTCTAAATAATTGGGACCTGGTTTAGATAAAAGCTTTCAAGTATCCCTTATGAGATATGGAAACAGATAAATAGCTAGTGTAAAAAACAGAAAGCAGATAATTCTAGTAAGAAAAAACCATGTCCGCTCTAGGGGAGGCATTAAGGGCATCCCACATGAATTAAGACAGATCTCTACTGCCTTTTCTCTGTATAACTGATCAGGACAGAAGGATCAAGTTTAAGTGGTTACATTTGCTGATGATGATGGGAGAGCAGCAAATATAGATAGCTGCCAGAGGTACACAGGAGGTAGAAAATTACTTTACTTCTGGGCTGCAGACTGACATACTGTATTTACTTGTTTCAATCTACCTGATTCTAAACTTGCTCGAGGGTTTTGCTTTAACACAATGCCATTGACTCATTAGAATAACTTCTGAGTTAGTCTTCTGAATTAGCTATCTTTTTCTAATATTGACAAGAAAGGCTTGTAAGTTTAGCATGTATTACATTTTTGTGGAAGAAAGGGAGAGAGACAAACAGACCTTTAAATGAAAAATAAGCAGTCTAGTTTAGAGTTTGGTGAAGTTAAGGAATATCTTAACTGAGAGTTAAGTATCTGGGACTCAAAGAAACAGGAATATGCAAAACTGTTTGTGCTGCCATGCTTTTATTTTCCCATTTCCTGCATATCTATCCAGTCACAGGATCAGTAAGTCTCAAAAGAATAATAGTGCAAGATACTATCAGGCACTCCTTGATACATTGAAAATACCAGTATGAGCTCTGCATATATATGGCATCTTATATGTAGGTACGGAGATCAAGATAAAATAGAAAGCGTGTTGGACCTGGCTGTTTTGGTGACCCTTGACACTAAATTTTTCCCTGCTGGAATAAAAATTTTTGAATCTGTTATACTGCTGGAGATCCATAAACAAGAGTAATTGTATCAGGGTCTTCTGTTTCATTTAAAAAAAAAAAAAAGTCCTGGAAAAAAACACCAACAAAACCAAACCAACAGCTAAATTATAAATATTTTATAGAATGGAAATGGTGGTTAAACCAAAATGAAATTAATGTCAAAGTTAGCATGATACCTCCTAGAGTCAGTGTCATAACAGTGGAAGTTTCAAAACAATAGCTGAATTAAGATTTTCTGCATATTATGGAATAGAAAACCTTTTAAGAGGTCTGGAAAAGTGATATTATTTAAAGTTAAAAAAAATAATTCTACTTGGTATTGGAAGATAAGTAAGTTCCCTAACCTTAAAAAAAAAAATTAAAGCACTTACCAGAATATTATTAATTTGTGACATGAAAAATCATATAATATACATTTCATTGTTCTTGTGTAAACTGAAAACAACAGTTATCATTATAAATCTGGGATGACATTTCTTGGATTTTCAAAATAATTACATCTATTACTAACAAAAAAACCAAGAATGCTTTAGAAGAAGACTATTTAGATATTACATTAATGTACTACTACTGCTATTACTAATAATAATAGTTTTATTGCTTGAAATTATTAATTTCTTTCACTATTTTTGAGGTTCCTTACATTTTTAAGAATACATGAAAATAAGTGTCTAAGACCTGGACACTATATTGGCCAGGACTGGGAAATTCAAAGCAAATTAGTAGCATTTTTGCTTGAATTGTTTGATATATATGATACTCAGATTTGTGTTCTTGCATGTGTTCTTACCATTAAATTATTACTTATTCTACTGGGTAATGCACAACATTGCTTTATTAATATATGATTTCTTCATTCAGTGTTCAAGATGCAAGACCTTAAAACCCTCAGTATCTTTAAACATAAGTACATTTCTTTGTTTTTACTCTTCCACAGAGTTTCCTGATCAAAAAATGTTTCTGAGGTACTTTACCAGTTGTTTTTCATAAATTTATTTCCCACGTTAAACCTACAGATAGTGCGTCCTACCCTACTGAAAACCTTATGCATTCACCTTTAGGAAAAAAAAGAAAACCAAAGCCACCTAGTACATGAAGAGGTTAAAAAAAAAATCTTTGAGAAAGTACTAAATTCAGTATTTTTACATCAAAAGTTTAATATTTCTCTAATTATTTGTCCTTCTGGAGTCACATAAGCCTTTTGGGAAAGCCTTTTTTTTGTGTAATGAACTTTATAAATTCCCTTGTTTTAGGGTATCAAAATATCAGAGTTCATTTTCTTGTACTTGTTTGAACAATGGCATTTACGTATCTTACTAGCCTTTAAACATTTTTCCTGCCTGCCCAGCTTTAAATTCATAAGGGAAATTTGTAGTGTTGATTGTGCTAGTAGCAAAATGGGCATATTCCCTGGATGTCTAGTTGAAGTATCCATAGTTGTCCTAGGCTTGATTCCAGAATCTCTGTAGGAAATAAGTAGACATGGATAACTTACATTTAATAATGCTGTCACTGCAGCCTTCTCAGACCTCTTTTATTACAGTAATAACTTTGCGTTCGTATAAACAAAGTTCCTCATACATAACTAATCATAATTGCAATTTTAAAGGTTTTAAAATAAACACATACTAAATTCAAAGCCAAATAATTTAGTCTTCAGTTTACTACATTGATGGACAACTTTTGAAAACTTGAGGATTTTTTTGGAGGAGGAGATGTTGCATTTTAGAAGTTGATTTAGAACTGGGTGACTCTTTTGGAATTTTCCTGTAGTGTTAAAATTTTTGAAATTATATATAAAAATAACTCCTAATTATTTTGTTATTTTTCTTGATATGGGAGTAAAAATGATAGTGATTATTTCCACTGAGAAGAAAATTTCTTTTTGTTAAGACGTGCCTGTGTATCTTTCTTGGGAATATAGTTACATCATAAGGATTAATGCATTCCTTGGTTATCTGACTCAAACACTAAAGGCCAAGACAAGGGAAGGCATTTCTCTCTTACACTGAATGAAATAAATTGTGGACTGCAGTTTTATATATATATATATATATATATATATATGTTTCATAAGGATATGACAAAAAGGAAAAAATTGACTAAACAACTAAAAAGGATTTTTATATGGCCTCAGTGAGGAGGAAATAAGTAAACTTACATATATATATATATATGTACCATGACAAATATGTCAAGAGGAGATAGCTAACCACATTCTTCTAGCCAATTTACAGCAACCCTAACAGGGAGAGTGAATTGTAAACAGATGAGGACATTCCCATTGCCAGCTGCAGCGAGACAGGGGTGTCATTCCACATCTCTTCCAAACTCTGCTAATTCCATGAACTGTAGCCTAATGCAGACAAGGAATCATTTTCTTCTGTGTTTCCTTAGAGAGTTTCTTTTTTTCCCCCCTTTGCTGGTTTGTTTACAGCAGCAGTGGAACACAGATCTATTGTTTACGTTTGCACATCTTTTCCTAAGTGAGAGAGGAGTGACAATCTTTTGCTTCTTTTTTTTCTTCTCCAAGGAGTGAGAAAAGGAAATCTCTTTACACACAGTTGGAAAAGTTTGGTCTCTGAAAAGGGATGGAGAATGATACAAAACATTGTAAGAGACCATGGATTGTGCCATATACCAACACCTCTTTGGAAATTACCACTGCCTTTTTACACTTGAAAATTGTGATTCATTTTCACAGTTGGTTATGAAAAGTGTCACTCATTATTGGTATTAGTACTAGTTTTGCATGTGCTGCTTCTGGGAGTACTATACCCTATTAAAGCAAGAAAATGTAAACATCCTGCTACTTATACCAGGAAACATAAAATAGTGGAATGAATACAAACAATAGTTATGAAGCCACCAGAAATCAGAAGTTATTTGACTGTCTCTCTCCAAGAGAAAAGAAAAAAGGCTCCATTTTAAAGTCAACTCTAAGAATTCCTACCTTACTGTTTAAGTAGAAACTCTTTCAGGGAGTATGTAAACCCCACTTGGGACTCCTAATTTAAAACTCTAGTGCTGTTTTTTTGAGAGTCAGTAAGAACTTCAGAGCTTTATCCGTGGAAATCTGAAAACAATATCTTAGAAGTACTGAAATATTGATAAATTGTATACTATTATATGTATCATGCAAAAGCACTGTAACTATCTTTAAATCAACACTCATTTTCATATGGAATATATTGGCTTTGCCTGGCTTCTGCTTCCATGGTAAAATATCTTTCAAATTTTTTTCTCTAACACTTGTAATACTAAAACATAAGAAGTACTTTGTAGAATATTTAGTAGACATTTAGTATTAGAAAACGCAGACTGTTATAAGGACAGACTTGAAAGATGAGAAAAGGAGAGAAGGAAGAGGAAAGCTGAGACAAGTGAATCTCTTTCTAGAAAGGGTTGGAAATATTGCAATCTCATGATAGCAGGCGTAATGCTTTTTTTGCTTTCAGTAAAGTTTTGCTTCAAAGAATCCTCTTTGTCCAAAATAAAATAGTTCTTTCCAGCAAATTCATGTAGAACATCTTGAAACAAAGCAATGGAAAGCAGAACAAAAATTAAACAAAAATGTAGAGATAATATGGTAATTAGGTTTCAAAACTAAATCTCATTTATTTCTGTATTCTTTTTTCTTGATAAGGATTATTTTAATAGCTATTTTCAAACTTAACTGATTCTTTCACCATAAGTTATTCCATATGATGTTCCACTATCTTACATTTTTACTTGTATTGGGTTAAATTGCCCAAGGCAAATGTTTCAAGACAAACTCAACAATATTTCTGTTTGAAGGCTAGGAGAGAACATATACACACACAGGCATAAACACATGGCTCCGGAGACTCAAATATCTTTTCATCTCCCAGACTAACAACTCTGACCTGTCTCTGGAATTTTGTAGTTTGTCCAGAAATGTGTCATTGAAAAAAAAAAACACAAAAACAAAAGACCAATCAACCAAAAAACAAACAAACACCACCAAACTATCTATAACTGTGTTAGAAATCAAGTAGGTTGTTGTTACACTCAATTTTTAAATTTAACACTCAATTTTTAAAAATAAGAATTGTATTTTCAAAGGCAGAATGTATTTAGCTGTTTTGTTGGATTCTTTTCTTGCCACATTGCAATTTTTAGTCAAATTGACACATTACATTTGGTCCCAGAAATATGGTGACAGAGACATTTAAGCAATTCACTTTAACATAAAAGCAATTATAAGTGATGATCAGAGGGTAAGAAAGAACTTCTGTTTTCAATAGCTCATTTGTACTAATTATGTCTGCCTGTACAACAGAGGTGGGTATTATTGGCCTAACTTCTGAAGTGATTTCTGAATAAAATGTACTTCTGGATTGAAATAAAGTCTTTGTGATTTCCCTCAGCACATATTTTAAAGGGAGTCCTGAGTCACATATTCTAATGTGTTCAAGAGCCACAGCTGACTTCAAAGATAAAAATTTCTATTTATTTATATAATAGTAGCTATGGTTTCTAAAGTGGACAGCTCTCAGCAGCTACTATAGGGAACAGGCTACATGAGACTATGTATAATGTTCATTTGAAAATCTGCTTATGAGTGGGATGACGTAAAAAATATCCCAAGCTCTATACTCTTTGGTTGTCTGCCACTTGTGAATATAGGTGAACATTGCTTACCTAAGTTGCAAAAGTTTTGTTTAGAAATATTTTGAAAGTGGTTTTTTACCTAATTATCAGACAAAACCATAAATACCAAGTATTGTTACTTTGCTGGCCAAGAAGGAGCAGAAACAAGCGTGCAGGATCCATTAGTCAAGTGAGAATTTCCCCAACACTTCATTAAAAAATCAAGCATATTTAGACATACAAAGCAACAGAATTAATTATATTACATAACTGGAGAACAAAGAAGCCATTTTGAAAACAAAATTTATAATTAAAGCATTTTCATCTACCAAAGGAAACTGACACAAATCTTTTTTTTTAGATTCACTACTGAATTGGACTTGTTCGAATTCTTTAAAGAGTTTTGCACTTTACTCATGGTAGAATCTTTGCTATCAAATATAGCCTTGCTTCTCCTTCCCTTTAATTTGAAATGAAATGTAAAAAAAGAAATTAAAGAAGGGGGAGGAGAGGCGAAGACACTGATGTAAATAAAATATAAATTTATATAAAAATGTATATAAATTTATTTAAAAAAAGAAAATTTTGGTACAGAATAAATATCTCTAAATATATCAAGGTGGGGTTTTTCATAATCTTAGTGCTATAAAAAACATTACACAATCATTCCAAACAGAGGACCTAGAAGAGGATATAATTACACCCATATCCAATATGTGATTTGCCTGACATTTAGCATAATTCAGGCTGATCTAGGATCCCAGCAGAGTGACCACAGGTAATGTGCTCACACATGTTTGCAGACTATCTTGCAAAAAGCCTTGCCTAATTTTGGCATCCTATACTATAAACAAGCAAACAGAAAAAAAGAGGTTATTCCTTTTTTTAAAAAGTTGAAAGACAAACCCTAGAGGGGTCCAAAAGAAAAAGGGATACCTGAGCAGTGAAACAACACGAATTATGTGAGCTCAAAGGCAAGGGATTAATGAAAAGACATGATTGCCATTTAAGCAATTGCATATTGAGCCTCCAGAAGGAATCTAAGGAGTCAGAATTAGCCTGGAAAGTAACAGTCAAATCTTGGTGGTGGGTGCTGTGCAGAGGGTCTGCACTGAGACATGTGTCAAGAAATCCTGAGACAGAAAAACTCTGTCTGAATTCAGACCCAAGGAAATGTCAAAAGTGCCTGGGGGTATGATGGCTGGAATATCTGACAGCACTCCGTAAAGGCCAAGGGGGGCACTAGGCCAGCTGCCATCACGGCTAAGTTCACCACCTAAGGAGACAGAAATTCTTCTCTGCCTGTCATCAGAGAACTGCATCTGTTTCTCTAAATGATATACAAGACCTTATGTATGTAGCAGGAGCCTTTGCCTCAGAAACTGAAGCAGCAGAGGGGAGCTGGGGAGAGAGAGCTGTCCCTGAGGAGCAAGGCCATTCACACGAGCACGGAGACAGCAGCTGTGATTGACAGGATTGGTTCTATCTGGAGAGAAGGATCAGCTGAGAGTGCTTTTCTGTTCTTGTTTTAATGTTCTTTATCCCTACATCTTTTTATGTTTGTCTTCAGTCACATCAGCACAAAGGATTTTCTTTCGATCTGATTTATGCTCTAGCCAGGGGCTGTCTTACTCTAAGCAGGGTCAAGAAAATGGAAGAGAAAGCATTGGGTGACTTTTTTCCTGCCTCATTTAGAAGACAAGCATGATGGCTTTCAAATATACTGCTTAATTCAAAAAGCCTCTTAATTAAAGTTTAAAGACAGAAACAAATATACAAACAAAAAAACTAGCTCCAACCAACCAGACAAACAAAACCCTCACAACTTTCTCATTTCTTTCTAGGACAGGAAATGAATTTAAAGTAGATTATGTATCCTTCACTCGGGTGATGATCCCATCTGTGTTTCTCAAACTACTTATGTAAGGCTCTCTTGCTTATGTACAGGAATAATGAATATGAATATTTCTCTGTTATGGAGGATGATTAATCACTAATCATTCTGCCCAGAATAAAGCTATAAAGCTGTTTCCAGTTTTCTTAGGAATATCTGCAGAGAAGATCCTCATCAGCAGTCCATAAAGATGATGATTCACTTCCTCACCACTCCCAAACTTTTCCCTTCCCCGATGAAAACATTCAGTCTTGCAAATTCAGTGCTTTAATTTTTATTAGATCAAATATAAATAGATTTGTCTCAGCATGGAAAGAGTAATTTTTAAAACAGGGTCTTGACTAATGTGTTCAATATTGACAGGGAAAAGAGAAATACATGCCTGGAACCTAATTAACCTATAGTCATACTTCATGTTTTTTATCCTCTTCATAATGTTCTGTGCTATTAGCTGGACATCCAAACTCTGTTGTCACTCAGATAAGCATTTATTTACCTTGAATGCTCTAAATGGATAATTTTAATAAATAATTTAGTTTGTTTTCTGTTGCTACAGGTGCATTTCACACTGGAGGGTCAGATGGGTCTTAAAAATGTCTGAAAGTAATTCAAGGTATTTTACTTGAAACCTGTGTAACCTCACCATGGTCTGGTTTGATTATAATATGCCATTGATCCTCAACATGTAAGGAAGTATATTGAACCACAGAAATATCTATTAAATCAAGTAAATAATAACAGACTTATTGTGAGTATTCCCAAATGATTTTCCTCCCATTTTTTGTCTTTTAAAAGACCTTCAGATGTTTCTCCAGCTTGCAGAAATTCAAGTTTCCCATTCATAAACGCCCTACCTTTAAAGCATTTTCTTGTATACTTTGTATTTTTTCCATAAATAAACTATGTAATGAAGATACATTTTGTCACAGTGAGCCTTGTCTTGGTTTTAGCCAGAACAGATGTTTTTTGCACTAGACTTGAGGGGTGAAGGCTGGAGCCGTGTGGGCATGTCTAGGTTGTTATTCCATACCCCCTCACTCTCCACTCAGACACTCCACCAGATGTTCTCTTCAACATCTCTTTCCCTAGCTCCAAGAGGTACACAATTATATCAAAGTGCAAAGATCTATACATATGCATGCCTTTAGCAAGATATTGTAGTATTTTTATTTTTATAACAACTAAAATTAATGTTCCATCTTTGAGCACAGGCTTGTATCTGCTTTACTTTTTTCCGCCCTCTTTAACTCCATAAACAGAATCCTGTGCGTCCCATCATCCTTTCATTTGCCTTGACCAGATCACACCTTGAATGAATCAACAAAATCTGTCTTGGGACCAGAAAAAAATGTAGTGTTCATGTGCTACAGATGAAACATTAAGTGTGAGAAAACTTTATTCTTCCTAGGCACATGTTCATACTGTCATTGCCATTTTTTATTGCATTTAAAGAGCTGCCAAACAACCTTGACATTTATTAGATCATATCGTAGTACAGGAGGTCAAATTCTTTCCCAGGTAGAGCCTAAGTTGTTAGAATATGTGTTAAATTTGTGTAATATGGGGAAAAAGTAAAAAAAGTCAGATCATGGCTGAATTTTGGGAGCATACTACCTGCATAGCAAGACCTTTTAGCGCTCGCCTGGTGCTAGGCAGGACATGAAATGCTTTGGTCAGCATCAGGGATTTAAAAAGCCTTCAAAAGCTGTGTGTAAGAGAAATACATTATTTCAGTGACAAAGCTGTTGACGTCTCCACTAATGTCTTTCAGGTCATGCACTCTTTAACTGTGTCTCTACCAGAATGATTCAATAATTCTGTCAATATGTAGAGGTTCATGAGCTTAATAATATTGTTATCTGTTATAAGAAGGACATACCAGTTTGCAATGGTCATGAGAACTTTCTCCCTTGCAGTGACAAAGACTAATCAAACTCTACCACCCCTAATTTGCATGAGTGGGTTGCCTATTGGAGTGGAAGATATTTCATATGGAAGTTATCTTTGTCACTACTGAAGCCAGCTGGGTTCTTGAAACCAAGTGAGTTTCAGTTAGAGAGACTGATGGCACAGAGAATGGCTTGCAAGACATTTAATCACTCAATAATCAAATTACACAGGAATAAGGTTGACACTTTATGTCAAAAAAATGCTTATATCCTAAAACATGATGTATTTTATGTTCATATAAAATACTCAGTATGCTACATCATCATGTAATACTGTGCAAAAATTTTCAAATTTACTGCAGTTTTAGTACAGTACATTCAATAGTCAAGATATTTAAAGAAAATTGTTTAGCATGTAATCAGTGTTTAAAGTTTGTAGTAAAAATATTTTCCCTATGTTTATAAATCATCTTAAATTAAGCTGGTTTTATTTAGCTACAAAATATACAGATTATAACAATATCAATATGCTGACTGGAAATCAGGTAAAATTTGCAAACATTGCATGTGAATAAAGAGTTTTCTGCTAATTAATTGAAATTCCAGAGACATAAACATAAAAAAAATTTTAAAGGGATTTATGTACTTTGTGCCTTTTCTTTGAACTAATGGCTACTGCGTTTATGTACTTTATTTTCTCTTGATAATGTTATTTCATCTTGATGTGTTAAAGGATTGTACTTAGGAAGGCAAATAATTAGCCTGCAAGCCAGTCACAGTGTGTCACTGGCTTTGAACAGCCCTGTGAATTTCACAAAAAGTTGTGCTTTAGGTAATATTGATTGGTTTTGTGACATTTAAAAAATATATGAATGTTCAAACGCACATGCACACACACACACAGACACACCCCCTTCCTTCTGAATCTCCTATGTTTTCAGTCATTCATGTTTTATTTACTACCTACATGCTGAGAAAGAAATAAATAATATGAACGAATTATATAACAGTACTTTGGTGAAGACTGCAGAAACATAAAAGCATGCTATAAAGAAGACATTAATTGTGCTTCACAGTCAAGGAAGACAGAACAAGAAATAATTGCCTCGAGCTTCAGTGGGAAAAAATGTAGGCTAAATATTAGGACAAAAGATCTACTGCTGAAAGAAGAGTTAAACAATGCAATGGAATAAGCTGTCAAGGAAAGTTATGTAACTGCCATAATTGGGATTATTAATGGCTAGAACAGTTAACCAAGTAGAAAAGATAGGTTACTGATAACAACAGCTAGTTCTGCCATGATGTAGATGGACCTTGGTGTCTAACAGATAAATTGTGCAGCTGAAACATTGGTCCTCTCTTGGTGAAGCAGATCTCTGCTACCCAGGAGGTTTTGGAACACGTAAAATTTCACACAAAAAAAGTTCAGGACACAAAAAAAAAGAATGTCAGCTAGTTAAAGGTTTGTTGCCCAAACTTCTGAGTTTTCTCTAAATATCAACACTTTATTTATTCTGTGACACACATTTGTATCTGTACCATTTCTAGACATTCTCTATCTCTACTGCAGCAATCAATGCTAGTATCATGCTAATTGTGAAACTTTATAAGAGTTAAGTACATAGATCTGTAGCCATTAAACATAACAGAAAATGTCTCAAACATAGATTCAACCCAAATTTCATATCAGTCGAATATACTGCAAAATATTACTAGTCTTTTTATTTATAATAAAAGATATTCTGATAACATTTGTTGAAAATGTTCTGCTTTGTTGAGTTTTTTTTACAAAATATTTGGAAACAGAACCTAGGTCAGGAATTTGCTGGTTAAAACCCCAGATATTTGTGCTTTCCAAGTTAGTTATTATTTTATATTTTATATGTCTAGCAGAATAATATGAAGGAATAAATTAATGGTAGTGAATTTATTAGAAAATTGTTTTCAGAACACCACAAAACACCAATTGTAGTATCAAATCACCAATTGCATGTTCAAACCATTGTCAATAATGTCACTTAATTGCATGCTGGGTTATTAAATTCAATCCAAATGGTAAAATGTGCATTTGAGATTGATTAGTTTATTACATAAATGCATTAGCTGGTTACTTAAAATTGATTAGCAAGGTTTCAGTGCAGTGAAGAAAATTGCTAAGTTAATCCCGGTATTTTTCTCTTTATTCTCCAATTACATCAAATCCACTACATGCAACTGGTAGGAAAAAAAATTGCACTGGCCTTCTTCAGAAATTCTACCCATAAATCACAAGAGGCCAAAGACAGGATGTTTCATGAAGTTTGGCTCTTTGACTTACAGGACATGAGCATGCTGGGAACTCATAATAGAGAGCACACCTTTGCATCCCTGCTTATTTACTAGGGTGGCATCCAAAGCACTCAAGCAGAATGGTGAATTTTAGTTACCCACCTTGAAAAATATGACCTTGACAAAAAGCTGAGTTTGGTATAGCGGCTCAATGCCACAGGATTTGTATTTTAAATTCCCGAGCTGTTCACCGATTTATATTTCAGCGTGTGTGGAAGTGAAGCATATGATTTGTCAGCCTGAGGAAATCTCACCTAAATAATGACTTAGCCTGATCAGGGTGGAGAGACCAGGTATTGCTTCAGTGCAGAGTCTGTAAGCTGATGGACCTTAACATACATTCCCAGTATCAGGCTCTCCATAAATATCAGTATCTGATATTTTCCCTTAAAATGACTGTGCTGACCACCGGTGCTTGTGCACACATTCTAATGAACTAGCTTGAGATGCTTGAAGAAATTCACCAAAGTTCAAAATCTGTGCTTTCCTTAGCCTGAGCTGATGCAATTTCAACATGAAGAGGAGCTAATAAGGGAAATGGAGAGACTCCAAACTAGTAATTGCTTACAATGATGAAATCCTGCATATTCATGCTTCATCCTAGATCTTTTGGTATTGTTATTGCTCTATTTCTAGGAATCACTGCAAGAAATATATGCTGCAACCAATTAACTATCTTTCTGGAATCATTTTAAGAAACAGGAATGAACTTTACTTCACCTTTTTAAATTAAATTAAGTCCTTACATTTAGGGGTGAATTCTGAATCTCAAATAGGATATTCCTTCAAACTTAAGCTTTTCACTGAAACAATGCTTCAAGTATACATCTGTCTCCACTCTATTTTCATATTTTCCAATGATTTCTTGCTTACCATCAAGTTTTAGATGTCATTTTGATATGCCAAAGCTTCCCATATACTTTCTAGTCAGTGTGATGCTCTCTGTTCCTGTAGGGATGTTAAATATATTATAACAACCTATATTCAAACATTCTTTAAAATGTTTAACTAATTAATCTAACTCAGAATTTTGAATTGATTGTAAATCTCAAAACTAATTTTCAGTGGACATAACGACAGATTCCTTTGGCAACTTCACTTAGATAGACTGATATAGGAAATATCTGCACTTAACTGTTTTTAACTGGTTTCTAAAATTCCTCTTAAATTGATAATGGACTCCAAGCATCCAGTCATCACATTAAAATTTTTTTATGGTTAGACACTCAAAAAAATTATGACCTCCCCACTTGCTGTTGGTTTCCTGATGTATACCTAGTTATTCCACTAGATATATGAACATTTATAATAACGAGAAAAATATTAGTAAATAACCTTGGTAAATGGCTGCTATTAATAATCCTATAAAGGATCTACAAATCTGGCTTTTTTTAACCTTGTCATTCTCATGGTATACTAAATACATAAAGACGCAGATTTCTTCAGACAAAGTTCATCCCAACAAACTTCACCTTCTGTGGTGGAAAAGGGAAACAATCTAATATGGAACAGCAAATTTCATGGAAGAAAGAAGAGTCCTAAGAATATGGGCATCTCTGAAAGCCTACTACACATACATAAGCATCGTAGCCACTTCCTTTGACCCTCAGCTCCTCAAGGTACATTTAAAGTGCCTTGAATAAAGATTTGCAGAGGAAGATACTGGCTCATTTACCATCTGGTTAGTTGAGTTTTTTATAAGATTCAGGAAATTAGATGAAGGACCAATATAAATGCTGATTCTTTGTTTTGGAAGAGAAACTGATTTGAAAAATATCCCTCATATATATACATATCTAAGCTCTTAAATAATTTCTTTTTCTAATGTCCTTTGCTTAGGAATACTCCAGAAAATGAGTCTGTTGCCTGAAATATTTTGGTAAGCAAATCTTTGGAATGAATACTGCAAAGTAATAGATAAAAACAAATTTTAATTATTTTGGATCATCAACACAAGTATTAATCAACAACCTGATTCCAGCAGTTTTACTCACTCATAACAAAGGCCAAGAGATAATACCATATATCTTACTCTGATATTATAGTAGTGTTAATATCAAATGCCTGTAACTACTATTTCATAATTTAGTAACTTGGAAATAACCATTCATTAATTCAATCCAAGAAAAGATGAGGGTTTTTTAATGGCAAAAAAAAGGTTAAACCAAATCACAAACAAGCAAAAACCATATTAACAAAAATGAAACTAAATGAGTTGGTTAAATTACTACCTTCAAAGCATTTATCATCAGCAGGTCAGAGGTCATTAACCTCTACTGAACCAGAAGAAACAAAGCATAGCAAACTCAATCACATGGATTTGTTGACTATTTTTAGTGGAAAAAAAATTAAAGCAATATGTAAATATTCTTATGTGAGCACTTGAGGAATGATGAACTTTTGGACTTTATTTTATTTTTAAAATGGAAAGAAACCATCTAGCTCTGATGGAAGATGAAAAAGTTTAAAATTACCAATTTCATCTGTGTAGCTTTAAGACATATTCTTATTGATCTATTTCATCTTTGAAAAAAAAAAAAAAAGATTTCTCCTTAGGTTCCTTATGAGTGTTTTACTGTTTAAAGATATGGGAAGATGTGTGAAAAGGGGGTTGATTAAAACTAATCAGTAGCTTATTTCAAGAAATACCAAAATCAAAGATTTGGTACTTTCTAATAGATATTTATTGCTATTTCTGTACTAGTTGTCTATTTTTAATTTGTAGGAGCATAATTGATGAACCAGCTGATTCCAACTGGCTTAGAAATCCTAGATAATCTAGATGGGTTTGTAAATTAATGAAAATTAATAATTTCAGTTCCATAGACTTAAAAGTTGTTCATCTTGAGTTTTCTTTATGATTCCTGACTTTGTAACCTGTTGTTGTTAGACTGCATTCATAAGCAAACTCCTGAATGCTAATGATTGCCTATTTTGCAATGTACACAGAAGAATTCAAATTATGCTGGCTCATGAATATAAAGGAGAGGCTAAGATCCCACCCAGACTCAGTTTTTCTGCTTTTATCTATACACTATATACTTGTACTGCAGCTCACAATTTAGCATATTCTCTAAATTTTATTAGATCATATTTAACCAGGAAAAGAAAACTATTGTTTGAGGATCTTGCTTTTGTGTAGGATAGCAGCAATTAATACACATACATGTAAATTGTCATTCATCCAGAATGAACCTTTGAAGAACTTATTGTGTTATAATTCATTTATACTTTGGAATTCAATTATTTGATTAATCCAAGTGTTACCTGAATGCTTGTAAGTGTAACTAATACAACCTAATGATCATAGTTAATACTAGGTTGGCAACAGTATGCACAAAAGTGTATGCATTAAAACAAATACAAATACATATACATATTATATATGTTTATAGAGGTAAATATGAACCTTAGGAATTGTTGCAGTGCTGTCTGTTTTCATGTTTTTATTCTGTGATATAGGTTATTCATCTTTTGCTAACCAAGTATGTTTGCAAATCATGGCTCTCAGATTCTGTAAAAAATGCTGATAAAAATTTTATATTGAGTTCATCAATGTGTCATGACCATTTTTGTAGGTTTATAGATGGTAATGCATAGCAGGAGATTAATCCATTCTTTCCCTCCTTTTCACAGTGTCATGAAACACTTCTGAAAACCTTCTATATAGTCTGTATTACTTTCAGTTTTGTTTGACAAAGATTCAGTTTTTTTCTGTTTTAATTATTTTTGTGTTTCATGAGCATATGCTTACTCTATAGACCCATAATCAATATATTACAAAAGGAAGGTTAAATAATTCCCAATAGACTTGCATGGTGCTGTAGCTGTGCTGCTTTGCAGACCCAATCTAAATGATTTAATTCAAAGACAATTAACCCTGACATATTTACACTGAATTATGCTCAATTACATTGTTCATATAACCTGGTGCCCCACACAAAAAAGCAAAGATATAATTTTAAAATATCTTCTGGAAGAAAAAATATAAAAATATTTTTGGTTGTTTTAATTCCTAGAAAGCCATTCTCATACATAGCTTTCTTCAATGCTGGGTTAAAAGAGAAGTTAACTCAGTGTTAGCTGTCATATACTGAAAAGTTTTGTAGACAACGTATGCAACTAAATATCTGACCACACAATATCACTAAATATATTCTTTTTCATCAAAACACATTTAAATCCTAAGTGCTCACTAAAATTTCTTACTTTGCATGAACTTAATTTCCTTGATAGTCTATAATTAAACACATTCTCTTTGTTGAACCTTCTCTGATTTGTCAATATTTTTTCAATAATACACTCTAAAACAAGGTCCCTGTTATAGTAACAACTCTCCAGGACTCAAATAAATATAATCATCCCACTTCCACTCAACAATCCATTATTTATGCCTGGGGATCACATTTGACAATAATACTATACTGGGAACTTCCATTCTGCTGTTGGCCAGCTTTTTCTAAAATGTTATCATTCATGTCACTGAAACACTATTTTAAAATTCATGTAATGCAGACAGCCCTGTCATCACCTTATAGACTCTGGGATATTTTAAATATAGTATAATTACATGGTTTTTTTCCTGCTTGACTGGACCATTCCAAATTTTTCAAAATTAACTGAAAAATCCTCAGTCAAGTTCTTCTTGGATAGAAGATACAAAGATGTGATTATTCAGGATCAGTATATAAAGCAATGTAAACTTGGAGCACTTTTTACTGTAAGATTAAAAACTTGATACTTATAACATGGATATGAGTATATGCTCTCAAAACACAGAATAACTTAATTCTGATTTGCTTCATAGGACTGATAATAGCTTTATTTCCAACTGGTATGTGACCAAACCAATCGAAGGAATGTCTTGTTTGTTACATGATTTTAAAACTAAATGTTATATTATATCTTATGATCACATACAGAATCACAGAAAGTCTAAGGCTGGTAGGAGCCTCCTGAGACCAACTAATTCAACTTTCCCACTCGAAGAACAGTCAGTTATAGCAGGTTGCTAATGACTGTATCAAGTCAAGTTTTAAATATCTCACTGACAGGCAGTCAAAAAAACTCTCCAGGCAACAGAATCCAGTGTTTGACTACCCTAATGAATTTAAAAAAAGAAAAAGAAAAAAGGTGGAATTTCCTGGATTTACATATGTGCCCTCCTGCTTTTGTCATGCCACTGGATGACAGTGAGAATTGTTGCTCTGTAGTCTTTCTCTACCCCACACTGTTTTTTTAATACATATCTTTCCCGGTGTTTTATTACTTGCCTTATCTCCTGTCTCTAGCATCCAGACTAAGGATTTCTTTATTAGCTATTGACAGCTCTCCCTGCCCTCCATTACTCTCTGTGTGTTTGTGTCTGTCTGTATCTATATTATGACTATAAAGTGTGTCTAATGCTCTGCTCTAACCTACCTGATATTTTATTATCAATTCTTTTCTTCCTTTCACTGTTTCAAACCATAAAACACATAAATTCCCCAGTCCTCCAAATGAAGCAAGACAGTCTGAGTGTGTTTGTGTGTGTGTGTGTGTTTTGATGTGTGTTTTGTCAATACCAAGACTGTGGCTTTTATGAACCTTCAGACCTATGCATTCTATATTCAAAAAATGTCCCAGATGATTTGTTTTGGTTATCCTATTGCTTTTGGTTAATGATTTTAAGTCTTTTAAAGCATGAAACGACAAACATTTCTATCTTCATTCTGGTGTCCTAAGAGATGTTGTTCATCCAGCAATACTGTTTAACTAACTTTTGCAATTGCTATGAAGATACCAGATTAACTTAAGAAAATTTGCCCTCAACTGGGCTTTTTAGGAATCTAAAATTCTTTTGAAATGTAAGAATCAATTTTTTCTGCAAGAATCGACTGACATATGAAAATCCTTCCTAACGACTTTTAGTAAGGTAGATGTTTTAACACTCTTAAATCACCCTGACCTCCTGTTTTATTTTTGTCTTCTAAGGAGAGGATCTGTGTTGTTTTTCACTTTTGATTCTGCATCAACAAGTGTGATACAAAATTTTATCCAAACCTGATTTGAATGCCTTTGTTTATTAGCTATTTAGGTGTTTAGATATTATAGAGATTTCAGTGATCTCTTTAATATTTTTCTTGGTGATTGAATACACAAATTTACTTTGATTGGGTGTTTTGAAATATACTAATGGATAGCTCATGTTATGTCTTCATTTAAAGTATGAGCATGAAAAGCAAAAGAGTAAAGAAATTCTGCCTCAGTTGGCTGATATGAGCATGCAAATGTTGACATTTGTACAGTTGAATGTTTAAGGTTTGATATGTCATATCAATGGTATCTAGACAAAAATCTGCTACTGAGGTTTTTGGGCTTTGAAATTGAATAAAAGGTAATTGAAAGACAATGAGGTGGATCTTCTTTGAGTTGTAAAATAGCATAATATTCCTTGTGTACCAAAAATACAAAGAGATGTAAGGAAAAGAAAAAAAGACAGAAAAAGAAGGCTGAATATTTATCAGGTTGTATACATATCTGAGATGAAACATGCAAACCTTTAGAAGAATTAATAAAGGGTAGGATGTTATCAGCTAAATCTTATCGTCTAAGGTATTGTGAGTTTGACTGATATTCTAAATTCAATGTAAATTAACTCTCACCTTTCAAAATCAATATCACAAATGGCATTGCACTTCACTTTTGGAAGAGTTGATAATGCTATCAAGACAATTAACAATAATGATAATCTCAGTTAGAAGTCTAGTGCCTTTCACAGTTACCATATTTAGTTTGGAAAAGGAGAGGAGCACTTCTAGGAGGTGATGAAGAGAATGACTGTGAGTTTTTACAGGATGCAAAAATTGAAAGCTAAGCCATAGTAGCCATATACCAGAGAAAATGAAGTTTAGAATAAAGACCCCTATAGAGCATATCAATTTTACTGCCTTAGTTTAGGTAAATAAATGAGACATTTCTTTCTAAATTGTGAAAGACGTGAATATTTTAAATAAACATAAGTGTAATGCTGTTAAGGAAAAGGAGAGGCAGTTTGCCAAGAAAATGAAAAGTTTGAACAACTCACTGTACAAAAGCAATGTGGGTTTTAATTCCTTCACATTTGGATTAAGACATGCACTGTCCCATGTAACTCACACTATACCTGTTGAAAGAATCCTTTATCTGTCTGCTTTTTAAAGTGCTATGTGGTCTTGGACAACCTCTAAAGTTACCTATACAGTACAAGAAAGCATTATAATGGCAAAAGGAAACTACAACCCAAGAGCTTCATTTATTCTGTGAACAAATTTGTTTGCTGCTATTCAAGCTGAATAGTTCGTTATGATGAAATTAATCCCACTAGAATCCCAGGACAAAATCTTGTCTACTTGCAATTGGTGATAAAACTCTGCTGGATTTTAATGATTGCTGAATTTCATGAGCAGACACTATCTGCAGTAAAGAGAAAGAGGTTTTAAAAGCATAAGGAAAAATGTTGACTTCATGATAGGTGAAATTCTGATTGTTGTATTTTAAGTCTGCCCAATTACTTCTCCTTTTAAAATGTTATTTTTAAAATTAATACCCTTGCAATTTTAAACAGAGTATCTAAAGGATTCATAGCTATATGCTCAAAGTGCCATTGGTAGAGGCAAAATCAGATACCTATTTCTACAACTGATCTGTACATAAGGTATTGCAACCCATATTGACTCCAGTCTGGAACATTTATCAAGATGTCTCTTCAATGCGATTTTAACATCTTTTCTTGCTATTTTCTGCACAAAGCACAGAGGGACAAATAAGAAGAAGAATTCTAAATTTGTATTGAATTACCTATGCTGTCTGTAATGAAAGCATGACCTCTGGACACTTCTGCAACACAGGAAATTATTTTCTAAAGACAATGTTTAAAAAGTTGATAAAAAAGTAAAGGAGGACACATACCTTTTTTTTTTTTTTTTTTTTTTTTAGAATTAGGAAAGGCTCCACACAACCACACAACAGGTCTTGGCAGGAAGGAACTTTTTTTAGGGAAGATAGTGACAGTTGAACTCTAGTTTTATGTGGCAGTTCACACATGGTAAAATAACATGGCTCACCCTTGTCTTCATTATGAAATTGAACATGGTTGACCACACTAGAGTCAGGTTTAGCCAATTAGACCAATGAACTCTTGTCTCTATGTTTAGCAGATACTGAGTTATCATTAGAACAAAGTAGATGTGGAATGTTGTTTATACAAGGAGGTTTCTCTAAATTTGAACAGCTCCTGGAGAAAACGGGCTGTGCCAACAGCTTCTTCAAAACAGTGACTTTAACTGTTATTTCAGAAACCCTAAAAACAGTAAGACATGGGAGCATGGTAAAGACAGAAAATAAAAAATAAAAAGCTTGGTTTCTAATACTGTATGTATATTAAAACAGATATTTACTTATGTACTCTGGTATGTGAGGTAAACCTTTTGGATTATTTCTAAATAACACTTTATGAATTCACAGGTCAATCTAGAGAAAATAAAAAAAAAAAAAATAGATAACTATCAGTAGAAACCCATCATTCTAAGCAATAATCCAAGCATAAAGCCAATTAAGATTCTAGATTCTTAACATTAGAATTTTTTAGTAGCCTAAATCACAGAACTATTTGTTGGTTCCTACAGAGGTAAGAAAGAGCTGACAACATCTGATCTGAAGGATTTCTAAGTGTAACAATATAGGCTTATGTATGCGCACTGTCCCCTTCATCTCAGAGCTGATTTAAGAAATTGGTTACTGGGCAGTATTTATCAGCAATCTATAACAGAAAACCAAGTAATCAACATGAACATGCTAATACCACAGCCTAGGAAGTTAGTCCTAACTAACTACAGTTTAGTTGTGACATTTCTATGACTTTAGCATGGAATTCTCCATAAGAAAACTTTGTTCACTTAAAACCACCACAACATCATAAAAAGCTAACAGTGCAATGTTTTTACACGAAACTCCATGTTTGTGCCAGAGAAAGGAAAATCTATTTACTATTTTTATTACAAAGTCAGATGGTATCTTAACCATGTTTTCCATGCATTCACAAGAAGACAGATTCAATTATCTGTTTCCAATTAAATAAACTGTCTTTTGAAAATATGGATGTCCTCATTTTAGCAAATGCCATAATAACAGGGCTATCCATTCTACATGGATCAGTACATGCAAGCTTTTACTGAGTTCTTTTTTTTCATCCTTATCGATACAGTAGTATTCCAGTAACAGGAAAAAAATAGCCTCTAACTTAAAGGAATTTTTGTTCATTTCTGCTGTTGTATCACTTTTTCCATATCAACCTCATTAAAGAGAATCAGTATCTGAGTTCAGACTGTGTTGGAAGCAGAACATTTAATGACCCGAGAAAGGTGGAAAAGTATTACGTACATTTGCACCAGGGAACCCAGCGGTGCTAAGCCCTGTGATGAGCTAGGGGAAATAATCATGAAATATAATACTGTTTTTTCTAGGCCTCTGTTAAATTATTATCTTCTTGCATCACATAAAGTATGTTTTCCTGAGGTGAAGTCAATGAACTCAGTGGAGCAGGAGGAGGTCCATTTCTCATTGTCTTTCCATCTTGCCTGATCTTTTTCCTCTGCTTTATAAAGGAAAATCCAATCCTCCTTCAGATAAAGTATGGATTAATGTAACATAATCCCATAGAAATTACTATATGTATCTATAAATTCTGAATCCAATTAAAAATTGGTTTTATTCTATACATTTTTATATTCCCCTTATTTTGTAACCCTATAAAAGGAGCATTATTTCTGTTTGTTTGTTTGCTTAAATGATGTAAAATTATCTCCAGAGATTCTGCAAAGGAGGGGTATTGGTAAGGAGCAGGTGTGGGGAACAGGACAGCAGGCAGTAGTGCAAAACTTGGAAATATTCTGACTGATGCAGATATTTTGGTTTTTTTTTGGTTTTTTTTTCCTCCTAAGGAAGTGTCTCTGGAAGAATTAAGAGGAAAACAAACCTTCTAAGAGCTAAAAGACCTTCACAAGACTTTAAAATCAGCCTTTGAGGTACAGAGAAAAATATAAAAAAAAAAATTCAAGGAAAAACATTTCCCAGAACATTAAAAAAATGAACATAGTTACCACATTGATAGTGTTATGAGAAAGAGCATCTAGATCATAAAGGAGACAGATGGGCTTGAAATACGGAATAAGAAACAGATGGAGATAAAGATTTGCACATGTAAGTGAAGGAAACTTTTCTTTTTTTAAAGTTTAGGCAGAACAAGGGTCTCTATTAAGTTTTTATGAGGTGAGAGGACTGGTAGATTTGGAAAAAAAAAATAAAGACAGTGAGGAAGAGAATGTCCAGCTTTGAACTGATTGTGTCTTTTAGTGATATCAACCCCAGTGTCTTAAAGTTAATGTCTTTCTGGTGTTTGTTTCCTATAATGAGTGACCTTAGAGGTGGAAACTGATAGTCTTAGAGAGGGAAATATTTTATTCAGACTGAAGAAAATGTGGACAAAGCCAGTGTGAGTACCCCCTGACTTTTGCTGTTTTTTTACCATCACAGACAGGTGACAGATCCTAAAACAACAGCTGGAGATTTCTGTTTTCATGGTCCATACACTGTCTTGAGAAATTGTCAGGTAGCTCCCATTATGCAGGTAAACCTTAAGATCCAAGCACCTCTTTATATTTGTATTCTAAATATTGGCACCGAGCTATCTGATATCAAAACTACTAACACAGTAGCCATTGGCAGGGCTGGAGACTCAAATACACTTTATAAATATAACAGCATTTGTACTCATCTGGCATGGAAAGCTGAAGTTCCATTTAGTCCAATCTTCAACTGCAGGTTATTTTTCATACTTTTTAATGAAACACAAGGATATATATTCAAAAGACAGCAGAGAATTAGTATAAATAGTATATTTTTCAATGAGGATTAACAATCCCACTGTTACAGAGTAAGCAATAGGAAGAAATTACTGGATGCAGCCTTGAAGTATCTGGGATGAGTTATAACTTGTGTTTCAAATTAGCAATAGAGAGCATAATATTCAATTGCTCATAAAATAATTATGTCACTGATGCTTTGACATAATTAACAAAACTGGAATTTTAGCTGGATCGCTGTGACTGTGACACTTTTTCTTGCAAAAATGTCAGCTGTGATTAGCACAATGCACTGAATATGGGGATTATCTTGAATTAGATATACTCTTCAAAAAGTCTGGAAATTACTTCAGAAATCTTGAACAAGCTGCTAGTAACTCATGAAGTTAACAAGAGAGGTCAGCCTAAGAGAAAAAAGACAACTAAGTACAAACATTCAAGAGCAGAAACATGGGAGAGTCTCACTGTGAAAAAGACCAAATAGGCAGAACACAAACAGTCAGCAGTACATCTGCAAGCACTGGTCCCAGCATTGCTGAAATGAGGATGATCTGAATGCCAAAGACTCACCAGAGCCAGAATAGAATTCAGGCCACAAACCCTACTTTCAGATTATTTCATTTTACAATTGGGAGCTCAGTTTTTCTTTCTTTCTTTTTTTTTTTTTTTCATACTTCCCCAAGAATATGTAACTGAGAGCTTTTGTATTTCAGCTTTGTCTCTCCCAGCTTTTGTAACATACATTTATCTAACTCTTCAGTGGTGTGACACTGACACATCAAACCAGAAGGACAAGAGGAACTCTGTCATATCACTTAATTGGGGCTGTGAACTTTAAGACCTAATCTCACAAGCGAAGTTAGAATTTGATTTTTCTAATATGCATCTAATCTTTCCAACCTTCCCAAAAATCTCCAATGAAAAAGTTCACATACAATTTTTTCCAGTATGTTCTTAGTAATCATGTGCTATCAGCCAGCTGAGCTCCACATTAACCCAACTTTTCCAGAGGAGCAGCAGTGGCTGATCACACCTTGTAATAGAAATCAACAGAAATTCCCTCATCTGGGAATAAGAAATGCTTAGTTTTTCCAAATACTTACAGGCATAGAGAAGCCTCTGGAAATCTTTTCCAGAGAGGAACTCAGAGAAAGTACTGTCATAAATACTTTTTACTGTAAAATACTTATTTATTGTAAAATAAATACTTGTAAAATGATATTAACTTAGTAACACATAGTAATTCAATTCCTTTCAACTATTTTTACATACAGAAAATTAATATAATTTTAATATCACCTGCAGATAACATGCCTCATAAGCTACATTTCCCCTGTCTATACTGCTAATTAGTAACTGAAAAACATAATATGTGATACCAGAAAACACAGTTTTCTAACATTTTGTGACGTTGATTCTCTGGGAATAAGCAGAAGAAGTGGGGAAGTTTTTTTTTTTTAATAAGACAATTGCCAGTGAATTTAATTGCCGGAAGTACAGCTTTAAAAAATCACAGAAAAGGTGTGTGACTGTCAGAGAAGGTCTTCTAGGCTTGAAGTCAATCCTTTCAAGATGTTTGCACTTAGTAGATTGTTACATATTGCAATTTTATAACACTAGGTCAAGCTCAAAATAGACACAGTCAAAATGTTTAAGAGTCAAATGGATTTCAACATTTGGAGGCAGCAATGACAGCATTTCCTCACAATTACTTTGTGCAAATTAAGAGGCTGAGAAAGCTCTATAACCAGTATAAATGAAAGAATTGTCTTCATACTTGCACAAAGAAAATTCCTGTTAATTAAGCCACTGACAGATTCAACAATAGATGATGCTACATTTTCGTCATTTACAGTTACTATATTTATTCTCATTTCAACAGTTATTGAGGACTCTGCGTATAACAAAGAACATTATTAAAACTTGAGTATTTTCTTCAGACACATAATCTGAATATAGAATAAAGAGCAAATATAATAGAGGGAACCATCTGTTACTCTGAAACTTACTCAGAAAGTTTCATTGTGTGAAAAAGGACACAAAATCTGGTTTATGGTGAGGCTATGTTGTAGGGTTTTTTCCCTTTCCAAAGAATTTATTATTCTGCCAGATACAGACTTAGTCTTTAAGGAATTGCTTCATAAACTTAATTAAACACATTAATCCTTTAAAAGACAAATTAATGTTCTAAGTGATTGGTACAGCCAAGAGAGTCGAACCATAAATTCTGCTAAGCAGGTGTATTCCATCTTTCTTTTCCTTCTTCGTTTTTTTCTCCCTTTTTAATTATCCTGCTTTGATTCGTGTTTTCTGTGTCATTCAAAATGCATGAAATTTCTATAAATTGAGAAAACTAGCTTTGATTATAGCTTGGGGAATTTAAAATAATCTATTCTTGGGACAAGTGTAATTATGAGACATATTTGAAATATTAGTTGCTTCATTTAGTTATTTCATCTTTTTATAATGAATAGGATAGACAGTGGAAAGGCAAGGATATATTCATCTTAAGAAGATGTATTTGAAAAGTTTCAGCTGAGATTCAGTTTTATTCTAACTTTAAAAAGTGAGAGAAAGAAAATGAGAGAAAAAAATCAGAAAGAGAGAGAAGGAGAGAGAAAGAGAGTAAGATACAGAGGAGAAGGAGGAAGGGAGGAAGGAATGGAACAAAAAGAAATAAAAGTTAAAGAAAGTAAGCAGAAGAAAACAAGAAAAAAAGAAACGAAACCAGCAAGCAAGAAATAAAAGGAAGTTGTGCACAAAACTATATGACAAATCTGTGACAAACAGGTAAAACAGCTTGTAAAAGCATTGATACACAATTATATGGCATTACAAGAAATTAGGATTTCCAGTGAGACTGAATGGCTTGATGAATATGTATCTTGTTAGGTTTTAAGCCTCTTCTACAGTAATGCCTACCTTAACTGAATTGTTTTAATTTTTCAAAACTACCAAATTCAGGCAGCTAAACACTAAAAATATATAAAAAACCACAAACTGAAAAGATTTTGAAATATTGTCTTCTACCTTTAGGCAGGTAATCAAAAGTTGCTGTTGCCTGAAACTATGTGCATCATTATCTGTTTAGCCTGATGAGCAATCTGGGATTACTGATCTTCCACTATCCTCTGTGGATAGTGGAATTTAGCTTTTCATCTTTCCATTTTCATCTTTCCATTTTCTGTATGCATTGAAACCTAAATTTTCAGCTAGTAAGGAGAAGGTAATGTAAGTTTCTTGATCAACTACAGTATTTCAGAAGTATTTGTAGCAGCAGGTTGTCTGATGTTGGCAATAATCAAAGTTGGCACAACTGTGAAGAAACTATGCTGTTTTTGTTGGGAACAGATCATTATCTGTGTTTTTGCAGATCCCATAGCAAAAGGAAATTATACTGCAAGGTTGTTGTTTTTTTTTTTTAATAAAACATCAGCTGAAATTTCAAAAACTAAGCATTTAATGTTTTAGAAAATTTTCCAGATATGAATACTAAAATAAGTGTTCTTTTCATTTTAAGCTCATTTCCAACCTCAAACACTAAAAAATCCCCCCAAAACCCTAAAGCAGACCTTGAAAAGTGTGATATTAAACAGTAGTAAAGAGATAAAAATGATTGCATATTTTCTTATCAACTAGACCCTTCAGGAGATCCTAAAACCATGAAGAATGTAAACATTTTGTGTATAACTGGAACAAGTCTCACTACTCATTTACAAATACTGGTCAAAATAACATTTGAATATGACAGCAATCAGTTTTTATATCCTGGACTAATGATCAGAGTCTTTTGTGACCCTACACATATGTCCTTGGAGTGGTCTAAAGGAAACTCTCTAGGAAATCTACTATTCATTTTGAAGGGATCACAGTAGTTAAGATTCTTACAACCAAAGTAAGAACAAGAGCAAATATAATTCTGTAACCATCCAGGGAATCTGCTCCACAAAAAAACCTGTGGGTATGAAAGGCCATTGTCTTATAAACCATATTTTACGCTTGTTTATTACTATTTGCATACAGAAACACTCACATATGCTCATGAACAAGTTCATACTTCTACAACTTTTAGATGAAGAGAGATCAATAAGGAAATTTTTTAAAAAGACACAAAAATTGTCTTTGAAATTGGTATACTGGTTATAAGTTACTTCCATTTTCCATGAAGGTAGAGATTTAAAGGAAGTTTGCATTTGTCCCTCAGCCTCCATCAATAAAGGTAGTAGTACAAATGCTTTAACATCTTAATAATTGCCAGGCTAAATTAACAGGGTGATAGTGTTTTGATGTATGATTTGGAGGCCCCTTCTCTGTGCTGGCCTTCAGGAAGATTGAGCTGTCTCCCATATTCCCTGCAAGTGAGTCAATGCTTGTTTATTCATTCCCTTGATTAGAAGGCTGCCCTGAAGCCAAACACAAGAGGCTGCTGTAATAAATGCAAGACTCATATGCTTTGTTTTGCTTTCTGGATTTAGTGCTAAACATTAAAAGGAATTGGAGATTGATTTTTGTGCATGGACAAGTGCCAGATAAAACATCAAGCAAGTGAATGACCTGCTTCATAATAACAAGCCCTGTTAGTACGAGATGCCAGAGACATGCTTGAGATTTAACTGCTGCTACTGAGCTGCTTGGAGGGGGGGGTTTAAATGTCTCATCAGCTGTTGACACCTGCTCACCTGAGTAGCCATTTTGGTAGAAAACAGTGAGTGGTTAAGTTACCTTTCTGCACTAATAATCATGTTCTCTTTTTCAGACGCTGAGAAAAGAGTACTTGAACATCCCAGTCGCGTTTGGCTCCTGTGCCACAGGCGTGTTAAGGAAATTTCCCAGCCTGACTATTCACGGTCTGGCTGTCACACTCCCAACACCAGAGACTTTAAGTGCTGGGACCAAAGCCCTTTCACCTCGTGGGTAGCTCCAGTGGTCTGACAGGTGCCTGTTTGGCTCCCTGCACACCACTCACACACTCCCACATGGCCTCTTCACTGTAACACAAAAACAGCCCGAGCTGCTACCTCCGAGGAGGAGCCCAGACAAACTGCGCATGGACTTTCATCCCCTCCCTTTTTATCCCCTTTTATCTGCTCCTGGACTTTTATCTCACAGTCCAAGCCCACACAGACCTTGATCACTCCTCCTCCCAAGTCTTCAGCCCCTGCTGTGTCTCCCAGTGTCCATTCCCAGGACTGGCCCTTGGTTGTGCAAAGGTTGGCAGTTCACAGCCTCTTGTCTCAGGCTTATACCCAGAGCTCAATCTGCACCTCAATCTGCATCAATTTGCAAACTGAGCTACCTGTAGCAGATTATTCAACAAAAGAGCACATATGCATATACAGGAGGTGGGAGAATGAAAGATAAATGAATTGTTAATACATTAAGGCTTTGATATTACTATCTTCCTGTCCCTTCCTTGGCTCATCACTTGGTGCAGTAGAGGTACATCACAAACTGATTTTTCAGAGCTTACCTCGTCTCTAGTCTTGATGTGAGATGTTTTCTCTGGCAGAGCAAGCAAGTGGTTTCAACAGCAGCTGACAAATTGGCCAATAATGTGGGTAATAAATGCAGTCAGTAGTCATTTCTCTACACTACAATTTACATGTCAAGTTTGAAGAGACTCTTCTCCTGTGTCCTAGGGCTTAGAAACACATCAAGTAACTTTTGCTAATGGAGTCTCTGCTAAAATTAATCCAAAACTGATCAATCAATTGGTAAGCAAAACTATTGCCTTCTGAATGTGAGCCTAAGGAGGGTGCTTACCCTTCAAAAACTGTAAGGAACTGTAGAGGAAAAGGAACTGTAAGGAAACGAAGAAACTATTCTCGATAATAGAAGAAATTCTCTAGCATGGTATATTTGGGAGACCTCATTCTGCTGAAGTAACTAGAATACCTGGGGGCTTAATGACAGGGTGTTTTTGAGAATTACAGGACTCCAACTTTTCCTGAAAAAATAAGGACAGACGCCAACCAGGTAAAAAGAAGATTTATTTTTCCTTTTAAGTGAGAAACAAACAGCCAATGAAAAATGGTTTATGGAATGTCAGGGCTTTGAGGAAGAGAAAAACAGGAGTGACTTGCGCGGAGCTTCCAAAAACAGGCATGTGTCATTTATAAATTAGCAGTATGCAGTTAAAAACCAGGACTGTATTCCCCATATAAATACATACATGCAGAGATCCCAACTGGGCCTTGCAGTTTACCTGGTCAGTAGTGAAACTCTCAGTATAACTCATTCAGATGGAATCTCTGATCAGTCCTCTAGCAAGACAATCCCTTCTGAAGCCAGATTCCCCCAGCTGTATTTATTCCTTTCCTTATTGATATGGCACTACTTTAGAGCTGTTGACCACTTTCTTTGAACACTCCTCATACAACAGATTCTTTCTCATATTTTCCAAATCAAATTACCTTTTTTATTTTTCTTTTAATGCATAAATGCACTAATAGACTGACAATTTTCATGGGTAGAAAGTCTTTCTTACTTTTTTATTCCTTCTTGGGCTGCAAGCACAGCATTTTTTACAAAGTAATGTATCTAAAAGGAACTCATCACATCCATTATATCAGACATATAAAGAAATCCAAGAAATTAGAACTTCAAATTAATATCTTATAGAAATTAATTTAACAGAAGACTTTGAGGAATATATTTCCATGTCCAACTATTAAAATTCTTCTCCTTTCACAATTACAGAATTAAAGATTTTCTATTAACTTGAAAATCAACAAGTTAGAATTGTCCACAGTGAAAGCTATTAGATTTTTTATTCAAGTCAATTACCATCTTTGTTTAGACAGAAAGACCTGTAATTTTGATCATGCTTTCCTTAACTTGCTACAGAGTTTTCAGTCTAATGTTAGTAACATTACTGCTAGTTAAAAAGTTCTGGGATCAATGAGGAGTTGTACACTTGACTAACAAGTTTTTGGTCAATCATTCAATCATGGCACAGTGAGGGCTGAATGAGCAAGCATTAATTGTAAAGTTTTGGTGTTTGTGCCAATCATTGTACCCAAGGTAATGTGGGCATCTTTACAAACAAACTGGAAATATCACATTGCAAGGGTATGTCACTGAATGCTTGATGCATTCTTACCAGTTTCTAGAAAGCACTACCTTCAGTGAAAGCATATATTCTTTGAAACATCTGTCTAGTCTATCAGTTTGTTTTAACTTTTCAGAGGAAAGCTACTTAAGGGAGCCTAGAACACATGTCAAAGACAGATAAAAGAGCTGATGCTGGACCCCACACTGCCAGTTGTGGGAATGCACATGGTACAAAGAAAGTAAGGATTATGCAAGGAAATGGGATGGATAGTAAGCACAGGGAGAGAGAGAACAGTATGGTTTTCAGAGAGTTTTAGAAGGTAAGGAGGCACCTGCATGCTGCAACTTAGAGATCCTTCTGTTAGTGGAATCATCTGATAAAATGACATGTCTAATTTCCCCTTTTAGATCACTGCTTCTGATAGTATTGAAACAAAAGCACATGAACATTTTCTAGTATAAACAATAGTTTGTATTTTAAAAAAATTAAATTGTAGGTTCGGTCTATGCTAGGTTTGGTCTGCAATGATTTAGTTTGCATGCCTTACAGCATAAACTTGTGTAAATTAGGTCCTTTCTTCATTAACTTAGAGCAGTTTACTACATAGGTAAGGTAACCCCACTAAGTAGGCAGGGCCATGCAGGCATTCTGGAGTGTTTTCTTTTTGTTCTCTGTGTAAAGCTATATTTCTTTAAAATTTCAATATTTCTTTAAAATCCTTTCATGTTACAGAGGAAGATATGAACCCTGTTGCAGGCCATGGTATTATCACTATTCCTTCCAAGAAAAGCGACTTTCCATGAGATACTGCTGATATGTCTGCTACTGGTTCATTGACCTCTTGGCTTCTAAATTAAAAATAGAACAAGACTAACAATTAGAAACAATTTATGCTTTAGTTTCGGCATTAGCATTGTTTTTCCCTGCTTTATTTCAGCAAGGATAAATATTTCAATAGTTTTCTTCTTACACAAAAGTAACACCAAAAAAGTACCAAATGCCAAAGAACATATTATAATCTTTTGCTGGCATTGTCAGGAAGACTTCAGGGATTCATAGTCTTTTTCTGACTCCATAGGAAATTGGTGATAAAACTAAATTGCATGAATGGAGGAGTACCAGATAATTTTTTTCTTGCTACTGCTCATTAATACATGGAAGGGACTTGGTTCCCACAGTTGATTTAACAGCCTTCATGCTCATTAAATGCAAGAACTCTATATTCAGGAATTCATCATTATTTTAATCACTATTAAGTTCAAGTCAATTTAAAAAAAACCTACAAAATATTATTTTTACAGCTTTTCAAACCCATCTCAAGGAAGCACCATCTCACAATGCTTCTTGTTGATTCTTTCAAGGGAATAAATGCATGTCTTCATATCCTTGTTTGAACAGCTGCTGATAACAAGATAAAAGTCTGGTAAATTGCTAAGGAGAGGAAAAGGATATATGAGTCAAAGCCTTTGACCCTAAAGATGCTGCTTCAAATTCAGTCTCAAAGAGTACAGGCTGAAAGTCATTATCTCCTAATGGCTGTTCAGCTTATGTAAACTCGGTTGTATGCATCTTGCTCTGAGTTCCTGGTAAGTAAACACCCGCAGCAGAATTAAACCCCAATGCATCTTCTTCAAAGGTCAAATGTATAACAAGTCATGGAGATAAAAACCCACTGTCAACCATAAACCCACTTTTTGGGCAATGACTTGCAACGGTGTTGAAGAAAATGAGGTAAAACTGACCAGGAAGGATAAAACATGGTCTGTAGTTAAACAGGTCATAGTAAAAAACACCACCATTGATTCAGTGTTGATCACCAGTGCAGTATCTTACATTGCCATCACTAAGATTTTTTTTTCTATTTGGAAGAACTAACAAATTACTTACATCAGCTTGTTTCCCTTTTATTTGCATGAGACAAATAAATATATCATCATGTGTGATAAATATTATTCAAAATAATCTTCTGGATTTCTGATAGAGAATTTTTTAGCCTGTTTTATTCCTATTTAGCAAAGCACGATTTTTCATCATTCCCACTAAACTTGTAGCAACCCACTCTTAACTGTCCCTTAATCAAAGTTTTCAAACCATGAAAACATGAAATTTCAGGTGGTTATAGCTACAAAAATCAAGTTGTTCACTCAAAGTGAGAGAGACTAATTTCATAATACTTTTTTGCCTTCATATATCAACTGATATCTGGACTTGAGAACTAAAAGTAGCTATTTGTCTGTCTGAGAAAATTTGAAGGTAACAGTTATAGAGCCAAAAGGATGATCTGTTCTCTCCTGCAATGCTGTGTTTATTGTCCTATTTGCATCTAAAAGCTATTATGAATAGTAGGGAAGGAATTAATAAACTCAGTCATGTTAAATCTCACGCTCCCTCAGAAAAGCCTAATTGCAAATCTTATCCAGCACTTTCAAAACTTTACAAAGTGAGTAGCTCATATGGCTTTGATGATAAACAGTGAAAGTTATTGTATGATTTCCTGAGTGTTCTTTAATTTCTTTTCTTTTATTCCTTAATACTTCTTCAGGAGTCTTGTCAGGATACATCTTAACTTGGGTACTGTGTTTTTTTTCTGTGAAGAGAGAGAAAAGAGAAATGCCCTTTTTTTTTTCCCCTCCTTTCTTCCCCCTCTACGACTTTCTTTTTTTATCCTCAGTAAGTTAAATATACAATGTTATATAGAGAATAACATCCTGAGAAAGTAGCTCTTAGCCATGGAAAATAGAGTTTTATAAGAAACAAGGGAGATGAGAAGAGCATTTTATGATGGCATTACAGCTTGGACCGTTAAGAGCAAAGTGATGTTCTTAAGCTCATAACTAAAACTGCTTTACAATCTTATGGCATCTTTCCTTCTGGAACTTTAGTCATTCAACACATCCAGTAGCAGGTCACAATGGACACAAGTCCATTGCATGCAGGTAAGTGGAAAGACCTTTTTTTAGTCTGACTTATGAATCAATGTTCAAATTATCAAACTGCTTTATTTCCCACCTGTAGTGAAAGAGCAAGGCATTGAAAAGTGTTAACTTTGTGCATCATACAGGAATGGGACTTAGCTCATCTATTGACTGCCAGCATTTCAACTGTTTCATCAATATTTCATGATGTTTTTGTTTCTCTAAATACCTGCACATTGCTTGCTCTTCTTTCTTCCCTAGCACCCTTCTGCATCCTTTGGAAAGGAATATATGTGACAGATATTTTCTGTAGGGTATCATACTCCCTCCTTGAGCAGCTGAGCCATGAATATAAAGAAAAACCTTGTTTGTATATCCTGGTTTCTAAGGTAGTTCAGGGTCTTAGCAATGCAGAAGGAGAGAGATACGATCTAACACATCTGCCCCTAAATTTCTACTTGGTATTGCTACAAGTGATGATAATTTCAGGAATGAAGAAGTTGATGACTCTGCTGAACGCCAGGAAGGAATCCACAGGAAACAATACAGAGAGAGATGCTGATTATGCAGTTAGTAATTAATAAACACAAGATACAATGCTTTGTGATTTGGAATCAGTGGATCAAAGCCAGAGGATGTTTGACACTGGGATTAATTTCAGGAATTAATACCAGGGATATCAGGCATAAATATTAGGGTTGTTTCTGTGTTCTTGTTCTACCTTTTTTTCCCCTCAAAAAAAATGTCTGTTTTACAAAACAGACAAATGTTGAGAGCTAGTTCAAAAAGTTTGTGGGACAAAATGCTGTTTAATGATGATCAACAGAAAATTACGTCCAACAAATTAAAGAAATTAGGCAAAACCCAGATTTGGAGGGGTAAAAAGGTCATGCTCTCACAGAATTCCAAGTCCTGGTTTCCATTACATTTTTATTATAATAATTTTTGCATGACTATAGCTGAAGTTTGAAAGCTGAAGGAAAGGTTGCTAGCTGCAGTTTGACAGGAAACTCTCCTCCCTTAAGCTCAACAATGCCTCATAAAAATATCAGATCACAGATTAAAACAGAATGACTTGAAAGTTCAAAAAAAACCAAGTCTTGTCTCAATACATCTGCTATGAAAAATAGCTTTTAACTTGCTTAAGATGGAAAGATAATATTATTTCTATTCTCAAGTTATTGCTCTTTCTCCTTTTGATTTAAAGAAGAAAATTGATTTTAAGTATTTACTAGAGACAACCAAAATGGACCTAATGGACCTTTTTGGCTAGCCATACTAATTTGTAATATTTTTTAATATCTGAATGATAAAATTCCAAAGGCCAATTCACAATTCTAATTGGTGCCATTTTAAATATTTTTTATTTTATCATGTGATACTAGTATGCATCCTCACAAACTCTAGATGACACTTTGAATTTTCAGCCAAGTCTTCTACTGGACTGCACTTTAACCTTTTAAAGGTTTACAAGAAGATTTTGAGGTCACTGGAGTTGTGCGTGAACACAACTTTTATAAAAACAAGAAACTTATTTTTCATGCAAATAACTACCCCAAAACAAATCAAATTTTAGATTTTTAACTGAAAAGATTTATCTAATAAAAAAGGTGAGTCGGCACTGGAAAATACATTTTCAATATCTATTCTCCCTTCCTATTTGCAGATTGTCCATTTTCACAAGTATGTTCATGACTTAAGGACTGATGCATCCACCTTTCAAATTGTAATAGTTATAATTCAGTATCTTAGCACTGTAACTTGCCCTCAAAGCCTCATGGCCTATTTTTGGATTCCTGATTAAACCAATGTTGTTTTTTTTTTTAATTAGATGAAAATATTTCATTAACTCTACCTTTCCTGGGCTAGATTTTTTGTTGTAGTGAATAACTAAGTGCAAAGTAGACACAGGTCCAGTGGAATCTCTGAATACTGAGATAGGTGCCTCTCTGTCTTCATTCTTGCAATGTAAAAAGTGCAGGTGGTCCCTAAAACCCTGTTATCTAAGTATCATGGTAGTCACCCAATACTGCTAGTACTTCATCCTTAAGTGGGGGACATGGCAAAATGTCGTGTCTTCTCTTGGCTCAAAAAGTGGTGTTTTTTTTTTTTTTCTTTTTTGTTCTACAAGTATTTTCAGTGTCTTTATACCACTGCTGTAACTACTCACTATGCCAGTCACTTCTGAAAGATCAAAAACAAATTGGGAATCTGCAATAAGGTTCTGAGAGCTGCCAGTGCTGCAACACAGTGCAGAAATCCTCTGGGCTCCCATCAGGCTCAGTTGTAAGGGTGTAGCTTTCTTCATCTGACTGTCAACCTGAAAAGACTGAAAACACATGTGGTTGGAAATTCACTTCAAAATCTCCCAAGAGTTGCTCTAATACCTTAACCCCTGAAGCTTTCTCCTGTTGCTGAATGCTGCTAACACAGACATATATGACTTTCCTAATCATTGGATTCTCCTCAGGAAAAGGATATTACCAGTTATTTCAGAAGGGACAGTAAGTTAAACTTAATTCCTTTAATTGATCTAATCTTTAAATAGGGAGACTGGAAGCAGAATGAGTAAGCAGAACCAGACTTAAGCAGCTGAGTAAAAAACTTCCTCTTTCAAGTTTGCATCTGTGTCCCTACAGCCTGGCACTTTGTGGGGAGAAAATGCTGAACGGGTGGGAGTGACCAGAACAGTGTGACATTTTTAATGTTCTCCTACACCTACCCATTTGGAGGTTATAGAAGGCTGCAGAGAGCTGTGATGCTCTGACACTTATGAGTGTGTAGGCTTTACCATGTTTCACCCTTTAGTAGCTATTTTAATGATCCTGAGACTTAACTCCTTGCATTAAATTTCATACTATTTCTTCTGATTATAACCATTATGTTTCACATACTAGTAAAATAAATTATTCAGATAGTCAACACAGGTTCCAGTTTTCTCTTAGGCTGAATAACAAATGGTTAGGAAGGGGGACAGAGTTTAAGTTGATTCATTTTAGGTGGTGAATAATATGTACAGTGACAAGGACACATTAAGTAGGACACAATTCTTTCAAATGTGTCACTCCAAAGAGATGACTCAGATACTCACTTAGATTGCTCTTTAACTGCCTTCCTAAGCCACAGCCTAAAATCACAGCATGCATGGTTACAACCTTCACACCTTAACATACTGACAAGACCCTGACAGCTTTCTTTTTGAAAAGTTTAATACCTTTTGCACCTCCAAGTAGAAAAAGCATCAAAGGAAACTGAAAAAAAAAATATTACAAACTTCACTTATACAAGACTATGATCTACACCAAATTCTCACAGTGGAGAAACATAAATAATTTTCAAAAGAAATTGAATTTCTTATTTTGTTCAATTAACACTTGATCTGTGTGCCTCCTTCTGTAAATAAATGTAGGGTTTTTTTCAAACAGGGCTGCCTTCAGTAGGGCCTTATTTTTCTCTTAAGACAAAAAATGTTTTTACTTGAAGTTCATTGTAACACAGACCAATTAGAACCTCTTAGGCAACTAGTTAAAATTACTGAAATTGGCTCCACACTTTCAGAAATCATGGAATCCTAGAATATCTCAGGTTGAGAGGGACCCATAAGTATCATCAAGTCCAGCTCTCTGCTCTTTTAGTTCTACCTAAAACTAAACCATATGACTAAGACAGTTGTTCAGATGCTCCTTGAATTCTCCAGTACTTCCCTGTGAAGACTGTTGAGTGACAGATCCCTGTCTCAGTGAAGACCCTTCTCCTGTGTCTAATCTAAACCTCCCCTTTGCAAGGAACCTTGCAGGTACTTTCAATTCTTCCAGGTCCTATCACTGGTCACCACAGCACCTTCCCCTCCACGGCCCCTTGAGGAAGCCATGAGGTCACCCTTCTGTCTCCTCCAGGCTGAACAAGTCCAGTGACCTCAGATCTTTCACAATGTTGGTTTCCCTCCTGTGAACACATTATTAGTTTGATGTTCTTGTACTGAGGGGCCCAAAGCTGCACACAGGATGTGGGATGAGGCCACAGGAGTGCAGTGCAGGGTGGGACAATCACCTACCTCGACTGGCAGGCGATGCTGCTCCTGATGCCCCCTGTTACATTCTTGTTCCACTTGCCATCAACCCAGAACCACAGCTTCTTTCTCTGCTTTCCAGCCTTTTCTCTCCTTTTTGTATGTATTAGCAAGATTGCTCCATCCCAGGTGAAGAATGCAGCACTTACAGTTAAATTTCATACAGGCTGTAATTACCCAACTTTCTAGGCTTTCCAGATTTCCCAATAAGCCTCTCTACACTTGAGGGAGTCCACAGATTCTCCTAATTCACTATCATCAATCATTATAATTTACTTCTAAATCTCCTCTACAGCCCTCCCAGTTACTTATTAGCAAGCTCTTTTTATTTGCAGTTGTAGTCCACCTCCTCATGAAACGTTACAAAATAAAATTTTTAAAAAGTCTGAAATTCAGTATGGGCTTATCTCACAACACTTTCCTCCATGTGTTAGTACACAGTTGAGCTTGACAATTAATGAGAATTTAATAAAATTGCAATTCCATTGCTAACACTAAGCTTTCCCATCTTTTTTGGTGCAATAGAAGGCCTTCATATTTTGTTAGTGTGTGGAATAATTTACTGCTTTTCAGTTTGATTTCAGCAAAAGGACTCAGAATGATTGCTTCCCACTATTTATGAGCATGAATAAACATGCTTGGAAAAGTGGCATGAGGCAGGAACAACCCTTACATTCACAAGTAAATTACTTTGTACCTTAGCTTGGTCACAGCTTTCCTTCCAGTACGGTAGGAGCTGCAGCACATTTGTGCTGCCTACCATATGACTCCATGTCTTTGAGACCTGTGAATCACAATGTGTCTCTGAACAGAACTTTACAAACTCTGCACTCCACAGGGTTTTCTGTAGCACAGAGTAGTGTGCAGGATCTGGCCCCCAAAGCTCTGTGGTTCCATTCCCTCTCTTATTAAAGAGAACCAAAGTAGATGGTTGCTGTGAGACTGAATTTGTTAAATATTTCTAGCGTGCTTTAAATATGGGAAAGTTTTTACACTGTCAGTTATTTATTATCCTTGCCAGAAACCAGTGTGCTGTTCTCCAGTAGCCATGTCCCTATGCTCTGTGCAGACACATGCAGTGGAAAAAGAAACCAGCTGTGTTTTACCCACTTCCAAGCACCTTGCTGGAGAAATCAGCAATAAAATCACTGTAACGATTCTTCTTACTCCACTCTCCATTTACATGTCAGTGACAATTTAAGGTTTACTTGAAAGAAGAATTCGGTTTGTCTTGTGTATCCTAAAACTGCTTATTTATTTTTTGTAAATCAAATAACTCTCCTTTTAACCTTGAACATTCCGCAGTCCTGAACCAGACAGTCTTGCTAAATAGGCCAGTCAATCATGTTCACTTTCTCATTGTGGGTAGGGGTAGTGGGAGAATAGAAAAACCTTCTGTCACTAAATCCTTTCCACCCACAGGCAAAAAGTCTTCACCCAATTAACTAAGACCAGGTGCACACTTGAATGCACCAGAGGTATGTGGTATACTCAATGGCTCTGTTTCTAACTTGGCAGACAGACATGAAACCTGCCTCTGATTAGCCTGTTTTACTGGACCTGCAGTGGAGGGTGTCTCTCCTCTCAAGAAAATATTTGAGGTGTTTCTGTGCAAATAAGGAATGCCTGACAATGCCAGATCCAGCATACCCTGTGCATTGCAAGGACTATCCTTTTTATGAACTGATTTGTCCAGATCAACAAGTGGCAGCAGTTCACTGCAAAACAAAAAGTATTAGCTGTGAGTGACCAGCATTTTGTGCAAATATAGAGAGTATCAGAGTCCATCTCCATGGTGGGGTTCCTACCTTTATGGGCACAGACCATCACGTTCCCCCCAAGTTTGACCTTTCCCTCATATATTTTGGCTCTGACAACTTTTGCTACCAGACAAAATATTTTTAAAAATCTGTGGCCAAAAGAATTCTAGACATACACATTTCAACCTCTGAATGTGACTGATGTAGCTCTTTGAGAGCCTGAAAATCCATCAGTTCAATTTTTATCTTGGAGGATTTTGAAGCACCAAATATTCCTGAAAATCAGATAGCAACATTCATGAACTTAGCCTGAGTATAAAGAAATGAAGACACCCAGGATTAAAAAAAAACCTGTAAATATTTTCTCCTGGATGTCCTTGTTATTTATTAATATTTCATAGTGAGGTGAAAACTGAAAAAATTTGTGAGTTCTTTCCCTGATCTGTGTGACAGCCAAACTCTTTTATGTAAAGCTATCGGTTTATTTTCTTGTAGCAAAGCATCTTTAACTGTAACTGCTACAAGTACACACAAGACTTTACAGTAACTACACAACTGAACCATTTAAATAAATAAAATCTTTTAATTCAGGATTTCTACCTAATATTGATAAAAAGAGCTTTCTCATTCTTTTAAGGCACTTTAAAAAGCATAGGTGATCAATACATGGACTAGAAGAGAAGTTATATTCAACTGAATATAGCCAACAAAATGAGATTTTTAAGTGATAAAATTCTAACAGCGGTGGAGTTTCATGAAGTTGCTCCATTCCATGGATACACATTTATTAAGCTATTACTCTTATACTTCTCTGCTACTTTATGGTACGTCAGAACACCAAAGCCAAAACAGAAGTCAAAATCCTTATTCTTCGATTTAGTCACTTGAGAGGGATATGAATCTGTACTTGCCAGGAACTTGAACTTGGCCTTCCTGGAGGTCTGTCACCTCCCTTAAATCAACAGCATCCCCTTTTTCTCTCTGACTTGAAGATATTGAGGACTATGTCTTAAAATCTCAAAGACTTAAATTCTCACTATTTTTTTTTTTAATGTGTCTCTTGGACAAATTGAGTCCAATACAACCCAACCTACTGCGCTGTCTGAAATTAAAATATAAACCACATTCCATGTATACCTATCCTCCTGCAGGTTCTCCCGAAGAGCTGAGATTCAAATCTTTGCCTTTAGAGCAGAGGGACAGAACAGAAGATTGATCATCTCAAAGATCAATTCAGTCTAGAACACTGTTGTCCACTGGAACTGTCAAATGGGCCCAGGAAAAATATTAAAAATAGAACAAAAATAAAGTAATACTTCCATGGCAAAAAATCCCATACTACAGAGATTTTACTATTAGATAGTTGCTGTATAGGAAAGTTTCAACTCGACCATTCTATTTAGTATATCCAAGGCTGGCTTTGTTTCTAATTAATTTATCTGAATTTTAATTATTACTTTTTTTATTATACAAGAAATCCACAATATTTTCTCAGTGAATTCCACAGTTTAGCTATGTACATGTATACATATTAAAAAAAAAAACCAAAAAACCTTCCTTTGTTTTACTTTTCATTTGCTGTCAAGTAACATCAGTTTGTGCTCCCAGCTTTTCCTTTTGTGAGGGAGTATAATTTTCCTTGTTCATCTTAATCAGACTTGTCTCTCCCAGTCTGTAGTGTTGCTGTGCAATTGCTTGTTGCCATTCACCGTGCCTGCTAATTCTTTTATAGCAATTTTCAGAGGAAGTTGAACTTGGCTTGTTTTCCTTATAAATGAACTGAAAATTCTTCACAATTTAAAATATTAAATGTTGTGTCCAAATATGTAACATCATATATACTAAGCTTTTTGTTTATCAAGTAGAATGTTTACATGCACTGAGAGAATTCAACATATTGTGTGCCAGACATGCAGAAAACATCTCGCACAAGAATAGAATAACTATAATTTTTTGTCAACAGAATGTTCATCAAGACTAAGGTTTTTAAAGGGACATACTTCCTGTTAAATAGTATTTGAAAGTGTAACTATTCATTTCAATCTTTATCTATCTTTCCTACACTAATCCCATATTGGAATTTTTCCCAATATCAGTATGTACTTTGGAAGTGCAATCAATTTTGGAATCACCACTGGTCATTTTGAAAAATCTCCACTAACATCAGACTTTCAAATATGTGTCTCATTTTGTCTAAAAAGGGAATTGTTGTGTTTAAGTAGTTGTAAACTGCATGCTAGGGGTTAGGAAAATCCAGAAAACAGATTTTCTCTGAGGTATAGTTGGCACTATTACTGTCTCAATCTCAACACTAAATAGTTTTCTACTTTTTCTCTCTGCAGTGGCAGTCTGAGGACCATCAAACAGCTAAGGACAACTAGCAAATGCAGAGAATGAGTGTTTGGAAGCAGTTTATGTTCCAGGCCAGCATAAGCTATATCCCTAAATAACCATTTAAGACTTTTACACCTGGATAAATGATTCAGGAACTGGAAAATATATCATAAAATAAAACCATTTTTTCTGTGAACCACCTTGTAGGGATTATGGTGGTAGAAGAAGTGATAATATAGATTAGAAAAACGGTCCCTCAACTAAAAAGCACTAATTAACTTTTGGATCACATACCTATTGGCAAATGTAGTATTATTCCAGTAGACCCAGGGCAACTACATTAGGAATTCAAAAGGATACCAACTCTTCCACCTCCCTCTACAACAACATCTATATGGCTTTCTACATATTGTTGCAAATTCAAATCACTGAGGAATTTCATGCAGTGCTTTTATCCTCTCACCTAACAAATCATCTATAAAACTAAGTACCCTTCACATGGTATTTGTATTAAGGGGTCATCTACTGTTTTCACAGACAGCTATTTGTTACTGGCATGTTTAGTTTCTGCATATAAATAGCACAGATTTATAATCAAATATTTTTTTGCAAAGTCAAAACATTTAGAAGAACTGGATGAAAAAGTGATTGGAGGCAAGCCTTTGCCATCTACTTTCCCACTTCTCCATGGCCTCTTTTTAATGGTAGCAGGCCATCTATAGATTTCTAGGAATTAAGTACACATCTACCCTGCTCACAGGGCAGATAAATCAGAGGTTATGCAGTGTTGTTTGAAGACTTTTTTTCATATTCTTATGAGTAGATATAGAGGAAACAAAGTGGGAGGGAAGGAATAAAAGCCTGCTGAGTCTGCAGGTTTCATCCTGTAAATTCAGGCAGTTTGCCTGACCCCCCCGCCCCCTCCACTACTATATGTCAAAGGTGACATCTTTGCAATAGTTAAGAGCACTTTTTTCCTGTGCCTTCTAAAAAATATTAGAGCAGACGAATGAGTCAACCAGTAAGGGCAAAGATAATTTGAGATTTGTCTCTTAAAAGGGATGATAGAAGATGTTTTTGTAAGTCTGGAAAAACAGGAGAAGGATATACCAACACTTCCCACAGTGCTACACCACATGCCAGCAGTCTGTGGTGAAAGGGCTCTCAGAGCAAGGTGCAGGTTCATCTTTAATTCAGTTGCTGTCCCTTGAATTCTAGCACTTTAACCAATGAGGTTTAGAACCTCTATGAACTTTTTCCCCATAACCTCCTAAGGCAGAATGCTTCACTTTTAGCCATATGCTGCATAAAGAAAAATCTCCTTTGGCTGGTTTCTGAGCAGGATCTAGGAAACACATGTGACCAGAGCAAGAGAAGATTTATCACCTAAAGCTGAAACCTCTTGAGTATTCAAATGCTTATCTTCTTCAGAATGTCAAAGGAAGTAAATTCTGGAAGAGCACTCAGAGCTTGTGCTGCTGTTGTTTGCTCATTCAGTGGCAGTGATAGCAATTATTTCAATTAAAGTTTGGCCAGATTTTAATTTCATCCTATTACTTCTAAAAGATTTTTTTCTTTTTCACTGTGTAAATGCTGCATGAAAACATCAAGACACAGATATTAAACTTGTTCAGCACCTTTCCTTGATTTCATAGCCGTGGGTAATAGGCTGACTTAAAACTCATCATTAAGGGTCATGGAAAATGAAGAGAGCTAGAAAGATTTCACATACAGATTTGGAAGCACTTAATGTAACATCAGTCTGCTTGCAAAGCTGAGCTTTTCTTCCTTAGCTTAGGCAACCTACCACTTCTTTTGTGAAGTCATCTGAGATAACACGACAAAAGTGTGTTTTGTGAGAACTTCACATGAAAAGCACTGTGCTATTTCTTTGCATAGGGCCAAGAAGAAGTTCAGTGTTTTCTGGTGAGTGCAGGCATTGACAAGAATAGATGTGCTCTGGGATTCTGAAGGGCAGGGAGGATGTTCTGCACTGTTGGTGGTGCCAGAGTGCAGGACTCTGACCAGTTTCTTTTAGACATTCTGCACATGGTGCATTAATGTTTGATACAGAATTTATTCTTTAAGTTATTTTAAGTTACATGGGATTTTGATTTAACAGAGAGATGCGGGAACGGATTTGAATAAGAGTACAAGTACAAATTTTGCTTAGCAGACTGAAGCAATTCTAGCATTCATTTGAATCACAATAAAACAAAAATGTCCTGAGCTTATCATCAAGACATCAGACATCCCCAGCACTCCAAAGGATACATGGGTTGAAACCAGATCAAGACCAATGCTCTCCTCACAAGTCTTTTGTTTGTTTCTCAGTTTAAATTCTAAATCAAATTCTTTAAATTTAAAACAAAACAACAAATCAAAACCTGCAGATATTTACTGAGAAAAGAATACAGAAATTAAAACAAAAATTGTTGAATTCTACCAGAAAATTGGAAACAAGGCAATTGCAAGAGAGTATAATATAAATGAGGATAAGAAGAAAAGGTCAAATGAGGTGCAGCCATTATTCAGATCTTTGTGTAGGAATAGAGGAATGAAATATTCAAAAGGCCTTGGATGGTTTGGCTTATCTGTCAGCTTTATGTTCCTATGAGAGAATAGATTTCTTCTTGGTGTGAGTCTTACTCCCCTGCTAAACTCCAGTAAGTTAATAAAAAATCTTTGTTATGCTCATATAGCTCAATAATTTCAAGATAATCTGGTTGTGCTCAGTTGAAAAGAAACCTTTTCTAGAGCTTTACCTCATATTTCAGACTTACAGAAGTGTGATGATATTCTTGACATAATAGAAGGAAATTAAAGTGAAGAGGTTTTGTTTGTTTGGTGATGTTTTCCCCCCTCCCTGCCTCTAAAAGGTTTAACTTGATATTTGGATTACTTCACAGTGGAGTGTGCATGAGAAACTATTGTTTTATCAACTGATTTCCTCATTTCAGCTCAACAGCAATTTTAAATCTTTGCCTTTTGCCTAGCAGCTGTGTTAACTCATAAACACAAGAATTTTTACTAAGAGATGTTAGCCTCAGCAAAACTATAACAAACAAACAATTTAAAGACAAAGTTTGATTAGCTGCATAAAAGAAAGATCTGCACAATTTACACGTCTACCCTAACAAGACTTTATCTTCTGTAAGCCTCAGATGATTGCTTACACCAAGTGATTGCCTACAGTTTAACAACAAAAATGAAGTGTTATAATTGCCAGTTTCTTAACATAAGGTCCTTCCTTTAAGACACTTTAAGTAGTTGGACAAAAAGACATTATAAAACTCATCAGAATAAACTTCTGTTTCACACACCATCACCATTGTTGGTCCCAGGTGTGTTAGAGCCTAGCAGTTGCTTATTCTTCTTTTGTTTTTCATTTCTCATCCTTCCTCCCCTCTCACCTCCATGTGGCTAAGTTTATAATATTGAAAAATTAATTTAGAAATGGCAGCATGTCAAAACAGTTCTGAATAAATATGGTTTTGATTTTGAGGAAATGTTTTGGCTGAGAGACAAGAGTCCACATGGTTTAGCAGTGGAGACATCGGTGTGGTACTTAGAATAGACTGATCCCATGTTTTTCTTCTCATTTATCTCTTCAAAGTTCTGTACTACGCTTCCTTATAGTGCGTTGTAAGACCAATATGATAGAAATTGTCTAGATTTTATGCATATGTAGTGGCTACTATGACGGTGTAGAGAACTCAGAGCCTTGATATGGTGTTTTCATGAAAAAATAAAGTTAAGGAATTTATGCTGCTGAAAAGAAACTTGTGGATCATTTAGTTAATTTAAATGCTTAGGTTAATATTGAAAAAAATGTTAAAAGTTTATCACATAGTTTGTCTTATTAGGAAGAGAATAAAACTCTCTACTGTACAAAAAGCTCTCAAAATAGCTTTTGCCATCTTTGGAACTCTGATGTCATAGAACAGTTTTCTCAGCTCAACACTGGATCAAATATTCAGCTTCCTAACAACCTTTATCTGACACTGAACACACTCAAAAACACAAAAACAACTCCTTGTCTCTGTTAATTTCTGTTAGCTCACAATCCATCTGAACTAGAAGGGAAAAAATATTTCATGATCATATTAGAGAGGAAGACAAATAAACCCAAAATTGCAGCAGTGAGAATTTAAAAAGCTTTCAAGCAGTTACCAGTATTACAAACAAGATTTTTTAAATCTTATTTTAGTGTAAGTAGTCTGTATGCAAGTATATCAGTGAAAGCATCCTAAGCATTTGAATGTTATTATATTGAAAAATATTTAAATAGTAAATTTACATAATTCATTGAAATATATTGTACACTTTCAATTATTCCTTAGGGGTTACTTTTAATGACATGTGATATAAGAAGCATTACAAGGTCTTTCTAAGTAGGAGAAAAGTACAAATTTAGAAGGTACTGAAGTAATCCTCAAAGTATAGGAGGTCTTGTCATAGTGTCTCATCTAAACCTTTCCTGTCAATTTACCCACAAAGCTCAAAACTAGCATGTGTGTCATGATTAACAAAGTGAGTCAGTCAGTTAAGCACTGTGTTTCCCCATTTGTTTCTTATTTAAGAATACGACCAAAGTTCTGTAAATATCTCTTTAATCTTAATATTTATAAATAATTTCAAATTTAATAACTTTCAAATAATTACCATCAAATGGATTATTTCTGCACTGCAGTCTGTTCTACTCACAAATAATAAATGGGGAGCTAAATCACGTAGAACTGTTTGTATTTTTGTTGGTTAGTTAAATTTTCTTAATTGAGAGAAAAATATGGCTTAAAAAAGCAATACCTACCATCACTTGATTATTCACTTCTCAATATATTTTATAAAGAAGAATCAACTCAGATGTTATGTCCAGAAAGATTGACTGATGAAAGGTAAACAGAGATGAAGAGAAAACACCAAACTGCCTGGAATTTAAATGAGGGCTGTTCTCGCTGCATTCAATCAACCAGATTTATGAAGTGTTCCTTCATTTCCTCCTCATCATCAGGTCCTAATCTCTTGGATTCACACTCACTTTGGTGAGATTTCCAACGGGGCTGTGCAGTCTCAGTAGGGAGCACTTACCAAATAGGAAGTCTGATCAAAACCTTTTAGATGTACTAAAAATACTAAGGTAGGATGAAAGATGCTCTCAGTCATGCAAAGGTCCTAGATGACATCTCTTGAACCCATCTATACAAAACCAAGGCCCTTCATTTTTGCAGTCATTAGATGGTAAATAAAAGAGAAAAGTGAGCAATTAGGATATTAAAGCGGGCATTCTAGGCCTTGCACTGTAATTCCACTTGCATTTTAATAGTTCAGGTAAAGGTTTTTTACTGTCACTCTGTAGGCATATGATATTAATTCCTTCCATTTTTAAAGTACAATCTATTTAGTCAACACTCACAGAAGAATAAACTTGTATTATTCCAGAATAATATCCTACTCTCCCCACATCAAAAAAATATTAAGATGATCCTGAAGGAACTGAAATTTACTGCTCTCCTTTCCAAGGAATGGTTATGTTCTCTTTTTATGTAGCTTATTCAATTTTCTTAAGATCTATTTCCAGGTTAGCAAAAGTGAATCAACTCTTTTAATTAGTATTTCTCTATACTGATTTAGAGCCTCAATCTTCTCCCTGTAAATCATATCTTCCAGCTCCAATGTATTGTATTTTTTTTTTAATTTCGGTAGGAATTCCCTGCAACAAGGTTTTCTACATCTCTAGCAGAATTTCCAGCTTTTATAACTGATAAAACTACTACACAGTCCCTTTTATTTTTTTTTAAATAAATTTAAGCCCCTTTTAAATGTATGGAAGGTCATTTACAATTCAGATAAATAACTCTGTCTAAGGCTTTTGATATATCTAGGAAGGAGACTTTCAAAGACAAACAGGAGCCAGGCATCTACATTCCACTGATAGCTAATAGGCACCAGGCACCTGTGCCTTTGAAAATCTCCCCCCAGTCAATCATGTTTGACAATTATTCATCAAGTTTTCCTACTGTTGTGCTGAAAAAAAAAGTGAGCTGTCACTTTCAAGACTGTTCCTGTACACAAGAGAAGCCAAATCCATATCGATCAAAGTGACATGTTTGTAGTGCAAAATAAACTGAAACATCTATATAATTTATGGCTTGTTATGTTTGGTGATAAACAGGTGCTTTAATTAAGTTTGAGATTCAGAGCCTTTAAACCTAGTGCCGAATTTTATCACCTATAAATAAAGAGGTCTTTGGAAAGAGGAATAGATAAGCATGAGTATTGATTTCGGTTACAGATGTGGACATAAGTCCCAGCACTTACAGCAAATAATATACTGCCTGTGCCTTTAAACTACAATTACCTGCAGAATACAGTGTGTGCTGTTCTGTCCAAGAGAAGAGAAGGGCTGAAAACCTACAATAGCACATTTCAGCAGAAGAGAAACTTAAGCAAATGCAAAGATACAGGGTTTCCAAACAGCACCTGGACACAACAGTAAGTTTGTTGTCATCTATGGGTGCCCCAGACCCTGTTAGTTAGAAGTTTTGGTAATTAGATTCTGAAGTAATTATATATCTGAAGTACAGATATAAAGTGGAGGTTAGCTCATAGGACAGATTCCAACATAGGCACCTCAGTTCCTCTTTCACACAGAAATGCTGAAGGCTTTGAAATTCATAGTGCACTTTTATATAGGCACATCCAAATATTTCTGCAGTGAATAATAAGCTTGCTTCTTTGTAATTTTGCCTCCTTTTAAGTGGATGAAAATAGAGGCACTGTATGAATATGGATAACTTGCATAAAGTTGCTTAACTTTTGGGTGGATAAGCTCATTCTACAGTTAAGGCAGAAAACCAGGAAACTACAGTGAGGATTTAATAGCATATATGAATAAATATGTTTCAAAGAAGTTTAATGAATTGTCTTTAGGATGTGCACATATATCTCTACTGACTATAAGGAAAGGCTACAGACTCACTTGGAGTAGAAGTTTATTTCCTAAATATTAATTACTTAAAATTTGTCAAAGAAGATTGTAACCTAAATAACTATTGTAACTTTTACAGTAATGTATTGGCACAGCTGGACAAAGAATCCAAAATTCTGATCTAGATTTTTTATAACTTTGTTTTATCTTACTGTCTCTGGTCCATGCATTAATAAAGTCTCTAGTGATGGTATTATTTTTAAGACCTTTGTAGATTTCAGAGAATGAAGCATATGCAGCATCTATTTGCCATTACTGGAACAAAGATTAATACAATAAGAAAATATTAATAATTTAAGATAAAAAGGTATATAAAAGAACATTATTAATCAATTATTTCGGGACAGACTTTTTCAGCTTCATAAGAACAAACCTTGGATCAATTTTAGGCAGAGGTTTTCTTTAGTTTTGGCTGTTGGAAATGTCTAGCTTTCAGATTTTTGTTCTTATTCAGACACGGAAGTGAACAATTAATGAAAAACTAATAAACTGTCTTCAAGCTGTAAATAGATTACCACATTTCACCTTCAAAAAAAACCAAGCTTGAGGTCCCTCTAATCCTTCCTCACTCCCTCTCTTTAATCCTCAGACATCTTGTTTACTATAACAGATTTTACATTGTCTTTCTTTCCTTTAAGAGGTCTAGTTTATAGCATGTCCCAAGCTAACTACCTCTACTATAAATAAGATAAAACTGGTGCTAGGTATTGCTGAGGAGAGAGCACAATCATTAAGAGAAACAGTCCAGTAAAGAAGGCAAAAGTAATGGCTCTGTTTGGAATGTGTTTATTGGCTTTCTGCTTGCAAACTTTGCCACAGACATAATACCTCCAGCTCAGACACAATTATACTGTTACTATACAAAACCTGATGAAAAAAAAAATGAAAAAAAAATCCCACCTTGTTCTTTTAGTTGAGGGAAAAGAAACAAGCTTTCTCCAAGATTCTTTAGATCAGTGCTATTAAATTCTGAACTTTCAATGTCCACTTTTAAATTTTCAGTGTTTGGAAATATTAATGGGCCAAATCTTAATTAACTCATCACAGTTTTGATACAGCATCTGTTTCTGAGGCTGATGAACTGCGCAACTATCTTAGGAGGATCAGCCAGCCTGAACATGTTTGTCAAAACTGATAGCAAAAAGAACTCTTGTTTATTAACTTTGGCCTGTCACACATCATGCTCAAACATTCATCAAGTTTTTAGGTAATTTTATTATTGCTCTTCAGGTATAGATTGAAAAAGATGAACGTCTCTTGCTATTGTGACAATCCAGAAAAAAAAAATCACATTCAGGGTGAGAGTTCAATAAAATTGTGCTCAGCACACAATACTGAGTTTTAAGGGAAGACCAAAAAGAAGGAAGGTTAAGGATCAGGAAAAGAGCATGAAAGCTTTGATTGTTGGTGTGTTTTAATTCAATTATAGAAGCATATGGTAGGTCATGACATCAAATTGGCATGTATTTAATTTTTGTCATATGATAAAATGAAAGGAAGAAGCAGGTAGATTTCTGATGACATGTTAGGAAAATAATTTGAAACATAACTTTTCAGTGATTCACACAAATGATAAATTTTGTTTACTCAAAAGGGGGTTTGATTAAGGGAGAGAAAAAGAAAAAAATCTGCGAAGAGCCCAAAGAATATAAATAGTCTTTTTGTTTACTTTGAAACTGATTTTCTTATAATGAGTAAAGAACTTGTGGAATTCATTTCCATGTGATACCATACAGACTATGGAATTTATAGTATCAGAATCTATAAACATCGAGTTTACAAGGAATAATTTTTCATATATCACATTTAAGGGATCTTGACAATAAAAGAATGGATTCTCAATTTGCATAAAGTTCACTTCCTAAAGTTATGAGATGTTTGAATTGAAGATTGGGAAGAAGCAAGCTCTTACCTATGCCATGGATAGGTGTGGCCATAGGAATGTGGCAAAAGCACTTTTGTGTTAAAATGGCTTATTTAGAACTCAGGTGGTAGCAGATCTTCAGCAGCAGAATCCTGGAGGGTCAGCTGTAAGATTTGAACCATTCAAGCACTCTGACTACAGAGGGCAATGAAAAAAGGAAGAAGTTTGAACTCTCTATTGTTTGCTTTATTACTAAGTTGATGTGGATCATCTCTGCAACTGTGGGTGATACAGGTGAGAGCAAAGCCAAAGGCTCAGCTAAGGCACATGCCACTGAACAGCTAAAAAAGTGGGGATCTATTTGTCTGGAAGAAAGTTCCAAGCTTGTTTTGATGTCAAGAAAATTTTGCCAAGAGTGCTGTTTGGCCCAGGGGGTATTAACTGTTAAATGTTCATCTTTGATTTTCTCTCTCTTTTTTTTTTTTCTTTTTATTTTAATACAGTAGGCTGAAGGCTGAAAAAAGGGAGACACATAGTGGTTTTGACAAGGGCGACATCTTAATTAGGCTGAAGAGTTAGACTAGTTATGTCAAAGGATTTTAGACCTCCTCTGCCCAAGAGCCAGTGTATTTGTGTCTATAAAATTGTGTACATTTTTCAACGTTGAAGTCCTCAAAGTGAATGTGAGAAAATGAAGAATCTTCCTGTTGCCTGCATCTATTTGGTTTAACTAAAAAGTGCTAAATTTTCAAAATTTGAGAAGAGTTTTCTGTTTTGAGAACTACTATGCACAAAGTCACCAATGATAAAAGAATCACCCAAATATTTTGTTGATTGGTTTGGGTTTAGTGGGGTCTTTTGTGTTTTGGCTGAGGGTTTTTCTTTGCGGTTTGTTTTTGTTTGTTTGTTTGTGTCTTTTTTTTTTTTTAAGGACTGTCATAAAGCTGACTGGCATATAGAATGCAGTCATTGATTTCAATATATATGCATCTTCTATATGGTTTATTAAATTAATTAATCTCAGTAAAATAATATGGATAGTATGGTATAAAAAAAAGAAGCAACCAAACAGCATTGCTCTTTTCTGGCTTTGCAATACAATTCACATCTTTCTTTGCACCTCCTGTGCTTATTAACAGCTATGTCATGTGTTTAAATCAGTAACATCTTACCAGTAACATATCACAAACTTCTATCTATTTTGAATGTAAATAGTAAATAAGGGGAAGGATAGGAAAACAATTCTTAGATCTAAGTTGCACATTATATTAAGAAACTGCACTTTTTGGATTAATTATACATTTTACAGTGAATTCCAGTTCACATTATTGCTTGCATAATACAAAAGGAATGTTCTTGCCAATTATTATGTTTTTCTCTTGATAGATACTATGGTTAATTGACTGAATCTTTGCTAAAAGCATAACTCTGTAAAGAAGACTTGGAGTCAGCTTCAGTATTGCTGAAGTTTTCATGATCCATTCTCATTTGACCCCAAAAGGTTAGCATAATCAATAGTATAAAATAATTTACAAGCCCTAAATTTGTCAAAAGGAAGAATAAATATTAATTCTCTAAGATGTTTAATTTGGTTATCCTTGTTTTTCTGGATGAGGGTCATTGTGATTGCTTTAATTTGCTGATTTTAAAAGGTGAGATGACGTTGGACAAATTAAGAAATATTTTACTATGGATTTGGCAAAAGTGTAATTTTTTTTTCTCAAAGGTAAGTTTTTCCTATGGTACATCTCAGATTTTTTTTTTTATCACAGGCAAATTAAAAATTTAAAACAAAGATGTTTTCAAGGACTAAACACAAGGGAAAGAGCTTGCTGAGCCTCCATTGACCTACCAGGTACCCACAAGCATAACAAATTTGTCCAAAGTGGAGAATAATAGGTACATAATTAAAAGGTTTTAATTCTTTGAGTCTGACTTCCTCTCTTTCCCCTATGTTATTAAAGAATGGCACCCAGTTATTCAGGAGCAAATGTTGCTCAACGGTATCAAATTATTTTTAAATGTCCCATTTTCGTGCATGTTACAGATCCTTACCACATTATGCACAAAAAGAGATCTTAACAACTGTATAGTCAAAGCCTTTAGGTCATGGCTAAATCAAATCTTTTAAATGTCACACCTTCTGAGTCTTTTAAGTCATATGAATTGTTTGAAGGATTTAAAAATGAAGTCAAGCAGCTGCTCTGTGCTTCCTATTAACAATATCTGTTCAAATATGCTCATGTCTTCTAAACTTCTACATCTACTCTGTGTATATAGCACATATCAAGATAAAAAAGAATAGGGTGAATAATTTCAATGTGGTAGACCTCAACTTTCCAGATGTTTGGGAATTGCAGCTTGCACTGGAATATATACCAGAAAAAATGTAGAAGACAAATGTTGTCTTTTGAAATTTTTGTTTTGTATTCTTACAGAGAATAATCATTATACATATCTTGATGTACATAAAGTGTGAATAGAGCTCAGCTTAGCCTTGACTTTATTTTAATTATTTAGAATACATCACTGGTGGCTGATTGGAAATGGTAGTCATGATTTAGAAAGAGAAAAAACTGTACAATACACTGTAAATATAAAAGTAAAAGCAAAAAAATTTTACGAGAAAAAACAAAGCAAGTATTGTGGCTTTGCAGAAGACATGGGAATTTCATGTTCCATAGCAATTCTACACCTGCTCTTGTGAAAGGAAAAGTACTTTAAAGCACTGTTGAAACTCATTTGTCACCAATTAGTGCAAATATATTAAAGGGAATTCAACAAAAAGACACTTTATGTTATGAACATAGACACACAATTTTGTTAGATATCCAGTAGACACAGACTGCTTTTGCTGTACTTCCTTTACTCTGTCTATCCACTCTGTATAGTGAGGAAATGCAGTATTCAAAATCCAAATTGCATAGTAGGGTGCTTGAAAGCAAAATCTAGATGTTAATTTGAAATAACTTTTTTTAACACCATTCCTTTGCAAAGGTGAGGTGAGCTGTATAAAATACATAAAGATATATTTTTATATCTCTATACAAAAATGTATCTGTCTAAATCTCACAGAACAAAAGACTTGGAAAATACAAAACTAAAGCATTTTATCTTCAAATTGCTGATTCTGACTACAAGTTAGAATACTTAACTTGCTTTGAGTCATGACTTAATCTCCTTATCACAAAGCTCAGTAACTGACAAGCATGAACTTGTGGGAAAACAATCCTGACATTAGCTGGGTTAGTTAGAGCATGATGCTGATAATCTCAAGGCTGCAGGTTTGATCCCTGGGTGGGCCATACATTTAAGACTTGGACTTGATCCTTATGGGTCCTGTGTAATTCAGAATATTCTGTGGTCCTGTGATATTTATTTAGATTATTTGAACAGTGCAAAATTATAAACTTCTGTTTAGTAAAAGGTGTGGAAAAAATGCAGTGCTTTTCTCTAATTTTCAGAGTTTTCTGCCCATCTCCAGGTATATTGATTTGAGGTAGTTTGGAAAGGTTAGGGGTTTATTCTTATAGAATTCAAATTATTTTCTGTCTTAAACAATAGTAAGCTATTCATTAACTATTATAACTTTAATGAAGTCTGATGAGATTGAAGAAAAACACTGAGTAGTTTTGAGAATGTAGAAAGAAAACTGGAGGAGATTGAAGAAGATCTCATCTCAGCCTACAACTTCCTCACGAGGGGAAGAGGAAGGGCGGGCACTGATCTCTCTCTGTGACCAGTGACAGGCACGAGGGAATGGCCTGAAGTTGTGTCAGGGGCGGTTTAGATTGGATATCAGGAAAAGGTTCTTCACCCAGAGGGTGGTTGGGCCCTGGAACAGGCTCCCCAGGGAACATGGTCACAGCACCAAGCCTGACAGCGTTTAAGACAAGTTCAGATAACTCCAAATTCCTTCTCAGGTTTGAGTCTTTTAAGCAATGCCACAGCATACACATATGTCAGTGCTCAAATAGCTACATAACCTGAATGCACATATTAAACATTAAGTACAACCATAATCAAAGGAAGAAGCATTTTTAAGAAAGCTGGCCTAATCCAAATCTCCTTCTACTTAGAGGTGTAGGTTTATATTTGGATTTCACAGTTCACTCTAATTTTATGATAACTCAGGACTCTACATAATTCTACGTATGGCAGCACTCCTTTTCCATTTTTAAAACCAGAAAAATAACTTCTTATCCTTAATATCTACTGATAATGACGCATAAAATAGCTAACCCCTTCTACCCCAGAATTACCAAGCTAAGCTAATTATTGAGTAGGTTCAGATAAATTAAGTGCTTTGAAAGAAAGTTTCCTTAAGTATACATAGTCATTTAAAAAAAAAAAAGTCCAGCTCTATGTTGTTGCAAGAAGAATTGTATTCAAAAGCATTGTTTTCAATCAACCATCTTCTGTCTGTTCCATATATGAGACAAAGGACTTGTTTCTGCTCCCTTGAGTGCCAGCACAATTACTAGAGGAGGCACCTCTGAAGCCTAAGGAATTATTGCTATTAAAGCCATGCAGGATCAAGCTCCCCTTCTTTATTTAAACCTTTATTTAAAGAACTCATTCCACACTGATGAATGCATTACTTAAACTACAACTGGACCTGTCAAGGGAGTAACTTGCATCAAGCTGGATATGAAACATTTTGCAGCTATCTGAATCTTTTGATCTGCTAAGAGAAATGCCAGGTCCCTCCATGAAGACAACAGAGTGTTGAGCCTCCACTCTCCAGCAAGACAATACATAAAAGGCATTTTTGCTCTTTCCCCTTCAAGGGTTGTCTCCTCATACCTCTATCATATTTTGATATTTTTCTCTTGCAAGTCAGTTACTAAATCTTCCAAAAGGCTGTCATTGTTCTTCCCTAGTGGAATGTGCTGAAGGAAGCAATGTGAGCAGTGCACTCTCAAACCCCTGTTTCCTGTTGCCCCCAGCTGTCCTGCACATTGTTAGGATATGTAAATAATGCAGACAAACCAGGCATTAAAAACCTATCTCTTCCCTGCTGCCTGATGGACACATTTTGTAAATGGTACTTTTTGCACTGCTGTACATCTGTCACTTGTGTCCTCCACTTGAGCCTGAAGTCCTACAGATGAAGGGACAAATATAAATAATTCAATGAGACTCTGAATGTATTTTTAGTTGTATTTATGCATGACAAAGCAGAAGGAGCTTATTTCCCTTATGTGTAAGAAAAAAAAAAATAAATTGACTGTTTAGTGAGTTCTTTGTGGCGTTTTTGAAAACAACAACAGAGATTTCCAGGACACCAGATGTATATTAAAAAAGCAAGCCTAGATATTATGTCCAATCACGATCAGGTTTCAACCTGTATATTTATTAATTCCTGATTCTCATTTAGCTAAAATAAAGATTTTAAGACAACTAAACTGAATGCTGCTTACTTGCACGCTACTCACCTGCACTGTGGGGCTTCTCATTCCCTCCTTAATCCATCCAACTGTGAGTGCACTCTACACGGCGAATTGGATGTTCATTCAAAAATGTTGTCCTGTTTTTTGTAAGAGCCATCAAAGCAAAGTGATTGTAACAAAGAAAAACCTTTATAATAAATAATTCTGAAAATTGAGTCCAATATAAATGGAAAATGGCATATGCAATGTAGCCATACAGAAGTCTTTCAATCATCAAGATACCTGTCCAAGTGTAGTACAATAATTTTTAATGGCATTTTATTAGCATAGAGTAATGTGGAAAAATGTCACAACAAGAACACCTTTATAAATAGATTTAATTTGCTAATTATATAAGTGCACAGAATTGATTTAGGCTGTGTTACCTTGCCAGCCTGCAAAACCTTCATCTGATCAACTTGTCATAATTTTTTTTCAAAGATCTGTATATACAAATAAAGCAGACAGTAATGAAGAACATCCGGAATATTGAGAACATGTGTTGTCTGCTTCGGGATGTTTAGTCCAGATTTACAAAACAGAGTTTAACCACAGTGTCAGGTTCCCTAAGAGTTTCTGAAGCAGCTGTTAAAACAATAAATAAATAAGCTTGCCTGAAATCAAATCAGGGGACAGGAGAATGCTTTATACTTTTGACTTTACATGTTAGATATGTAGGATTCATATGCTTATGACCTCAGTAAAAAAAACTAAACAAAACAAAACCAAACTACAAAAAAGATAAAAACCACCCCAGAGCAAAGTCACTATGGTTTCTTTTTTTTTCTTTTTTTTTTTTTCTCATGCAGACTCCTAATCTAGACCATTCAGACCCTCAGCATGCAATTTTCCTCTTGTACCAGGAGATCAATCTAAACATAATTTTGGGGGTGGAATTCTGTGGTTTTGGGTATTTTTTTCTTTCAGTGGGAGGATCAGCAAGTGTCTCTCTACCTTGCCACACCAGATAGTTTTTAGCAGAAACAGGAAGCACTTTCATGAGATGTCTATTTTTCTTTATTTTCAATATTGAAAACATTTTGACAGATAAATATCGATATTGCATATCATATAGCCAAGCAGATATGCAGTACATATATACATATGCAATTTCAAAATTATTCAAGTCTCACAGATAATGAAACACTGACTCTTTAATCTTTATGTATTCTCCCTGGAAAAGATAGCCCAAGAGAATACAGAATCACATCTACTACCAACATGTCCAAATATCAAGATTTCTGCTAGACCATTTATTGTAATATTGATCTGATTTATGATAACTGACAAAAAAATAAATATTGTTTTCAAATAATGGCCTTTTACTTATAAAGAAGAATATTAAAACACGTACCTGGTTTTGTCATGCACACAGCAAATGCGACCATACCAAAAGTCCATGATATTGAGCACTGTGTGACACTTTGTGAATATTTACAGTAGAGTATTTACTGTTCTTCTTGTGTTTATTTCCCACTATTCTGTCCTACAACAGGAATCATCCCACTGGATTTAAAAATGCTACATGCGATTTTTCTTCTGAGTTTTTCAGTCTTTTATTAATTTTTTTTTTTACCTTTTAGTAGAACGCCAAATTGGTAGAGAAGTTACACCACTTTCTCTGTTTTAAGCTTGTTTTTTGATGCTTCTCACTTTATATGCTAGAAGAGAACAAACAACTATTCTCTTTTCACCTCCAGCTTTACCTTCATGCTATATAAACTAAACTTGAAGGATGAAACCACACAGTATGTAATGCAGAGCCTTGAAAATTCCATCCATAAATACTGTTCATGGTCACATTGATGCAATCCAAATGCACAGGTTGATTTAACTTGATTTTACAATGCATTGTTACACAGTTTGACCTCTCATTCAGAGAGCTTCACAGAAACCTCACATCTTTCTGTCTACTGCCAAGGATCATGTATTCCTATTCATTTTGGCTTGCAGCAACTTGGCATACAAAAAAATTAAAGGGGTGAGCTGTTACAGTTTTTAGGAAATTTAGGAAGATTTGAACACTTTCTATTGTGTCAAACTTCATCATTAAAATAGCAAAAAAAAAAAATAATCTAACCTATAAGGAAAAAGATGTGTTAGGGGCTGGGTAGCAAAACCAGAAGTACGTTATTAACTACTGGATCTTGCTCACACACGTACTCTGACAAAAGATTAACTGCTTGCACAATTCCAAATTACTTAATTTTGTTTAGTTCTTGCTTGTCTGGTTTAGTAGTCTTGTAACATTACATAGTTTGGACTAATTAATTGTATCAACTACTCAGCCTAAGAATACCATATTAAGGCTTAACTGTGAAGGGAATTAAAATATAAAATAAACTCCTTCTTTAAGAAACTACTAATAACAAAATAAGAACAATGAGGAAATATGAAATGTTCATTGTGGAAGCACAGTCTTAATTTCAAGGGAAACAAGTATAAACAACAGCCTCCTTTAAGCAAGTATTTAACTCAGAGTTGACCCAGATTTTATCAAAGTCTTTATAAACTATATCTAGCCTATTTAGATCTTTCAGACTTAACATCTTTCAATAATTAATTCATTTTTTAAAATTAAGAAATAGATAGCAAATGCTATTATTGCAAATGCAGTTTATCTTAAAGAAGAGCACAATTATCTACACTCAAAAGTTTTGTATAGTCTGAAATAGCTGAATTTAATTTTTTCTTTTTCTTTCAAATCTCAAATGTTTATTAAATTTCTTCCAACTGTCTGAATGATTGTCCATAGAATCTAGTGAAATATTTTCATGGCAATCTTTATCCTTCTCCCTAACCTTTGTCAAAAAGAATGAATCACAGTATTGAGATTTAATTTAAAAGCACTCTTAAAGTCTCACCTTAATGAAAGAGAATTTATTTCCTTAACAATTACTACTTCCAACCACTGGATGTGTTTTCAGAAGCTGTATATATTTTCAAAGAAAACATGTTAACATTAAATTCAGTATAAAATGTCAAGACCTCCCAATTCATTAACAACAATCTCTTTTGGAATCAGCAGGTAACAAGATCAAGTACAGATTAAATTCAGCTGGAAGGCAGCAGGTTGGCTAATGGTCATCTAAGACAGTTCTGTGACTTTGGTAGAGGGCTCATGATTTCAGTTTCTGAAAAGGAACACCGTGTAAGAGGTGGTTTAATCACAAACATGGTCACTTTCTCTAAAGGACTGCTTTACAGCAGTGCAATTCTCCAGATGATCACGGTGTTACTTTCCAAATATAATGCTTAGTGCTAAATTTAAACTTCAGTTCCGACAGCACAAGATTTGTTACCTCTGCTAATCTCAGCTCTGAAGCTGTTTCTGTTCCCAGTGTCTGGCAGTTTTATGAAGGCTATGGCACCTCTCAGGCTAATCAGGCAAACCACCTGCCAGTATTTCTGCAATCAGTGTGCAGATTGCCTCAACCAGCCCATGTAGTTAAGGGCTGTGCACCACTGTAAACACAGCTCAGCTGCTCCCACAGACACCTTTTCAAGCTACTGTGATATAACAGGCATGATCCACTGAATTCTCCACTTCATAGGTGTTGTTGGTATAAAACACCTTTAATTTGATCTGTAATGATATGATTTTCTAAACAATTACTTATGATTTGCCAAGGGAAAAAAAAAACCACAAACCCAGCAAGTGCTATTCAGAGAGCTCTGGGAAGAGTAATTTTACTGTGCTAATGTACTAATACCTGATTAAGAATAATAAAGTCATTGTAAGTAACCCACATCTCAAATCATATTCTACACAGGAATGACACAAAACAACTTTCCAACGAGTTTACTTTGACTTGAAGATAGGAAAGGGAGTAAGAGACTAATTGAAAAGCTAAGGAACTTGATCCTTTTCTTACTAAGTATAAAGCATATCTGGATTTGTTAATTTCCTATTGTCCTGGACAACTTCATTATAACTGGTGAGCTGAGTTCTGGAAAGTTAGAAATATTTCAGTGAAAAGATTAAGAGCAATTGGTATGATAGGATTTAGGCATCTTGGAAATGTTTATTGAAATCCTATTAAATCTGTGTAAGATTGTATATCCAGGCAGAACTAGGAACTTCATTTATCAGTGTCCCTAATCTTTCAAAGGCTAGTTGAGTAACTAGTGCTTAAAGAGACACAGAACCTTAATTTCTTTTTCTCTGGAATATAAGAAACATAAATTGACCACAGCATCAAACAAAACAATGTTTTATTCTTTTATTACATGAACATTTAAAATAATTATGAATATATATTAATATTAATATATATTAATGTATAATTATTAATATATCTATAATAGTATTATTTGGGGATATTATTTTCCTAGGTTCCCTTCAGTTACTTTCCTTTTAGTATCTTGCTGGTTGCTGAAGGATTTTGTTAATCTATCAATGTGAATTCATCTCTCTTTTACATGAAAATACACCTTCATATTCAGAAACCATGATGGGAATTCTCATAGACACGCTGTGAATTTTGCAGGCCTAGCCACTGCTCTTTATTCAGAAATGATGCAGGTGGAACAGAAGTAATCACCACAAGTGCAGGCAGAAGACAAGCCTTAAGCAGCATTTGATCAAGGCTTAAGGCAGGTTCCCTAGTGGCAGATAGAGCAAATTCAGGGCTCCATGGCTTGGGTTGCTGGATATCTGTAGGCAAAGCAGAAAAAGTACTGGACAGCCCAAACACAGAAGCAGAAGGGAAGCAAATGAGCTAAGCATGAAACTCAGAATAAAGCACAGGTGTGTTAAAGCTTAGATGCTGTTGCTGTTATTTTTTGTGGTTTTATTCCTTTTTGTTTATATATGTTGTCACTTGCAAAAGTGATAAGGATTTCAAAGAGAACCTTTGAGCACCTATTTCTAACCCCAGCATTAATAGTTTCTAAATCCATAAATTTCAGCTGTAATTTTTACCACTGTCATCATAAATATTTGTTGCATTTTTTTCACATTTGACAAAAACCTTTCTTCCAACATCACATACTGATATTTTTTTGTACATAATTTGACTTAGCACTCGATTGTGGCAAATTCAAACCCCACAAACTATGTTATACCATGCTTTTAGCATTTCTATATAATTTTTAAAAGAAATCTTGGTATAAACCATGGAGTTTTGCTTGCATTGTGTCAGGTCCAGGGCTCCAAACCTTTGACAACTACAGAAAATATAGCAGTCCAAATAAAGTGGAAGGGAAAGAGTAAGGTAGAATTGTGAAGTGCAGAGTAATTTCTGGTGATAGGCCCTTGTCTGTAACATTCCCTCTACACAGCCCTGCAGTGTCAGTGTTTGCCATAAGATTATTTTATTAAAATTCAGTTATTTCTGTTGTCACATATCTGCCTATTGAAATACAGCAAAGGTCTGAAATATATATTTATTCACTGTCAGGGTAAAGTGAAGGCTGACTTAACTAAAGGATTTCAGACCTTTCATCTTTTAGACATGTAGTACAGTATGGCTTTATTCTAAAATAGCTATAATGTGCAAGGAGTGATAGCATTTTTGGTGCTATGCTTGCCTCTCCAGAGCTACTTTGAGGATAGCTGTCTAGCGATGAAATCACCCTAACTGCATGTACACAATTAACAGTCAAGGGTTATAATAAGACATCAAATTTCATTTAAGTAGCTATGCATTGTGAAATTTGCACTAGAAGTAATTCCATTCAACTTTCCTTCTCGTTGCTAGTGGCTGACCACATCTGCCATCCTGTTGCCAATACTAAATCAGCTCAGAGCAGTGTTACACTAACTCCAGGTCTTGTCAGTAAATTCCTGAAAGCCTCATGCAGTATCATCAAGGGGAAATTAAAATAAAGGTTAATGTCACTTTTTATGGTTGACTAGTTCTGTAAACAGACCAAAGGGAAGGTAACATCTGAAACCTGAAGAATTTATTAGTCTGGCAACCACCAAGGAATAGCAAATACACCTGTCAAAGCTGGGCTTATCTTGTGAGGAGGAATTATGAGGACTTGTTACAGAAGCAGCAAAACCAGTCTTACTGCTCTCAAGCAGCATTGATGAAACAAAGATCTTAGCAGTAATCTACACACAGAAGTAAATAAAAGATAAAATTGAAATATATAATTGTATAAGAATAAAATATATAATTTCCAAACTTAGTGCTAATGTTTGCAATTTTTTTTCCTCTAAAAATGCACACATATGCTAGAATGGGGGAAAAAAGTCAAGGTTTCATATCACAGAGGTTCTTCATAAGTTATGATTAATGAATTTACCTGAGTGAAAATTTTGAACTGACAACTATACAAACTCAGCAGTGCCGAGTGGTCAAGCAGGAAAATATCCTGTATGCAGTATCAGGTAATAATCACTGTTCTTCATGTGGACAGGTTATTTTATTTACTTGTCATGTATTTGTTTTGCATCACGTGCTTGATCCTTGGCTTTCCCAAAGATAGTCAAATGAATTGACAATTAGACGTCACAGGTTATATTGGTTTTGTAGTTTGGGTTGTTTTGTTTTCTTAGAGTGGGAGGGGGCACTAATAACTAATTAAACTCACTAATAACTTGACCCAATAGCTACACCCTGATGTCAGGGTACCATTTCCTTATGCACCAAGCACCTTCTGGCCTAAACATCCTCCAGTATTGCACAAGTACTGTTTAGGGGATGAAAGTGCTACCAATAAGAAAATGGAGCAGATTGTTTAAGTCACCAAAGTTTAAAGAGCGAGAGCAACAAAGAGAATCTAAGACTCCTGCATAGGTCCACTACCAGATTCTCATGAAAATTAATTGATATTTTGGCCACTTCATGGTAACATCAGCCAGACTTGAGCTGGTAGTTGCTAAGTGTGAAAGATACCCTACTGAATTAACAAGGTTAACTACGTCAATAAAACCCCCATAATAATTAATATAAATCTTGCAAATATTAAATTGTGGCACATGGTATTAAAAAAAAAGGAAAAAGGAGTCTTGTACAATAACTTTGCTGAGTTGTATGTATGTACACAGACATTTTATTTTTATTGCATAAAATTTATAGATTTGTTTGGCCTTTGGGTATTTGCTTCTGTAGTAGACAAGTGTTTTATGGGATGAATAGATGTATGCGAAGAATATTGGTAGATCAATATTTGGAAAATATTTTCTCTGTGGAAATATGAGTCACAATTTTGACATTTAAAAAATTGGATTGAAGCATATCTGTATTTGGTCAATAATTTAATTTATAAGGTGTATTTCTAAACCCAGATGTAACTTACTAAGTTTGTGTTGCTGATGATCTGTAAAATTCTTTGATGTTTATGGCATTGTGAATTCTGTTTACTGAAAACCATACAAACCCCCACATAATAACTTTGTATGTGGATTGCCTGTTTATCTAAGAGATTACAGCTACATAAACCTATATGTGTTTTCCTTTACATTCTTCCACTCAAAAAGGGTGGAGCAGGATCAACTGTACAATGATCCTTTAAAAGTATTTCCTAACTGCTTACATCTCTTCTTCATGCATTGCCAAGCTCTTTCATACATGAGCAGGCCCTGACTGCCCTGCCTAGCCCCATCTTGGAAGCATTTCTGTTTTGAATTGCATTAATAAACAAACAAACAAAAAACAACTGAACAAACAACATAAAACAAAAAATCAAACAAAAACCAAACATAGAACAAAACCAACCAAAAAAAAAACCCACAAAAAAACCCCAAAAAAACCAGAAAATATTCCTTCCTTTGCTTTAGGAGGATTACTTTCCCTTTGAGAGATTGTGGAAAACTGTAAGGAAACCTACACTGTTCTAAGGTACAAGCTGTACTGCTGAAGGAATAGGAAACATTTTGCATTTTTTTCTAGCAAAGAGGTAAAAGAATACGTCTGTAGCTGTCTTAATTTTTTATTATTGAATTATGTTTTCCCAATGAATACTGAAGTGCAGCTTGCTCTAAGGTACATTTACTGACTGAAACATAAGCCATGAAGCTGATCAGCAGTTGAGTGCCTCAGATAAGAAACAGGATATGTTTATTCTTGGAAAGCAAAAACAGTTCCAAATCTATTGATGCACGGTGTGACTGCATGTCTGTTGTTCCTGTTTTTTTTCTTGAATGATAAATAGAAGTGCACAGACAGTAGTGCAATACCCCTGACCAAAGTTATCTTGTTAATGGCTCAATGGCAGAAAGATGAGGTGTGAAACTGGATTTAAAATAAAAATCCTGGAGTCTAGAACAAAGAATAGATAACAGCTGCTTAGCTAACTTAACACTTCAAAGTCAGAGAGGTCAGTTTGTCATCTATGGGAACCAGCAAGATATGGCTAGATCTTGTTTGTACTTTTCTTCCTTTTGTCAAACTTTGTCTCGTGACTGAGTATGCTTGGTTTTAGTTTATAAATCATCCATGGCAAGGACCTAGGGCAAATAAGGGTAATCTTGCCATGTATCACCTTGCAAACAGCATCTGTAACCCTGTAAACATAAGACATGGAAACCAGCTATAACTTTTAAAATCCCAGTTCTTATGTAAGATCCACAAACCATACAGTAGAGATCTAAGTATTTTTGAACTGCACAAAAATACTTCGATCTCTAATGTATGGTTTGTCCAAGATGTCTGTTAAAAAAAAAACAAAAAACAAAACAAAAAAAAACCAAAAAAAACAAAAAAAACTAAAAAAGATTTTAAAAAAAGGCAAAACAAGAAAATACCCCAATACAACCCCCTCCCAAAACCCCAACTCAACTCTCAATAAGACTAGATGTTGTGCAGGTCTAAAACCAAGGAAAGAAGCAACAACACCACTTACAATCCCTCTCTGCTTGAGTCTCACTGAGTGATCCAATCCAGAACATTCACTTCTTTGCTCCATTAATACTATTAAGGAGATGAATTAACCTAAACTTGTTGCTGTTTGATAGATATTGGTGATCCTGAACTTCTTTTCTTTCAAGTGGAATCGTTTCCTTAGGAAAGGGGAATATGAGGCAGTGAAGAAAAAGACAAAAAACAATCATAGTGTTGAAGTTAACACAGGACAATTGGACAATGCATGTATTAGGGGCAGATAAAAGCTTGATTTGAGAGCAAAAGAGCTGTGTGATTACAGAGTGGAGAAGCTGTGGAGTACCTAGAAAATTATTTGTAGAGCCATATACAAGCATTATGGTGAGTGTGCATGTCATATATTTGATATTGACAAGAAGGGTCTGAATCTTTGTCTTCTCTTCTATGACAAATTTCATGCTCCTATAAAGTCAATTTTAGTCCTTAATTTCAGCCCATTTCAACATAACTTAGTGCCTAAATAATTCTGATTGGATGCTCCTAGGCCAGTACCTCTTATCTCATGTGTAGACTTCAACAAGTCTGTGCACTGCCTGTGCAATGTGGTATCTTTGCCTAAGTTTAATTATCTAACAGAAGTCAAACATTCTTTATTCATGAATCTGTGCACATTGGGGTATATGAATGTCTTAAGCCAATAACACTATTCTTCTGTAAAATGCTACTGAAGTTAATGGAAAAAATAGCCTAGGAGTGATGTGTGTTGAGGGAAGAATGGGAGACTGATGGAAGCAGAGTGAGAGAGTAGAGTATAGCTGCCTTTCATCTGCTACCTACCTGTTCTGTATGCTTCCCAGTTAAGTAAAACTTGCTTATTTTTCCCTTTTATCTAACTGCTATTGTAATTAGATAAACTATTTGTATAGTGCTCCATAGTATGTATCTATCAGCGATTTCTCTAAAAGTATCAGCACTCAGAAACATTTTCTAATGTATTATGCCATGATGAGGAGATATTCTGACACTGACTGTAGCTTTAATACGGAGAGGAAATTATTTCATCCTTTGTAATAATGCTTATGGGTTAAATGTCTAAGAGGATAAACTCTTTTAAGGCAGCTGCTCTAGACTGGAAACTTAGATCATTATGCAATTTTACTTGACCATCATGCAAATTTTCCTCTTAGAGTGTACTTGACACAAAGTCTTGATGGGAAATAAAACATTGCATTAGCATGAGTTTGTCTAGTAAAATCTGGTTAGTTGTGTTCCAGTCTCTTCAGACTTCTAAATTACTTCTAAGGAAGAGTTAAACATTGCATGAAATAAGCAGGGAAACAGCTGCCGGAATGTTTCATTACTCCAGAGGTAGGTCAGGATCTAAGTGTTGTTTCTGCTGCATATGCTCCTCGAGAGCAAGCCTGAGGGGGCAGAGACAGGTTGTCAGCACTGTACCTGCCCAAGGCCAGAGACAGCACTTATTTTCACCAGTAATTTGAAATGGTAATCTAAGTAAACATGTATTCATCATACTACAACTATGCCCAAGCACATTACAAGGTAGCCTGACATACCTTATAAGAACTGGAACACTATAGTACTGCAGAACTTCATTAGTTCAATGGACAACTTATATGAAAGTAAGCAAACTTATCTATAGAATGTACATTCTATTATTAGTAGTATAGTCAAAATAAACCAACTGACAACAGGATTTCTTAAATCCTCTATAGGGCATATGCTTAACTTCATTATGGACAGAAAAGACAATTGCAAACCAGGGTATTTTTATAAGACTAAAGCATTTACTCCTGATGTAGAGCAGACTTTTCTTTTTTCCTTTTCAAATGCTCTTTAATATTTATTATTATTAGGATCATAATAAATATATAATTAGTATAATTAGTTGAATAATTAATTATTGATGAAATGCCTAATAAAGTAGAACTGTACAAACACTTAGCATTCTAATTTTGAGCAGCTTTGAAATATATTTGCTACTAAGTTTAAAGTCAAAATACTAAAAGAACTCATACCAGGAAAAGCCAGCTATGAAACATAGTTCAGCAGATTTTCAAGCTAAACATGGATCTCTCTCATGGTCCTTTTAATCTGTTGAGAAAAGTCTCACAAAGTTAATGAGGAACTCATCATCATGGTTGGATTTCTGCTCTTAAACCTAAATGCCTTGGCATTAATTTGAGGTAGCAAAGAAGGTATCTACTCGTTCTGCCAAAACCTGTTTAATTTACTTCAGACTGCTTAAAACCTGATTAAATTGCTTCAAATTTTTCATACTTTAAACTTACTCTATTTAAACCACAATACTTAAAGCTATTGTTTAAGAAACTACCATGTGAAAGAATCCTGTTCAGTGCCTGCTGCTAAGCAGCTCTGATCTGACTGCCATGAGTGTACATTAAACTTATCAATTATGTGCAGAAATTATCTGCATAGTAGCAGTCACTACAAACAACTTTCAGACAGGCATTTTCATTTGCATATGCTAAATGAGTGTAGAAACATCATTAGCTATGGTACACCGAAGAAAAAAATCAAGCAGGGACAAAGTGTTTCAACACCACTGGAGGATGGTCAGCTGCAAATGAAAAACAGTTACTGAACAAAAATATTTGTCATTATTGTCTTAGAAGTCTCTAAAAGGCAACAGCCAGTCTTCGTGACACCAACACAGATTATGCTTATGCAGCAAGTTTATGTTGTTTGCTGTAATTATTGCGAAACATTTACAATTCATGACCAGGGTCATGAAACCAGACAACGTCAATTAGTGTTCTGCATGCAATTCAACTGGATTAAGCCCCAAGGTGGAATGCTAAAGAGATTTGAGGGATGCATTATTGCATTACGGATCTGCAAAGTATATAGCTCAAATAGCAGTTTCAGTGTATGACATGTCTCAATAGACTGTTATCTCAAAGTAAACTACAGTAAACTTCACACAAATTTAAGTAAACAAAAATGCAAACAAATGTTAGCAGCAAAAATTTAAGATAGATATGGAGGTGTGTTTGCACACATACACATATAATTATATGCTTATGCACCATCCAAGCAGCAGAAGATATAAATTTCCCTTTTAATTCAGTTAGCTGGCAATGCTTTTTGCACCATATACAAGCACTGACAAACTAAGATAGCATTGAAGCATTAAACAGGAGCATCCTAATATTCATGCAAACAGATGTTATCACCTCTTCTCATAGTTAAAGCTGATTTTTAGCTCAGAATATTTGACTGCTACAAGCAGTTGGGACTTTGTTGTCTGTCTTTGTAGAAAAGGCAAGTTTTGCTCCTCATGACAAGAAAGTAATGAAAATATCAGGTTAGTACTTCCAAGTGAAATCTAGAGCTCTTGTTTCCTCTTTCTCCAGTTTCTCAAATGCTTTTGCCTTGGCTGATTTTAAAGCTGAAAGAATGTTCTGGCTACAGGTGCAATCTCTACCATGATGCAAAGTTGTTGCACAATAAATCCAAGAGCACCTGATAGTGCATTTTAGCATCTGCATTAATTCCACTGTAAAGATTTTGTTAAGATTAGTGTTAGTGTACAAAATGCTGAACCCTACTGTGGAATGTGCATATTTAGCCATACCTTTTTCTGATAGATGTATTGAAAATGTGGGGTTTTTAATTAACCTGCACCATAAGGCATTGACAAATCAGCATAGAAGCAAGCAATACTGACTCTGGCACATGTTCCAGTTCATAGAAATCAGCAGGAGTTATGTTCTCACTCTGGCTGATTGGAAATTGAGCAGAAAATTATATTTGATGCCTCATGCACCATCATAAAGAATGGGTGGAGCAAGTTGCATATCACAGAATCACAGAATCATCCAGCTCTAAGATCAGTGAGTCTAACCTTTGACTGATTACCACCATGTCAACTAGGAAAACATAAAAAATAAATCACTTAGGATATTTAATTGCTGTAGCATAGCAGAAAATATGTACAAACACTGGTATTTCCTTTAAAAAAAGAAATGGCTGTACAATACAATATTGTAAACTGGAAATATAGTATTGGTTTTTTGTAAGAAATGAAGTATTAGTGAACATCTCTACTTAAGTACCTGCACCTATGCTTCCCCAATTGCAGCAGTTTTATTACAGAAAGCCATTGCAATCAACTTACAGCTGTATGAAAAGACAAGTAAACATGCTCACATGAAAGGGTATAATAAATGAAGTGTGAATATTTTTTTAGAACGCCTTGGGTTCTCTCCACTTCCACTTACCTCACCTATGTACTTCATCTCCCACCAGCACTGACTCAGAAAAATGTGTTCTTCCCCCAAAACAGATGTTATTCTACTTTGAGTTTTACATAAGAAAAATATTTCTCCAAAATATAAAAAACCCTACCCTGATAAACCTAATATCTAATCATTCACAGATGTAAATCATTATTGATAGCATATTACAAGTTGTATTTCATGTAAAGACCTTGTATGTCCTTGGGCAGATATTTCATGCCAAAACCTAGATCAGAAAGCTATAGTCAAAATATAGCCTCCATAGGAGGGCACACCATATGTTTCCCTAACTAATTTAAGATACTGCTTAACAGAATGATTGTTTTCTTAGGTTACTCTGGGAAAAAAACTCTTTCAGGGAAACCACACACATGCCTGTTTAATGGCTGTATACAGCAAAATTGTTTATAAATGACTTCTTTGCATGCTGTTTTTTAAAAATTTATTTTCAGTGTGCAAAATTGGATAACCATGACAAGAAGAAACTCTGCTTACATGCAAAAAGTACATAGGGGTGAAAACCAGAATGCAATAGAAACATGTGAAGCTGTGACTTATTTCTCTTGCATTCAGTTATTCAGTTCAACCATAATTTTTTTCTTTTTAATCTTTTAATCTTTGGTAAATTATAAAAGAGATTTGACTAGCTCACAGCTTCATTTGAGATATTTCCCTTGCACAAGCTTTCACATGAATTCCCATGTCTTTCATCACATCTTATCTTTTCCTGATCAATGTGCAAACACCCACATAGATCTCCTCTCTTCAGAAAAATAACTTTCTTAGTAATTCTTCTCAGATCTAAAATAAAAGGAGGACTCCCATTTCTGTCCATGATTTCTCCACACAAATATCTAGTACCAGATGCCTATGCAGTAAGGGCAGAGTAGGTAGGTTTAAAATAGACCAAAGTTAGGGCTTGAACTCTCCTTTAAATTATGGAACTTGCCTTATGACAATAGAAGAGCCAACGGTATTGCAGCCACTGCTGCTGAATTCTGATACCTGTTTTCCCCTTTCTTTGTGCTGCTATCCTGTATTAGCAAGTCGTGCAGAGCTAAGAATTTTGTTGTGAAATAATAATAATAATAAATAATAAATATCACAAAATTATGCAGGCAAGTGTGAAGTTTTTACAAGTTTTTCATCCTGTGCACTTTTCCAATTGGATCACTAAATTCTCATGCAAAGTACAGTAACCTAAGAAACAGATCATAGTCCCATATTTTACTGTACTGGATCATCATGAATGCAGAAAAAATTAACTAAGAACAACTCTTCTTTTTATAACTTCTCTCTTTATCTATTTTCTCAATATATCTAAATCTATTTCTGGCAGGTCTAATGAGTCTTTAAGTTCTGTACGAATTCAAGCCAAGGGGTTGGGATTTAATGCATGCTGGACTTTAGAGATGTTTCTTCCTTTGGAAAAGCAGAAGGCCTTAAATGAGATTGAGTATCTGAAGATGTTAGGAGGAAAAGTGTGTAAAGTAAAGAAGCTGTGGTGAGAAAACCGGATTAGATCTGCAGTGGCAAAACTATGTAAATGACCAGGAAGTCATATAAAAAAATGGGTTCTATGTCTGAGAACAAGAATTTAGTGTGAAAAATTGGATAATAGGAGTCTGAATTTACAAGGGTAAAGAGATTTGGAAGGATTCCCAGGATAGAAAAAGCTTCTCCCAAATTGTTCCAAGACAACTTCTTTTAATCCGTGTATGAGTTTCTAAACTCTCACACTTCAAGGAACCGGAAAAAAAGTTGGGTTATCTTTTTGGTATGTAAGATGTATTTTATTTTTCGGTGGCATAAGGCCATGCAAGTCAGTTGGAAGATCTGAACAGAATTAGGATTTCATGCTATTTTTCATGGCTATTTCTATCTTGTGGTTAGATTTTGTCCCTGTTTTTGTTTGAGTTTTTTTTACAGTATTTTTCTGGCAAGAACAAGTCTATTACCTTCTAATCCTGTCTGAACTTTTCTATTCCTGTTCTATAAAGAGGTTAATCAAGATTGCTAATCATAGAAGAGGTCACCAGAAAAGCATAAGAGAAAAAAAAAATAATAATTTGGCCTCTTCATTTGTGTGGCTTAAAAATTCACAATTTTTAGTTCTATCACATTTTGTGAAGTTTTCTTAATTTTTGACTTCTTCCTCCATTTTTGCTAGGTTTCTCTGTACAGTTTTTCCACATGCACTTATGCTGAAATGGCTGTGGATATGGACACATAATCTAACAAGATTAATTCAAATAAATTTAGCAATTAAGCTTCCTTTTTATTACAAAAAGATGTCCCACATGTGGCAAGTAAAGTTCAAATTTCCATATTAGCTAGGATTCAAAAATAAATTAAAAATTTTAGCTAATACTTTCATTTCAAACATCTTCAAATCATAACCTAATGTGATCTGAAGTAATCTCCATAACTTTACATGCCTTGTCCCTTTCTGGGTCTTGATAGTTTAATTTCTAAATTTTTGCCAGTAGTTATAGAGGAATTTTCCATTTGTTTTAGTAAGTCAACTGAATCTAAACCAAGCTTTTTAAAGTTAATGTGAAAAACACCAGCTCCAGGTTTTAAGTTCATCCCCTGTTCAGGTTCTGAATATTAAATTAGAGACATGTTCTCCTATGTGTCTGTATTGCTCTAGAAGAAAATTCTCAATGTGCTCTGGAGAGAGATGTAGGATACTCCTGCAGTGGTCTGAGCTGCGGATTTAGAATTGCAAAGACACTTCAGAACACGTGTCCCATAATATTTATTTACCTTTTGTCTAGAATGTATATTGATCTTTATTGGTTTATAATTCTGTATATGTTCATAAAATGTAGAGAAAACAGAAATATTTGCTTCAAGTGCAATTTTAGAACACAACAAATGACTTTAGATGCTAAAATCCATTTGTGAGCTAAATGCTGTGAATAAGAGCCAACAAATATTGCAATGTTTATACTATACATGACATGGTATATCCTGTAGATTTGAGCAGAACTCTGAATTATTTTGTAAGCTTTTGGGGGAAGAGGGGGAGAAGGCGAGGGAAGGGAAGGATCAAGTCTCTTGTTCTGATTTCTGATCCCAAAACTGATTATACAATTTACAGTACAGCTGATGGATACAACTGGATTCAGTCCTTAAACCATAAGGAAGTACCAAATCCCCTGAAAAATGCAAAAACCTCCAAGCTAAGAAATCACAGCTCTCCTGTGGTCTCTTCTAAATTGTGCATTCCTGTCTGCACAATAGCAAAGGGTCTTGGAAAAGATGACTTTGAAAAATCCACTACAAGTTCCAAGTATTTTCCCCACTGAAAACAAAGTTGTAATTGGAGTCGCTGGGGTTATGTAAGAGGTGATTTCAGCCTGTTCTCATATAGATAAGCATTTTTGCACCTTGTATGACCTTGATTGTCTGACAACTGAATAGATACTGCAGTAAGTTTCTGTTCATTTGAAACAATTATGTACAGATGTTTTCAAAGGATAAGAAAGCTGATCAGAAGGTACTTGAAATCCAGGAAAAGATAAATATAATATATGAAATAAACAAGTGCAACTGACACTGCTTGGACCTTTAACTGATGTATTGTGCTGACAGCAGTACTGAACATTTAAATGTTTTGCTCAAGATTGTGGAAACTTTAACCCCTGGGTAGCTTAGCCATGGGAATTACTGCATGGGGTTTCTCACAGTAATTTTTGTTTCAAAACAATATTGAAAATGAGTGGAGTAATTCAAAATAAATACAATCCAGCCATGAGCCTAGATTTTGATCTGAACCTTTCTTAGGTTCAGGCAAGTTGAGATAGTGTTTATAAAAGCTTTTGTCATTTATGGTCTGTTCTCTGAAGGAAATGAGATCATGGTTTGTTCCCTTCTGTTTGTATCTGTCTGTCAACTTTCACCTCTATATGACAGAGTTTGGCCAAATGGACTGCTTTGACAGAGACAGAGGTCCTGCACATATTTCTTTCACAGAAATTATCAAAATGAAAAAAAAATGCTTTGTGACATAGCTCAATTTTCATGAAATAGTAGAGAGTTTAAACTGGGAAGCATCACCTGGAATGTTGGTGAAAGCATGGAATAAGCATTAAGTGGATTTTGTGCTATGCCAGGTACCAATACAATCCAAATGCAAGACACCAGACTTCAATGATTCTATGTTTATGGTATTATTTGTTATATTTCTGATTAGTACAGAGGTAGGAAATTCCATCATTTCATATTCATTTTAGGTTAAACTTCTTAAACTTCTTGTGCACTACAGGGAAAATGAAATGAAATAGTCTCTTCTTACTGCTGTATAGTCTTACTTCTCTATAAAGTCCTTATTGTATCCTAGTCCTCACAGTTTTTATCACAATTTTCTTGAGCCATCCTTTGTCCTTTCTCTGAGAACATATTTAATTATCATGCTATCCATGAAAAATTCCAGACATACACTGTTTCAAATGTTTCCATCATTTCTTTTTTGGTGTCAACAACTGGAACCTTACCTTTTGAAACAGCTGGTCCTTTCTTGAGCTTTCAGTTTTCTTTAATCTTTATTTCAGACTGAAAACTTTTCAGACATGTCCGTTCTCTCTGTTGATAAATTCTCAAGCCTGCAAGGCTCTTAGCAAATAAAAGATTTTGATATTTAACACAAATATACAGGAAGGATTGTAAATTTAGTTCATGAGTTATTTGTTAAATTTTAATGACCTAAATTTGATTCTTTACAAGGTTATTTGTCTTCAAGCTGTAATATATTCAACTATATATATTATAGTGTCAATAAATATAATATTGTGTGCATATCTATAATACATATAAAGATATATTTTCTCTGGGAAAATCTAATTTATTTAATTTTACAGACATCCTATGTGTTAAGTAAGTTTCCAAAGTAACAGTTCAAAGAAAGAGTTGTAAAGGTAGACAACTGTTTACTGAAAGCAAAAAACAAAGAAAACACATCTTGGTCTGAGGACTGAGTTCACTGTGAAGAAAATGGCATATTCATATTTTCTTCCTTCTTCTACAGCTTCTGTACTGATGATATCATACTATTTCTTTTTGTTTGGCAGTGAGGGAGAGTTACAAGAACAGACAAGGTGTTTACACTTTCTCTTTTCTGCCATTTTCTTCTCCAAAATATCTTCAGAAAGTCCAACAGAAGCCCGTGAGTCAGGCAGCAGCAACACTGAGTTAGATTGAACCCAATGTTACATGAACAAGCAAACAAGTAGATTAGTCTACTCAAAAAAAACTTATCCGTGTGGCTGTGCAAATAACACATCTGTCCAAAATTTGCACCAACTTGCACTTCTAAAGAATCAACCAAGAAAAATAATTCAAAGTATTTTTTGAACAATGAGATTAAACTAATTCTATGTCATTAAAACTTTCCTAGGGAAACTGAGGCAAGGGAGTTGGACAGTTTCACATTAATCATCCTTTTATTTCATGTTGGGGAAATAGAGTTTCTTTCTGTTAATCCATTTCATTGCATGGTTCTTTTGCTGCCTGCTACCAGTTATAATTTATACTTTAAGTCCTGTGGGAGTCAGGATTGAAATTTTAGTAGTTCTTCTTATAGCTTACATTTTCACCGAAAAGTTCTACTGGCTTCCTCTTGCCATTCTACTCAGCAAATTATTTTTATTAGCTTAAATGAAAGGTTAGATCTTATGTATTTATAAAGTTTTTTTCTTTAAAAAAGTGAATTCTAACAACTAAATTGTGATATGTGTATCACAATGCTTAGAATGTTTTAAAAACTCTCTCCCATGTCTGTTTTCCTCATCTCTGTTATGAAAAGAAGTAGCTAAAATATAATTTGAAGCTTAAGAGACACGGACAGATATTCCAGCCCTGCTGCCATCAAACACCATTGAAGAAAATGGGAGCTTTCTTAAATTTTGATGGGGATATTATTCAAAATTTTCAAGGTGAAAAGAAGGAGAAAATAATTGTTTAACTGAAAGAATGACAGCAACAAAAGTTTTGCTAGAAAAGTTCTATTTGGTTGTGAAAATCGGTGTGGGGCATATAGAAATTTATATTTATTACTCTGCATATGATTACTATGTGGTGCATTTTGTATGGCATTCAAATATATTGGTATACTTTGAACAAAATATTGAAGTTTTTGTGCAAGTGGCAATGATAAAAAATAATTGAGACCAGAAGTACCAATATCAGACAAGAGAGTTGGAGTTAAAATGGATGGCTCAGCCATTTATCTGTTTGCCCATCACTATTTATAGGCATTGCAATCATGAACTGAATGGTGCTTTATTGCATCCATTGTTTTAGGCCTCCTAGCTTTAAGAAAAAAACTGTAAAAATAATTAAAGTTTCCTGGTCACGAGGCTTATTTCCTGACCCATTGTCTATAACTACTCAGGAAATCACTTGGCCTTAGTCTCTGCAAAGGCCAGAGGTAATTGCTGCAGCTTTATCACTTCCTGAGCTAATGCATGTAGGAAACGGACATGAAAACAATAAAATTTTCAGTTAGGCTTCATTTGCCATTTAAAAATAAAAAAACTAGCAAAGGTTTAACACTTGACTGGTACCTCAGTCTTGGAATCTTGAAGAATCTTGCAGAAGAGGAAATTGGCAACCAGAAATATTGGTCTGTACTTGTTTTTTAGAGCATTGTATACAAAGCAACTGCCCCTGAGTTCCAACTTTGACAACTGCTCTTTTATTACCAAATATATATGGTAATATCTCAGTAAAACTTTCATCACTAGAATTTGTGACAAAGTGAACAGACTGTCAGACTGCAGCTTCATATGTAATCCAAATAGAATTAAATATCCTTACTCAAAAATAATAGTTTTCCATTGTATGAAAAAATGTAAAACTTAGGCTTATCTTTCCAATATTTCAATGGAGGTGAACTATAGATTCAGACAATTGTTTTATTAGCAACAGCATTCGAAAGTGAACATAAATGATAAATATATACGACTGAACCTGGAATTTAAAAAAAAAATTCATTTTAGAAACAAAGTAGTTTACTACTTTTTCCCCTTTCACCTAAAAATTCTGAGCCTCTATTCTTTGCTCTAGTTTAGTTTTAAACTCCTGAATGAAAGACTCTTATTCACTGTGGAATCATTTACTGCAAATTGTTCTTTGATTTATCCATGTTTTGTTTTACACTCCAAATACACATTTGTATATGTTTATACTTTGAGTAATTTATTTTCCTGAAAGGAATATAGAAACTTTCCAAAGCAGAAACTTCCTTTGCAGATTCAGAGGAAAGAACCAACCTACTGACTGCATCTTTAAGTATGTACTGACAGCCTGTGCATAAGAATTTATATGCAGTGCAAAGTGTATTGTATTAGCTTTAATTTAACATGTATAAATATAGGGCTAAGTAACACCCACACCACTTTTTTAAACATTTGAAGTGTGAAGTTAAGCATGAAATTCATTAAAAAGTAGAAAAATTAAGAGATTTTAGTTCTTTTCTGTAGTCCAACTTCACTTCAATGGAAAATTTCAGATCATACAAAAATGTAGTTTTATTTATCATTGCCAATAATTAAATACTTTATTTCATAAGTCTTGTATCTAAAATAATTTGTTTCTCTAGTGTATATTCTTTTACAAGATGGTGTTTTATTTCTGACATTTAAGTTAGGGTTGCATCAGTTCTAGATATTAACAACATGAATTTACAAGACATTTTGGGGAAATTAATAAGCAAAACCATTAGTCATCATGTACTAATTAGAAATGTTTTTAAAGACACAGAAGGATTTAAATGTTTGTCCTTAGCATTTAATGTGGCATTGAATGTTCCACATCAGTTCTCTTATTAGCTCTCGTGTAAGTATCTAATATCTCTCATTGAACAAAAAAATAAATCTACATAATTCCATTATTTTCCAGCTTGGAGAAAGTGGCCCAGATAGACCTGTGTGCTCTTGTCAGTGCCTTAAACAATCAGTACAGTTTTCCCACACACTCTAAGGACCTTAAGTAATATATTTCCAATTTTTTCTTGTTTACAAAGTTACATAGTTTTTTTTCCTTCACACAGATTAACAATTTTAACACTGATTAGAGTGGCCAAAAGAAGCATTGTGTTGATTTTTTTCTTTTTTTTTTTTTTTAATAATTTATTCCCTTTGATAAGATTTTTAAATTTATGTAATTCCATTCTAGAGAAGCTTTGCAATAATGAAAACTGACACCTATAAAAGAGTTCTAGGGTAAAGGATTAAAGTAAACCTAGGAGATTCTTCATTCAAATCCTGAAAAATACATACTTTTAGCTAGATTTAGGACAGACTGGTCATCAGGTGCACTGTGACTTTGCTACAAAAATCTGCACTGTGAAACTATCTGTATTCATACCCATGATTCAAAAGTTTAGGGAATGTTCAGTATATCTATGCAAAAATTAGATTAAAAAAGTGCAGACATCTAGTTTGAAAGGCACAGCTCAGAGAGTTTGTTTTTTTTTTTTTTTATAGTTCTAAAAATTGCATTTTTATTACAAAGCATATGTACAAGGGATTTAAACTGGTATCTAAAACTCCTTCTGCTCTCACTTCCTGATCTACATTTGCAATAGCAATACCAATTAATTCATTAAAAAGTAAGACAGTTATGGCTTATGTTGTTAGTACAGTCTTGCAGGATTTATGAATTAACAAATAGTAAGGATCTGTGAGAAACTTTTGTCAATTCTCACATACATTTAATAAATCTGAATAAAATGGTGCTTTTTTTCCTTTGGAAATTTATCTAGAAGCAAACAAATGGACTAAGGATGAAAGAAGATAATGGAGTCAGTGTGGTGATAGTGGTGGATAATGGAGCTCATGATATGGTAAAAATCACAAAAAATGGTCATTCTTCAATTCCAAGAATGCAGTGGGAGTGGGGAGGGTGGGGAAGGCACAGGAGAGAAAAGGATATTGTGTCTTTCAGTTCTTCCTAATCACTTTCTTGACCCAAAACCCTTCTCTTATTTCAGGTCAGGGCCTCTAAATAGCTGTTAAGCATGCCGTGTTGGCTTTCCAAAGCTGGGTGGAAGGATAAGACTAAGAGGCTAGAATATAAACAGAGAGCTTCTGAATTTGGTGTAAGGTGACTGTCAAATCAGTAAGTCATTATACTGCAAGCTCCTTCAACTCCAGACCACAGCAAGTGATTGGTATTGAGGTTCAGTGTCTCTTTCATCTCTGGTAGAGATGTGTGCCAATGTGTTTACAAACAGTTCTGTTGGTGCGGGTACAGGGGTTTACCTCTTTGAAATGGGTCTTGATGTGTCTATTAACTTCAGGCAGCAGGTTTGGTACAGAGTCCAGGCAGTCTGGCCTCTAAACAGACCAGAGGGTCTGCACAAGCCTGAGTTTCTAAAGTTCAGGGAAAACGGTAAGTTCAAGGGGGCACGTGTGCTAGGAGGTTTGGGAAGGCTGTACCTTCCCTGTACCTCAGGAACGGGGAAAGGAAGAGGGCAAGGTGCAGCCAGGAGTTTGGGATAAAAAGAGGCTGCACCCTCCAAAACCTGGAGGGAGAAAACCCTGCAGATGTGTGCCCCAGTGGACTCTCTCCCTTTATTTGAATAAAGTTGCAGGACTCCTCTGTCTCTTTTATGGACACTGGCTTTTCATGGCATGAATTTCTGTACATCTCTATTTAAAAAAGCAAACATATACTACTGTACTTTATACACATACTTTGAGAAGCAGATCTGATCCCTTGCTTTCAGTGAGTAGCAACTTATCCCATAGTAATCCCACAAAATATTGCATAGCAGCTCTCTTTGGAGGAAAGTGTTTTATAGAGTGAGAAAAGGAGGAAGAGAATACGGTTTGTGATAATTACTACCATTCTCAGGATGTTCATAAATGTATACTTAAACATTTATACAAGAAGCTAAGCTTTGAAAATACAGCAATATAAAATAGTCTTCCAGGTGCATTTAGGAAAATTATAAAGGAAAACAACTGTTCCTTGATAAGCTGACAGAAATAATTTCAGTTTTACACTGGAGAACAAAAACTGAAAGCAAATATTGCAGCTATAGGGGTTCTGCCAAAGCAAAGCTGCCACTTACATTAAAAGTCTCAATATAAGGGAAAGTAATTCTTCATACTTGTTAAAATTATGGCTCAGTCTTTAATTGCAAGGAATTTCTGAATTGAAGGTGCTGAGAAAAATATTCCAGGTTAATGTTGCTTGCTGCCTACTGGTGTTGAGATCACATCTTGCTGACCACATTTTTTTCATGTGATTCACTTGAACTGAAGTACAGAATGTGGGTGAACTCTGAAATGATACAACACATACAAAAGGTAGGACTTTATGTCCATTTTGGTTTTTTCTACAACACGTAAAATCACTGATAAGCTTTAAAAGTGTTTTTTTTAATACATTAAAATTTATGAAGGCAGGTTGAAGTGAATACACTGAGCATGACAAGCTATTTGACCTGCATGTGTTTTCTTCATATCAATCTACCCTTCTTTCTCAGCTCTCAACCTAAAGCAGAAGCCTTGGGAAGGAACTTCAGTATTTCATCATCAAGGTCATTACATTACACCATGAACAGTGATACTGTTGGTGTGAAATGTAACCAAAGAGTTTTGCAATCATAACTTTGTGTTTCCATTGGCATATTAAGACCACTAGCACTTGTAAACTTCAACGGCCAAAGCACTCAACACTCAGCACCTTAATTGTCTTTCTTCCTCCCAGGTAAGGCTTCTCAATTCATTGTTTTCTGTTATTTTTCTTGCTGAACAATTTTTTGCCTTTTTTTTATTTTCATTTCTGCGGCTGTCAAAAAATCACCGGTCATATTTCTGAAGTGATGATACTGGTGTGTATGTGTCCAGTTTGCTGTGGCCAAAGAAGTCTGAAAGATTTAACAATTCATATGGAACCTAATCAACACATTTGCAATGGACATTTTCAAATTCCCAAACAATTAAAATCAATAATTAAGCCACCTAACAATTGTAGATTTTTTTTTTCCTTAATGGTTAGCCTGGGGATAAATACAATGAATGATAAAATAAGCTTCTATAAAATAGTTTTAATTTTTTTTTTATAAAAATCTGTTACCAAAGCTTCAGTTATTTTAAAGGAACTCAAACATAAATCTATTCTATTAAACTTCATTGCACCTAGATGAAATAAAAAGCAGTTACACCTTGGGTTAAAATATTTGACACATTCTAACTGGTCATCTGCTTCTTCATTTCTCACATCCTTCCTTTCTACTTCCACCTTCACTTATCATTTTTATCAGAAGCTAATTAGGATGATCACAAGAGGAAATGGCAAGGTTTTCCAAAGTGATCACTTTTCCTCTTTCTTTTATGAGAAGCTTCAGCTTTCTATCAGATCGATTAGTTAATTGGGCATCACCCCTCTAACACAGCTCACTTAATAAAAGGCTCTCATCTTAAATAAACTGTCACAATCCTTCATTTTTAGTCTGAAGGTTTGAGGCTCATAATTGGCCTCTGATTCTGTTTCTTTGAACATTCCTATCTGGGGATCAAACTGCATGTAATGCAATCTTCTTCCACATGAACAAGAATGTTACCAAAATAAACCTGCTCTGTTGTCCCTCTCCGTCCTCACTTTCCTTGCCATAGTGGTAACTGAAAAAGTATAGTATTTAAACAAAGTGAGGAAAAGAGAGCAGGAGGAAGCCCTCAATTAGGCTGAGCAAAATTGAAAGGAAATTTTATATTCATATAGTATTTTAACTTCTATGTTGTTATTGAATCCTGCATTTGATTACATTGCAGTTGTGCCATTAATAATCCACTGTATAAATATACGATATCATACTAGCAGAGAAGTATAAAGGTGGTTATAAACTGGTCACACAGTTAAAAAAAAAAAACAAACAGATATGATGTAGCTTAGTGCCTTTTAGAACTGGTCACCCATATACTTTTACAAGCTATTTCAGACATATTTTTACTTTAAAATCCCCTTTACTATTCTATTTCTTAGCTAGACTCCCAATAACAAAATAATCTAAAATGAAATAAGGGCTAATCAGTTAAATATCCAATAGTTTTATGTTGGAGTATTAGTGCAGCTGTGATAAATATACTTTATTTACTTATAGACAGTACACATTTTCACATGTATTTTCTAGGTATTTTCTTTTCCTGTGTGCATGCTATTAGGTCTACTATGCAGGGCTAGTCCATAAGTTTCAGGAATGACATTTTGTAAATGTGAACAAGACAAATATATGACTTTACTGTGAGGGAGAAACATTGCACAAGAGAGTGCCATTTCTCTCCATAACAATGGGGTAGCTACCAGATGTCTCCTAGGTCTGGAGCTGACTTTTTAGACTAAAAGATAATAGATAACTTAAAACCAGCAGTTCTTGGGGAGAAGTAACTCTTTTGAGCAGTGTCTTAAAATTATGGAAAACCATTAAAAATGAACACTGTTTATTGTAGTGGTCTGCTTTAAAATTACTATCAAATTTTACATTTCAGAGCAAGAACCCTATTAAATACAAAATTCCAATGCTCAGGCAGGCACTCACTCACAAACTGTTTATTAATAGTAATAATTGAAAAATATACATCCAGGAGCCTTTTCACTCATCACTGAAACAGAACTGTGTCCAAAATCAAATGTGACAGCTGTTTAGCAGTACATGACAACACTAAACAAATGTTTAGACAAGAGGAATCAAAAATATACAAAAGATTACACTTTGGTAGGATCCATTTACAGAAAGGAATGCAGGAAAGTATTGTTTCTAAATGTTTAACATGTTTTTCAGACATTAGGCTTCAGCTGCTGAAATATACCAGCATTTCACTGATTAATAATATGCTGGACTCCAATATTTTGGTATATTGTTAACTACATCCTTAATTTATCAATAGCAAATGACGAATTTTTTTCTGAATCAAATATATCTACAAGAATTGTCTCCAAAGGCCTTAGACCAGTAATAAATGTTTTCCACTGTGTTCAGGATGTCAGGTTTGTCATTGCAGTCATTGCTGTTTTGCCATTAGTTTGAACAGAGGGTAAGCAAAAGTGTTGCAGCAGTCTACAGCTATGTCAGCAATCATGTTTGTGGGCATCAAGCCCTGTGCCTTTGGACTGTCAAAAATATGGATTTAAGAAGGAATTGGAACACAATATTCTTTCTTATTTTACTTGTGGTTATTGCTCCCAGGAACAAAAAAAAAAAAGAAGGGAGGGGGAAAAAATAAACTGAACATTTTGTTTTAGAGTGTAAAATGACCTTTACTGAGGATAAGGAAGGAATGATGATGGTTTTAACTGACAAGGTGCTTCAGAAGAAGACAGTGTTTGTAGGGGAAAGGTGCTCATTGTTGGCTAATGATACTTTTAATTGGATATAGCTAGATCTAGATTTGTTTAGTAAGTCAAGATGTTAATTTATTTGCCAATAAAGTATACAGACTGTTAAAATATCAAGAGTGTTGCAAGAGAGACTGCAGGAGAATGAAATGCATTCAAGGAAGTAAGCCTAAAGTATTGAAGGATGAAGGTTTTAATAGTGAAAACAGAAACACTGAGGAAGAAACTTGTATGAGTAAACCTCAGCATAGCACTGCCCTCTTCATGTTTAGTCATGTACATCTTTAATTTACTTTTGACAAAGTGAGAAGGTAAGAACAAAATCGTGTCACAGTCATCAACGTTCATATTTGACACAAACAAACACAAGAAAATGGTAACTTGGATAGTTATGCAATGGAATGAGACAATAACAAGTAGTTTTAATTAAGATTTTAAGCATTCTAATTGTATAATTATATATAATATGCCCTTCAAGTAGCCAAAAAATACCCTCATTTTGATTCAGGAAGGGGACTGCTTCAGTAAATGCTTTGAACACGAGGGTATTCAATTACTCAAAGCTGGATATACCCAGTAAATTTGTGACAAACTATTCTGTAGTGTCCTTCTAAATACTGAAAAAACACTCCTGTTGAGGCAGACAATTCAGCTGTAAGCCAGCTTACATCCATAAAATAACAAAAAATAAATTCTCACATACTGTAAATACTCATTTAATGAACTGATCTTTAAACACATTTGCAATAGATGCAGTATCGTTAATTATTCTATATCACAATAGATTACTCTTCAAATCTTTCTTTAATATTATTATCAGTTTAATCAGTTTGCATTGCTAACAACCTCAAAAGCTCTTACTTTGCAAAGTAATTTTGGAAAATGAAAATAAGAGTACATGAACTATTCTAAAATAAAACAAGTCTATGTGGATACAATAATTTTAATTTTTTCCCTCTCATTAAAATGCAAATTGCACATACCTGCCATGCTACAGCAGCATTTCAATAGCAATATCATCATTTTGCCTAGACAAAAAAACCACCCCAAAGATTTATGCTAATGACAGAAATTATGTATGAAAAAAGCATATGCCAATAGTATATAGTATTTGGTTTTACTGGAATACATGTCAGGAAAGCAGTGGATTTTTTATGAATTTACAGTGAGATGAGCACGACTCATCTGTTTTTTGGATTACCTTTTTCAAAGCTGTTCAGTATACATGTTTATTTTCCTAGTCTTCTTGAGAAAATTCTGTTCATGGCACACAATGGTTAAGAATAACTCACTAGGCATAAGACACTCACTAGGACTGATAAATGATTGATTCTACTGAGGATTGTTTTAGGATTGTGGTTTCTATCTGGGCCAATGCACGAGGGACCATCAGAACAGTTGTAACTTGGCTTGAGTGCCCAGGTGGAGATAAAGCTGTAACAGAATCATTTTGTCATCCTGCTTGGCCATGGAGGTTGGATCTTGTCCAACAGTATAATACTTTCAACCATTGCCAGCTCCCAGTGACTTGGTAAGCTGGAGCAAATCACAGGAGAGAAAAATTATTTTCTGGCCTCTAGTTTTGGCACTCTTTTCCCCCAGTTTGCATTTTTCTTGAAACCTGAATTCTCCCCAACCTTGCAAATATTATATGGACAAAATACACACAGCCACTCTAACATAATGAGGAGTTCATTCTAGTCATCTAATAGGAGGAGGTATGCTTGTTAAATCAAATATTCACATATCCAAATGGTTGCAGAGTGTAATAAAGAGGAACCAATATGGTTTTGTTAGAGATGGTAGGATCTGATCTCAAAAGCTGGGCAACACTGCTTGCAGTTCAGGCATAGACAGAAATTAATTAAAATGTACATTTCCCAGTATTCTGCAAACACAGGGATGTGCTTCTTAGGCTGGTAAATGTGACAGCTGTAGGCTGCAGGTATTTCAGGTGAACAGTGGCAGGACATGACTGTTTTACTATCAAAAGAGCTATTCACTGGCTTAAGTACTTGGCTTTCTGAGCAGAACACACATGCAGTGTTAAACAATATAACAGTCAGTTTCCAAAAGTTGCTGCTCCACAAGTCATACAGACAAAACATATCAACCTGCTTCAAAACATGTGGACTACTATTGAAAATTAAAATTAAATTCAGTTTTTAATTAACAGGTCGTATGTTATTAATTTATTTTTTACTTTGCTTAAAAAATCCTAAAATTGTTCACAACTCAATAGCCTATATAAATGTCTCCCCTCATCTCATTTTTGCTTCTAGCTTTTAGGCATAGTTAAAATGGCTACAGTTTTAATCTTTTTTCTATCAATTTTTTTTTAAAGCAAAATACAAGCGACAACATTTTTGTGAAAGGCAATTGTTTTTTGAGAAATTGTAATTTAATTTCCTAAAGAAGAAAGTCTCAAGGTCGAGCACAAAAATAATAATGAATACTTACTTATGTTTCTGCTGCTTAGTCCTCATTAATTTTCAGTGTCTTTTAAACTATAAATATTTTTAAATAGATTGCTTAATGGAAGGCTAAATCTTTGCTGAGTATCTAAACTGCTTTCATGTAGGAAGGAGTAATTTTGTGTGGTTTGTTTAACTTTCTTCATGAGAAGGCCTAATTAATTAAACTCCATTACTTAAATGGTTGTTTTTCCCTATTCTTTTAGGTAGAAACATTAGTTTTGGAGGTACTGGTCTACATTTACAAAGTACAGAACTAAAGTTAACATCTATATGTTATGGATGTAGAACCAAAATCAAGAAACTAATTGGCTTCCCAAGTTCACACAGACTTTGGGCAGAATTGCTCAAGGCCAAGATAAATGCTCCATTCACCAAAGGTGTTCTGAGCTTTGTCAAAACATTTAATGGAGAAAAGCTGTTCAACTATGAGCTATGTAGTAGGTGAAAGGAAAAAGAAAAGCATGTCCAGACTGGAAAGTGTAAGGCTGATAAATTCTGTATTAACAAAATTTGAGATATTTAAGTCAATATTCTTGTATTAGCCTTCAACTGCAACATGGATTTGAAATCAATACAACGAAGAATGAATGCTGTGGTTCCCATTGGGCCAAACCATTTATATGTCTCATGGAATTTAGCTGCTAAAATCTGTAAAGACCTAGGATGTGTGGAAGGAATAATGTGAAAGCCTGCAGTAATCCAAACTTGAAAGTATAGAGGAACACATAACGAAGATAAAGGGCTTGGATGTATTGATCAGAATGATATTGAAATAGTTTAATTTTTTGTAACATATATTTTTTAAAATAAATTTAAAATTTTCAATTAATATGGTACTTTTAGAGTTTCATTTTATAAAAAAAATATAAAAACATATGACTGTTCTTCTTCAAAGAAGAAAAAGGTTAGTTTAGCTACATGAAGATGCAAACTCACACAACCATGTAAGAAAAATACTTAAAGAAAACACAACAATAGCGAACAGCCATTACTTTTGTACAATTCACCTGCCAGAGCTCTTACAAGGCTAACAACAGCAGTTTTAAAGCTTCAAAGACACTTCTTCCTTAAATATGCTTATTATGCTCTAGCCAAGGACCAAGCAACTAATCAGGGTAGCAGGTAGATGTTATTTCCATGGCTTTTCTTGAAATGGTATAAAGTAATTCCATTTTGGAGAAAAAAAAAATCTCATCTGGATCTGAGCATGATGAAATCACAGTTCTGTACCTGGAGTTATGTCATGACCTAGCCATTGGGAAGAAATTACAAGAAGATCACAGAGATCCCCAAGATGCCATAAAAGTGAAAAGGTTGAAAATAAGACTTTTTCTGCTACCCTTTCCACTGCCTACGCTTGTCCTTTTGTTCACAATCATTGTGCAGTACTAAATAAAGAGCGTTGCCTGGACTGGTTCCCTCTTCTAAACAAGAAATTTGTAAACCCTCTCCAGAAGCCTGCATATTTCATTTTTGCTTCCCTTACAGATGAATTATGTAGGGAAGATTGAAAAATATAGCTTGGAATTATTCATGAATACAAAATATATCTAGAAAAAAAAATTCCTTGACTTCGGAGTTTTTAAAAATTTTTCTTATAGACATCTCATCTTCTTTTTTCTCTCTTTTTTTTTTTTTTACTACAGTCCAAATAATACAAGGATACACTGGATTCTACCATTGTTCTTTCATCATCAACAGAATAATAATTTGCGTTCTAATTGCAAGTGTTTTATTATTCATGACCAATCAGAAAGAACACCGACTATTTTCAAAACCTCAATTAAATTTTAAGGCTCACAGTGTGAAAGGGTTGGGTGTGGGAGTGTAGAACAGTCATGATTTGTCTCTAAAAACCATGAGCAAATTTGATTGCTGAGACAGAAAGAATCCCCACAGGACCATTTTATAAAGCATTTTTCCAGATTCTTTTTTGCTGTCAGTCTCTGGATTAGAGAAATAACCCCACTGCTCTCTACCACAAAACTTCTCAGATCAAAGCTAAATTAAAAGTTAACTTCTAATGGAACTTCAAGGAATGTAAGTGCAAGCTGTATAGTCTTAGTAGGCATGACTTCTTATCAGATATTCCTCATGATGCACATTACATATAGATTTAAATATATGCATGTATAAACATTTCTTTATCTTTGAAGTGAGAAATGTCTAACGCATTTTTTTTCTGGGATTTCCACTGGCTGATACCTTTAGCAGGGGCAAAACTGGTCAACCTGAAAGATCCCTGCTGAACTCAGTCAACAAAATGTGACCTTGGCAGCTGTTTCTGTTTTCAAGGTCATTACAAACCTTACAAGCCGTTTTCCTTTCCATCCCTCATAGGATTAAACAGCAATATGGTCAAAAACAACTAACTTAAATATAAGTCTCAAGAGAAAGTTAGAAAACAATAAATACACAAGATGGGGACATCTAAGGTTCATAAAAGTGTCCATTCAGGGTCATATCCAAGGACTGTGGCTCTTTTTCCTCTGCTGTTTGCTACACCTCCAGCTGAAGGCAAGCTGTTACACTGCACATTTAGAATCTCTACCCAACCACCTCCTGACTTTCTTTTCAGCAGAGCATGCTTCTTATAGGATTAAATGAATAAGATGGGAAGAAGTCATTATTCTATTAATATTCTGAACTAGAGGCACTCAGCTTGCAGCCTATGAATTAAGACTGTGAGAGAGAAAGGATTTATTCCTTTCCTCCGTCAAAGGTTTAGAAACCCCAGTCTGAGCATGACGAATAGCTAGGGAACAAGAAAAGCTATAAAGAAATGCTTTCTTCACTGGTCACTCAGGGCACACTAGAAATCAAGATAAGAAAATTAGAAAATGTGACTCAAGTATATGTTTGTCCCTACCTAGATTCAAGCAAATTGGTAATCATTTTGTTCTCTAACAATGATTGGCAAGCAATCTCTGGGAATAAGTGAAGAAAATGTGCCATCTTTTCACTCCCCACAGCCATTTAATCTCTTGCACTCAAGGAAAAAAGAGTCACAGCATGTAAGTAGGCTGAAATTCAGGGCTACCACACAGCAGGGAATACCTAACAGTAATTTATGAGAAGTTTCTGCCTACTTTAACAAAGTATACTGTTCATGTTGAGCCAAGCTGCTGAGGGAACCTTAAGCATGAGCCTAACCCTAGGCAGAGCAGTAAAACAGCCTTTTGCTGAGGTGCCCAGCATGTGGGTGGTGGTGAGCAGAAAGGTGTGGAAGGAGCAATGGGCCAATTCCATGGCCTCCCTGGCATGCCTTTTGTAGCTACAGTGTCCCTGGAGCTCTCAGCTTTGTGCTCTTCTCAACCTGTTACAAATTGGTTTAACAGTGAAGATTGAAGGAGACCAAGCCTCCATGAATAAAATGGATCGGACCCAGAGATGTTTGAAATATACCCAAAAAATATGATTAAAACTTAACAAGGTTAGATGTTGGTGTCAATATACTGCTATAGTTTATTTAATACTAAAAGAAACAAAGAGAATGAAATGGAAAAGAAGGATAGAAAGAAAGAAAAAATAAAAAAATAGTTGTTTGGGGGCTGAGTGGGGGCAGAGAGGGAGTGACATGGGTTATGTATAAACATATCACCCTTCCAGGGGTTCCATCAATGGCTTGTTTTACCCTTCCATCTGGTCTTCTGGGTGGTGAGGGTCCTCTGCCACCTGCTGCCTCAACCAGCAGTCCAGGGCCTCAGTCAGAAGACCTATTCAGGGTCCACTGCTCTCCTCTGCAGCTTTTATAATACAGTTTTTCTTTAAAAGGCAAAGGTTCTTTATGAAGATATTTAAGCAATAAATGATCACATTCAGTCTCTGACAAACAGGATGGAAGTGCTGACTTTACAATAGCTTTGAACTGCCAGAATGGCCCTAAGCAGCTTTAAGAAGGCTAAGAATGTGGACCAGAAAGTTTGGAACAGCTACAGAAAATCATCCCAAATTTCCTATGCTGTACCAGCTCATGTTGCCAAAGGAATAACATCCGCTGCTTTGGAGCTGTGCAGTGCAGCTGTGTGACTATTCAAAAGTACATTTGAAAATTGCAACATCAGCAGGCTTCATTTGCATGTGGTTCTGGATTCTGAAGTAGGTCTAATTTAGTAAATACCCCACAGGAACAGGAAACACTTTATACATATTGTCATAACTAAGAAAAAACACAGGGGCTCATTAGATACACTAATCATTATTTTTCTCCCTTATTCCAATTTGTTTTGTTTAATTGTTCTTTTTTCTCTACTTTATCAAGCAGTGAAACAATTGTTTACGAGGCACAATTAAAAAGAACTTATTAAATTTATTTTAACACAAGAATTATGTATTGATATTATATTTTGGTCGTATTTTCAATTACACAATAGGATAAAACCCATAAGGATTATGAATCTCCCTATTTTAAACCTATTGTTACATGCCATTAGGAAAAAAATCTCTCTATAGAAAATACTATTTAGCACATTTAGGTGTATAAAAAGGATTTTATGCCTCTGCCTGAAATATTGGGATGATATTTATTCATTTATTCATCAATTCATAATACTTCAAGAGTACAATCAGGGGAACTATTGTACTAGGCCCTGGACAAATGAAATCCCAGAACTCCCTGATTTAGAATATTTACAATGAATGATGCAACTGTAGAATTAAACATTCTCTTCCATTCAGTATTTAAACAGACAATTAACCTTTTCCCAGCACGGTAATTCTGAAAACTTGCCTCAAGTCAGTGAAGTAACAGTAAAGGAAAAGATGAAGTGCAATAAGATCAGCTTGTAAATTTTTGGAATTATTTTTACAATAGCTTCTAAAATTTCCACAGTAACTACGAAAGAAATATGATCCCTACATGGTCACCTAGGACTTGATAGTATGGTCTGCTCAGCATTTCATGTTAAACAGTACAGTGAGATTTCACAACATCAGTTCTGGCACCTGATACGTGTGAAGAAAGATTTCCATCGAGTGGTCATGCAACTAAATTGGTCACACAGATTCAAGCAATACCCACTTCCGTGTGGAAAAGAGGGTTGTTCCATGTACCTGCATAGAAAAATTTATTTGAATTATTTTTGCATCCTAATATTCTCAGAACTGGTCTGATTATCTCTGTCTTCTCACTTCTTGAGTGCACAATATTAGTTGGCATTGTGGCACAAAACAATTCTGCTTCTTCCCTGAAGGAGAGCCTCAGATTTCAAGGTGTAAGGAAATCCACATGATTCATTTCTTCTTCTTTGCATATCATGCCTGGAGATGTTGAGACAGAAGGAAGAACTATGGTATGTAAATGAAATTTTATAAATCTCCTAAACCTCTAGAAAACCCTGGACTAAATCTAGTAGTTCCTTTGTTGCAAGAATTTGCATTTAGGACCAAAAAACCCCAAAAACCTCGCCTCCACCCCCTCAAAAAAAAAAAAACAAACCCAAAAACAAAACAAAACAAAACAAAACAAAAAAAAAACCAAACAAAACTCCAAAACTAAATATTCACATACATTTAATTTTAAAAATAACTTATTTTTCATAGCTATGCCACAACATTGTTCAATCTGCCCACATCTTTTGTCTCCGTGTTTCTTCTGTCTTTTTCTTTAGATAATGCTGTCATCCCTAACAACTTCATTTCATGTCTTTTCAAGACTTTAATTTATAATTATTTTTTTACATTTTAACATATGTTTCTAAAGCACACATAAAAGTGGAACTGGTTAGCAACACAATAATCAGTGAAGGGCTGGAGGGGGAGAAGGGATTGGAAAAAAAAAATTTCTCTCCTAGGCAGCAGAAAATAATTTTGTTTATGGTTTTTCTTTTAAAACCTTACTCTAAAATATTTGTACAGAATAATGAAATCTGAAAAAAAGTAAATAAAGGATTCATGTATGGTAGGTTCAGATATTAAAAATATATATGTGTAAAATGTAAGCAAAGAAACAGAACATTATTGGGTTTTTGTGTGTGTGTATGTATTTTGGGTTCTGTTTTGGTTTTGGTTTGGTTTTTTGTTGTTTTTGTTGTGTTTTGGGTTTTTTTTGGTTTGTTGTTAGGTTGTTTTTTGTTGTTGTTTGGTTTTTTGTGGGGTTTTTTGGTTTTGTTTTTTTTTTTGTGTGTGGCTTTTAAAATCTGGTTTTGTTTTTGCTTTTGTTTTGTTGGGTTTTTTTCCTTTTTCCTGGCTGAAAGCTGTTGCCTGGGTCCATTTCCAAAGAACTAAACATATAATTATATTACATGTAATTACTCAGCTTTCCAATTATATACAGCAGCATCAGAAACTCCCTGCATTTACATGAAAGGGCTAATAAAATGGGTCTCAACACCTGGTCCTTGCTTGAGGAAAATAAATTTATTGAATGAAATCCAAAGGTAGGAAAAAAAGCATTAGTGCTTTGTATTCTCATTTTTTGCCAACTATTTTGCTTTCTTAATAAACCTGAGGATGTTGCAGTACAATTAGGCTGAAAGGCTCAGAAATCCTGAGTGCCTTGATCCTGCTGAGAACTGGTAAGATACTTAAGGAAACAAAGAATTAGAATTATTTTTCTAATTCTCTGAAGACACCAATACAGACTAGCATATTCCATTATGGAAGTCCACTACAGGGTAAATTCTGAAGAGAAAAATAGATGGCTTATTCCCCAAAGAAGATTATTTAATTCTAACAATTTTTTTCCCTATTAGGATTGGCACTTTTCTTCAGCAAAAAGTTGGTAAGAGTCCATCAGAAATTCTGGAGCAAAGACAGGTCTTTTAGATTCCTTTATCAAGAGCTTAATAGAATTCTACTTAAGAATTCTCAGTATGTCCATGTTTTCACCCAAGCTCTTTCCCAGCTTTTGTCAACCAGATTTCATTAATTTTTATGAGGCTAAGAGAAGTAAAATAGCCACTTGTTGCTTTTAAAACACTGACATTTTTCTATGGAGTAGCCAGTCACAATTCTATTCAAGCAGAATACCAAACATAGCTATGTCATTCCTTGTCAGCTTCTATCAGGAAAATATACATCACCTAAAGGCAAAAAAACCTTTTTCCTTTTGTTTATCAGTAATATAAGTTATTAAAGTGTTGAAAAAGTGAAAACTCACCATGTGTGCCACAAATTCAAAGTCATGTGTAGGAGATGGGATGAAAATTTCATTCCAGATTTTCTGAAGATTTTAACCATGTTAATGCTGAATCCTTCAGAGTGTAAAGTTAAAGTCCAGAATCTATAGTGAAATTTTCAATGGTTGGGAAAGTCCTTAAGGTCACTTTTTGTTCAAAGAATAAAGAAGATGCTCAGAATAAAAATCAGAACACTAAGAAAGAAACCCCTAGCCTGCAAAAAAATTTAAAAAAAAAAAAAAAAAAAAAAAAAAAAAAAAAAAAAAAAAAAGAGGGAGGGTTTAGGGAAAAAAATGGGGGGGGNTAGTGAAGAACATGGTGGTGGTGCTAGGCTGACCATTAGACTCTATGATATTTAAGATCTTTTCCAACTTTAATGATTCTCTGATTCTGTGGATCAACCTGCTTCTTCTGTATCTGGTTAAATATGTGTTGGGATGTTTTCTTCAATTGTCTAACTGATGAGAGGCAATAACACAAGTAACTTCTCCACCCAATATGGTGCTTTGAGCCACTTCTTTGTCTTTGTTATATCTTATTTTTAATGTATTTTAATATGTCTAGATTAAAGATAAGTTACATGCAACAATATTCCATTTTGATTTCTTTCTTCCTTCTCTGATCATAGTTATATTAGGATTGCTATATTAATTTAGATTAATCTATATTTTCCTCTACTAGAAAATTTGATGTTCAGTTCACCATTCACAGGATTTAAGAACTATCTTAGATTTTCTATTTATCCCTTTTAAAGTTAAATAAACCTTCTCTTATATTGAGCAGATTGATAGAACTATTTAGAAACTCCTCATACATCTGATTCACTCCTCCCACAGTATATTGTTCTTGAACTTTATATTATGTATTTTCTATTTTTAAGAAAAGTGTTTTTCACACCACTACTCACTTTAAACTGTAAGCAGGTTTCCTCAGCCTTTGGAAGTGAACTCACAAACATTTTTATTTGCCATATACCTGGCTTTCTGCTCAAAGAGTGATCCAAAGTCTTGTGAGAAACGTCAGGTAGTCACTGATAATTTGATCATACCTTGAAAAGATAACAAAGTGAGTAGACTGAAAATTATGGATTTCCAGTCCTTTGCATATAATAATTGAATACAATATAAAAGCTGAAGAATTTTTAAATTGGGTGCAGTTTTAAAAACATATGAGAATTAAAAAGTACTTATCACCTAAACCAAAGGATCAAACACAGACTCATTTTAAACTGTTACAACTCCCTCAAGCCAGTGGTTTCTTTATAATAGGCATATAAAATCTTGATGCTTTCACAGCTGAAAAAGAAAAAGAAGCTGTAGATCTAATCACATTTTTGAAATTTATAAGTTGTTCATGTTCTCGATGTCATCATAGTCCAAAAAACAACCATGTTTTTCTCAGCCTTTTGGGAAAATCTGCTAAGAGCACTTGCTCCACTGATCTCTCAAAGCTGGTATACATCTAAATAGGTCTGTCAGAAAGAAAACAGGCTTTCCAAATACTTCAGGAGATCTGTGGGATTTTAAAGACCTTTATTCATAATATATCTTAAAAAGATAGCCGCAATTTTTTTTCCAGATCATTTCCCTATTAAAAGTATTGAGGAAAAACATACAAAAGAGAAAGAAGAATGTTGTTTAAAAAAAAATCTTCCTAACCCCATATACATAGCACAAAATTCAACATGTTATATAACAGACCTGTCAAATTGAGGAACTATTATTTTTACTAATAAAAGAAAAAAAGCTAAAGAACCACCTGAAGGAAACAGTATCATTTAACATGTTCAAAAATGCCTATGTCTCAATCCATGATAAATCTTGCAAAGATCTCAGCTTCCTTGAAGTGGCTGCTTTTATGCAAAGATGCAGAAAGCCTCCAGAGAGACAAAATATCACTCAATATTATCATGCCCTGAACTACAGAAAATAAACTGAAGAGAGGTACCCACAAGTTTACAGTGACTCAGATTTCTGTGCAATGTAGCACTAGAAAAGGCATATTATTTTTAACCAGAAGCCTTAATTTCTTCAATCCAAATAAACTTCATTATGCTTAAAATGGGGATGTACATATTTGTCTCCATGATTTCAACAGCACCGTCTAAATCCAGAGGTAGATGTCTCTGCCTTTTCTTTTTCTCTGTATTTCTTCCACTGAGCTAAATTGAAAATAGTGGCTCAGGTCCCTATAGATCAAACTGAAAAGAAAACATAACATATGCACTTTCAAGAACATTCTTATCCTTGTTTGTTTAATGAAGACTCATCCTCCTCTCCCCTCTTCTGCAAACAATGGAGTGATAATCACTTAATAGCTGTCTTCAGTCACAGAGGTGTAATTACAGAAATAACCTAATAAAACCCAATAGTGTGCTATTTTTTTATTATCAGCATAAGGCATCTTTTAGATGACTATGGAATATCTATAGGCATTAGTCTTTAAGTTTCAAAATTCTACTGGTGAAGGAAACTAAGAAGAAGAAAAAAATATTCTATTTTACTCTGTGTAATAAAGAAACATTTAGAAGAGTGGAAAAACTTTTCTTTCTCTATTTTACTTGAAAACATAAGCTGGTATATAATCAGCTATTGCATTTTAAGGATGAGGCAGAAAGGAGAAAGGAAAATCAATTTCCATTTGGAAGATATTTAAATAGCTTTGTCATGGTCTGTCCTGAGCTGCTCTTTCAAAACATGTCTGAAGTGACTTATAATTTCATTTTCTCACCACCTGACATTCACCTACTTCCAATCTCAGTATGAAACTGGTTATAATTCTAGCAGGACTCCATCATCCCCTGATACTGGGTAGCATTTAGAAATTCCTAGTCAGTGAGGGGATCTAGCCTCCTTTTACCCAGATGCTTCAACCATAAGTTTGATTCTAGTCACTGTTTTCAAAAAGATCCCAGTATGACTTTAGCCTTTTAGCACTGGCTATTTAAATCATATCATAGTCCACATTGGTAAGGAGTTATGTTTAAGAACTCTGTTCAGAGGCTGCTCTCCTGCCAGCACAGGTCAAAGTTTCTACTTGGCATCAAACATTCCCAGCTAGTCTTGTTTAAGAAAGAGCGAAATCGAATATTCACAGCTCCTTTCCTCCTTGTAAAATAATTCTGGAGTTGTTACACATTTAGTGGGAACATCTGGATCCATGGATAAAAGAACACAGCTGTCTTATATGATTTATGATTCCATTTTCCTGTCTTTACCCGGGGCCAATTTCAGTCTTTTTTTGTTCTCACCCCCCATTCTTTAACTCATATAACTGTCATTCTTAAAGTATTTTAAGATGGTTCTCACTTTCTGACTGTCCCAATAAATCCACCTTGAATTTCTTATGCTTGTTACCACAGTATTGGTTCAACTGACAGATATATTAATCTTTGAACAGATACATTCTAAGCAGAGTTTTTTAATAAAAATAACAAAAAAATTAGGATTAAAATTGAATAAAATTTTACCTTTTCATGTTAACGTTTTGCACTGTAATATGCTTCATGGTCCTGCTAATTTAGCTGAGTAATGTCAAAAAGAAAAACCCTATTTTATCCTATGGAAAATTATGCCTCTTAATGATTCATATTTAAAGTTGGACTTGATGCTCTCAAAGATCTTTTTCAATCTAAATAATACTAGCAAATGGTTCTAGGATAATACTTAGGTAATATGAAAAGTTACTTCTGTTACCATTTTTCTTTTTTTTCTTTATAAAACATAAACTAATTGCATTCTCCTTGACAATTATTTGCCATGGGTTCTTCTGCATATTACTAGCAGAATGTGAAAAAAGTATTTCAGAATTCAATTTTCTGACATTTTTTTGGTCTGAGCCCAGGTACATAAAAATTTGTGCTAATTTTAATACTATGACTTCTGCCTGTGCATTTTTATAAAATGCAGCAATCCTGTTGTGGTAAAACACAACCTGCAGTACAGTTTCCCTACCTGAGGACATTACCAGGCACTTCAAAATCAGCAGAATGCTGTTTATATTAGACATTACATCTGTGTAACTATATAGTGCCTGTGTATAATACTGGGATAAAAAAAAAGATGTCTGATCTTAAGATCAGACGTTGCTAATAAGATAAAGATGGCTTAAATAGCTTCAAGCCTTTGAGCCATGGCTTAAATCTCGGCTGCTGAAAGGTATTGTAAGTTACAGCAGCCTCCTCCTCTGAGTTATTCAGCATCTAGAGACCTGTACAGAATCATGTCTGTGAGGACAGCAATGCATTTAAATTCACCAAGACTTTTCCATTATTTACAACATGCACAAGGAGAAATGTATTATGCCCAAAATTAATTTGTGAATACATTATTGTGTATGAATAAAATAACCCATTTAAGTAAATTAGACTATTCTTGATGTGCAAATAGGGAAAAACAGAATCCAGAAGTGCTTGTTCCAAAAGCAGGCAACTTGGTTATCTTTCAAAGACATGTAGTTATGAATGTATCTATAGAAATTTCTTGAGTTTTATTATGAGTATTTATTTCTAAATCATTCTGCAAGTACATCAAAATTCTGCAATCTGTGATTCATGATTCAGAGGAAAAATAAATATTGAATCAAACAAAAATGACAAACAATCCTAAAAATACTCCAGTAAATGTTCTTTTGCTGATAGAGAATCTTGTATTGGTTCATATTTCAGTAACTTCATTTAATGCTGACCTAAAAATTATAACTTTTTTATAAGTACTTCTATAGGAATTTTGCTTTGTCCTACTAGACTTGAATCCTGATTCTAATAAGTCAGTGATGAAACTTCTACGATTTCACCCAAACCACAAGTTGGTTTCTCATGCAAATATTCTACTTTATAATAACTGGAAAAAACCAGTTTTCTTATTTTTATGGTAGATGAGAGGAAAGGACTTCTTTCTATTTTCATGTCCAAGGAATAGAACTTCATTTTGCCTTTATTGTTATCTTTATATGGAAAAACCCTTCCTTGAACTTTCTACCTAAAAACTCCTACTTTCTTGAGACTCTTTAAATCCCAAAGGTAATTTAATGATCTTAAATGTCAGCAAAGAGCAGATTGTATTTTTCCTCAAACTCTATTGTATTTTTCCTCAGACTTGATTAGTCTTATTCACGAAGACCTAAAAGTATACCTAGGAATGAAAACCTGCAAAAAGCTCTTTCAGAGTTCAAACAGGAAAGTTCAGTCTCAACAGCTTTATACAAAAAAAAAATACTTGGCAAATATTATCTGTTTAACAGACATTAAAAAACTACTACCAGATTTTAGGTATTGGTAACTACTCTTCACTGCTCTTCAGAAGTGAAGCAGATGCTTAAGGTATTATAGCACCTCACTTTTTATTGTGTATCTGTTTTCCTTGCTTCTTGCATTGTCAAGCTTTTAATGAGAGGCTTAAATCAGCATGAGAACTCAAAACCTCTACTGACAAACAAAGACCTTATTTGAAACAAAAAGGTAATTCTGCTTAACAAAGAGCCTGCACTTTAACGCAGGGTTAAAAATTGGCAGAGGCAACTTGTCAATTTACCAGATTCTGAGTATAAGCACGCCAAGAGTACAGAATGATTAATTGGTAAAACAGATCACAAGGGTTTAGGTTTCTGTACTGGTTAAGATTATCAATAGTCTGCTATTTTTTACAATGTCAATCTGTTTCATTTTTATTCTGAAATGATTGACAGAATGACTCAACTGTTATAAACAGTGTTGAATTTGATACCTTTACCATTGCTTAAATGGGAGAAATCAAAATGAAGATGGAAAACACAAGGAATGTAATGATGTTTCTGCTATAATTAAGTTTTATGCAGGCAATACTGTTCATAATAAGCAACAGCCTGTTTAGAAACTTAGCAGATAATCAAATATGGCCTGTAAAACGTGTATTAAAAAGATTATTATTTTTTACATGTGAAAGCTCAATTTGAATTTCTTCTCAGTTTATCGGGGGGAAGAGAATGCATATTTATTTTCAGAGAAAAAGAAAATAAATGGTATATTACTAAGAGATACATTAAAGAGTGGAGCATCTATGGGAAGTAATATGGGAATGGAAGGGTTTCCTCTGCTTGTGAAGGTACAGAGAAGTAATGTGCAAACTGGTTCAGGTAAGTCTAAAAGGTACTTCCTTATGCTACCAAACCCTCCATAATTCACTACTCAGAAACCTTCACCAAAAGGTAAATCAACATTTTATGGGTTATTTTATAGTTATTAAGTAATTAATTTAACTATTTTTAATGCTGTCTTCTTCACAACTTTTCTATTTAGCTATGATGGGAATGGGAAGTAATAAAACACAAGCAGAAATATTAGAAACATTGTGGAGGCTCTGTCAGAGGGTGCCAATAATCCCAGTAATGAATACAGATCAGCAGGATACTTGCTGTATTCCAAAAGGTTTATACACTAGACCTGCACTGTTATGACTATACCAAAAGATTTATGTAGTGCAATTTCTTAAGTGTGGTTTCGATTACTGGCTTACTGATATGAAATTATGTTCACCAGTAGTTTATTTCTTCTTCTCCAAGAAGTAGAACTGATATAAATAAGTGCATAATTGCATATATCTCAGTATAAAGGGAAAAAATAACCCAAGCCAACAGCATTTTACCAGTCACAAAAACTGTGTTAAGACCAGACCTCAGCTTCCAACAGCAAGAGTTTTCACACATAAACAGTATTTATTAAGAATTCAGTGTTTTATTTCTGCTCTGACCAGAACTCAGTACACAGTAGGCAGTGTACTAGAGTATTTTAATTTTTTTTTGCTGCTCAGACTTCTGTTTCTATAGCTTAGCTGTGTGTAAAAGACAGCACTGATAATTCTCCCAAGCTAGCAAAAGAGGACACAATTTTTATTCTCTTTACTGTCATTTCTACAGTAGGTTAGGGGATCCTGGGAAGAGCAGTCCTCAAAAACGTTGTAGAAGATCTTTGAAGTGGACTCTCCCCACTTGCTGCTCCCAGGAAAGAAAAATACTCTGCTTAGATGGAGAACAAAAGAGTATTTTCAGAGAACTCCTATGAACATTGGTTTGTAAAGACACGATCTGGAGACAGGCGAGTAACGAGGAAATTGCTTCCTTCAATATCTATCACTTATTTGAATAATAAACCTTTGCACAAATATTGATACGATTTAGACTTGTGGTGGTGAGAACATTAAGTACCCAAGACACATTTTGCTGGTCTTTACAGCAGGATTTGACTAACCTTCCTATTGCTATTGTTCTGCCTCACATCCTTTAGGTGATTCCTACCAGCACTCAGTGCAAAGAATGAGTCTGTCAGGAAAGAGGAAATGAGCTGATGAATTCCTTTGCATGTTATATGTGTGTTAAATTTGGACATATAGCAAAGTGTAAATTACTGTCTTGTGCTCACAAATATATTTTTTTTTCCTTTGAATACTATACTGTGTTTCTTCTGAAACAGATACATGCATTATATCTGTTGTGAAGGAAAGGTATGAGCGTGTGTTATGAAGCATTTATAGACATGCCTAATAATAACATTGAGATAATATATTTTGATTTAATTCTTCATCTATTCATTTCAAAAACTGAGATATTTTACTAGAAGCATTTTATTTCACTGTTCTTTTATGCAAGGCAAACTTTAAGATACATGTTCAACTGATTACTTTTGCTGACACTGAGACAGACAAAGAAAATCTAAAACACTGGGATTTTTTTCCCCTTCTTAAAACATCTGTTTTGACCCTTTTTCTTTTTTTTTTTTTTTTTAAAGTTTTGGGATTGTTTTGGTTTAGATCCCAAGTAAAATGAAAACAAATGCCTTACACAAAGTTTTCATGCACTGAATCGTTATTCTCCAGACAACTGCAGCTATGGTGTGAATGTGTCATGTGTGTAAATAAAGCACAAAGGCAGATATTGCTTCAAATGCCTTCACTTATGAAATAACTAAATAAAAAGTGAAAAAACACACATTGTAAAAAACAAGAAACTGGATGAGGACACCCATATTTAACATGAAAAGGAGAAAGATACAAACAACTCCCAAACTCCAGGTGCAAGGAATCAAACCAATGTTGTCTTGCATTCCAGTCACATCTTTTATTGCATATAAAATATAAAAGACATGTCTCCCTCACACTTTGCAAGGAGTGCCTGCTCATTACTTATTCCTCTGGTATTCAGTGGAGGGTGATAACGACCATGATGACCTCACTTGGTTTTACCTGTGGGATTATCCACTCTTCCAGCAAAGCCTACACATTGGATTCAGAATATGCAGTAGCATTGGCAGTGTTTTGTTCTGCACTCAGGGATTTTTGTGGGATTTGGGATTTTTAACACCAAACAGCGTTCTGGCTGTTTCTTTCCACGGCAGAAGAACTTCCAGTGGGGTGCAAATGGGGGCTGGTGTTCAGGGTTTTATTTCAGCCTCTGAGACTGGCAGAGGCAGCAAGGCTCTGTGGCCACTGAGGTTTCTGTCAACTGCTCTGCTGTGTGAGAGAAAGCCAGGCTTGGTGTGTTTGTGCAAAGAGCATAGGCCAGTTACAGAGACAAGTGCCATTTGAATTGCCATTGTCTGCCACCGGCACTTCCAGTGTCATTACCCACTCGACCTTGGCTACCTCTCAAGAAGTGTGTGGGCCTTTGATAAGTCTTCAGTGATGTCATTCAACCGCAATTTTAAGGCTTCTGGCCATTAACCATTCAGAAGGCACTGCTCTGTAATATTAAGAGAATCAGCTTCTTCAGCTAGCTGTTCACAATCTATAAAAGAAAAGTTTTTATAGTAGAAAATCTTAAAGCATTTGAAAAGTCAATTCAAAGTCATGACTCCTTTGATTTTTTTTCTATTCTGGTATCAAAATTTCTTTAAAATTTGGAGCAAAGAAGCATTGGGAGTTGGACTTGATAATCATTATGGGTCCCTTTCAACCTGAGATATTCTATGATTCTATGAAGTATCCATATGTTATAAGGTGCTTAACAAAAGGTGCTCATTTGCAAAGGGAGGACAATTTTTTTTTCTTCCCCTTATTTTGAAGTTCAGCTGCAAGTGGTCATATAACTTGTGGTTACACAAACACTGAAGTGTAGAAATTCAGATCAAAGAACTTGGTGCAAATATTAATTAATTTTGGTGAGTCAGTTTCTTCCTGGTGAATTTTTTGTAAAAAAAGACACCAAATGTCTCTGTGCCCTCACTGCTTGTTTCCTTTTAAATTTTTTCCCCTTTCAAGGCTTGAATAGTACAGAATATCACAATAATATAAATTACATTAAAGTTGCAAAATGTTGGTGTGGTCACATAACCCTGTAACATTTTATTTAGTTTAGACCCCGTATAGACCATGAAAAGATCCACTTTTTCCTGCTGTAACAGTTAAAACAAAAGAAGAATGAGGGGTTGAAAGAATACACAAATAAATAAACAATTTTTTGGTGGACAAGAGAACTTAATCCTGTTTGTATTTTACCTCACTGCTTTGGCAAGAGTAAGGGAGTTTTAAGATAGGTGTAATTCTAACTTACATATTTTTCCAGGATTTTGGGGTATGTTTTTTGAAAGTCTTATATTGATATTCAAAATACTTGAGGCTTAATCCAAACCAGTGGCCTGGAAGCTGGCATTGAAACTCCTGAAGTCCTCAGCAGCATCAGTGCCCAATCAACACAGTTGCTCATCAAGGTCTCTGTATTTTTCTGTTGTGAAAGGGATCATTTAATTTCTGTATACAGTAATTTTTTGGCATACAGAATCAAACTGAGAAAATAACTTCAACATAATGGAATCAGTAAATTTGTCTGGATCCTGCTGCACTGTAAATGGAAAACAATAGAACCACATTTAATTATTTATTTATGAAAGCATTCTATGACCCATGGTAAACTCAAAGCTCTTGCTGGTGCTAAAGAAACTCAGAAATAAAGGAAGTAAAAATTCCAGAGTCACAATCCAAAGTACTTTACAGAATAGATATATAAGGAATACCTTGTCTGATAGTATTCCTAAGAGAATTGTATCATACAATAAATTGCATGACTGAAATGAAAAAACCTATTGAGGAAATTAAGTTTTTGACCATTGAAAACCTAAAACCTATCTGCTTCAAATTAGACACAAAAAAATCTATTTTACTTATTAAAACCTTTCGTAAAAGGTTTAATAGGTATAAAGACTTTAGGGTGCAGCCAGCACTAATTATTAATTATAACTGGCACATAGTTAAATAAGGAAACATTTTCAGTGCAAAATTACAGACACACTGTTTTAGCACTGTAACAAATGCAGTTCAGAAACCCTTGCAGGCTTGGAAGAGGTTTTGGTTTGTTTCTTTTTTCTTTTCCAGAGTACAAGCACAGTGGCAGCATTCCATTAATCCAACCAAAAAATTAAGTTTGCCTTCTAGACTCTCAGAGACCATCATCTGCCTTTGCCTATGAAGGACTCATTTCCAGGTATATTTTTTTCTCTCTGGTAACACGGAACATATGGAAAAAATAAAGGTTGTTCAGAAGTTCAATAATTTCCCTTAAACCCCATATTTCTGTACTTACATTGGCAGAGGTATATTTTAGAGGACAGGGAAGGGAAGAGATGGAAACATTACAGCTGTTCCACAGAACATCTGCAAGAACTTTTGCAACAGAACTGTCAAAATGTACAAATTAAACATTATGTGGAAGATTTCTGAAACTTAATCCTAGTTTAGAACTTCAATCTGGTGAAGCCAAAGGACCTGCATAAATGTTGAAACCAATGAAGGAAAACAGGAACTTTTACTGGGGATTGTAGTTTAGCTGATGGCGGTCAATGGCTCAGTTGCAGCATCATCTGCTTTTACTTTTAAGATCTATCTTAACAGATCGATAGGTGAGGTCTCTTTAGTATCTTCTAGAGCACAGTTCAAGAGCAAAAACTGTGAAGTAGTTTTTGTAACATGAAAGCAACAAAAGGTTTTGTATCATACATGAACCACACCTCAGATTTATAATTAAATTGTGCATTTGTTACCAAAACCAAAATCAATCTCTGTTTAAAATAAAGCATGCTATCAGGAAGATATTGTTTGCTTACCCCATGCAGTATGAGAAACTGCATGGTCTGAAGGTAAAGGATAAGGGATTTAAAATTTCTACCTCCCAGTGGATTTCAGGGCTTCATAACACCTTTGTCCAATTGTGCATAGCACATTCTGCAAAAAGAGACTAAAAACAGAATATTAAAGTCAGCCCAAAATCATGTATAAAACGCCAAATATTCTTAAATTATGAATGTTTTAAGTATCATAGTCAAGTGTATATAACTCAAAGTTACCTCATGTTTTTCCACGCATCTTTAAAATTAAATTACTTAATATGATCAAAATAATTTTGGCAATGAAAAGAATCCTTATGAGTTGACAATTTTTGAAGAAATAATTGCATACTGCTGAGCATTATATTTTTCAATATCCAATACCCAAAGTCTGTATAAATTTGCTGCATTGGCTTTCCTTGAATTAGAATCTTGACTGCAGGAAATGTAAAATTTCAACCAAAACTAAGAAGGTAATCTCAGTTTATTAAACTCTTTCTCCTTCCAAGTCACTATGCAGGTTCTAGGAACTAATGAGGGTACTGGACAGTGCACACTCTATCATCAGTAGCCAGATTTTATTTAATAGCTTCTTTCCAGTTGGCTAAATGGGTGACAGATGGCAGGTAATATGTAATTTCTGTGCAGTATTATAAGAGTTAGTCACTTAACATGGGATTTCAAAAATCTCTTCTATTTGGAAAACATAAGAATTGTATATTATCCAAAGGAACTGCTGCCATTGTATGGAAATTAACAGTATATTTTCTTTTTCTCCAGGGCACTGCTTTACTCTTCACTAATCCAAATAGAATTTGTGTGGCAAAAAGCCACAAATATAATGTCTTAGGTGTGACCTTGAAGAAGTAACTCAGTTAAATCAATTTGGTATTTATTCAGCCCTGACATTCTTGTAGCATCATTTGTTATGTGAGCCTTTCCGACTTCCCAGCCAACTTAATCCATTTCATTCTAATGCTTTTCTGCTGTCCTTATTTCCATGCATCTTCATTACCAGCACTCCAGCTCAAGCTGCTGCTGAAGGGTTAAGATATTTATTAAATGTAAACTCAAACAAATGTTAGCATGGATCAGCTACTGAAAGTACAGAGATAAAAGGCCATTTGCTGGCTTAATTAAAATTAATCAGAAATAATGGACTGCCTTGAGGAGGAATAATATAAACACATAACACTAATCTCACAAGCTCAACTTCAAAAATAATATGAGACTCCAAGTCTCATGGATATAATACAATATTTAGGAATAGAGGAAGGTTTAGAAAAGATCAGAGTAAGTTCTCTTAATGATAAAATTAATAACTTTTTGATTCAAAGTCCTTTTGTAATGTTTTAAAACAAATCATTATTAAGAGCTTCCTTCTGACATTGATAACTGCTAGGCTTTCGTAATGTGATCTTAATAGGCTATTAATACCAGGACAAGATTAAGGGATTTGTTCTATCCTTCAGTCATGCTTGTAGCTGCTTCTGAGATGAATGGAAAGTATCTATTTGTATTGATCACCGTAGGACATGTTGTATGAGGTTCATGCCCATCTTTCTATACATTATTTGGGAAAAAGTCACTGCCTAAGAAAGACTGGCAATATTTAGCTGGTCAAATCCTTTGTCAACTCTTTCTCATAAATTTCTGGTTTCATTTTGCGACAGTCCTGGAACTTAATGTGCCTTTCTCACTCTCTTTCCTACCTCAGTTTTCAAATAGCTATATTAAAAGAATTAAGGAAGAAACCCCAAAGTAAACTATGTGTTAGTTGGAATATTTCAGCCATAGTCTACCTTGCCTTTGTTGAAGTATTGAGTCTCATCTACTGAGTTCAACATAGATGCTTTGAGAGATTGTTAGCAAGAAAAGTATATAGTCGCACATCTTGCAAAACACACTCAGTTTTTAGGATTTTTACATCAGTGTTATTCAGGAAATGAATCCTAAGTAACTAGATTGCATTCACCTCATATGGCTGTGCAACCACCTCATTTTAGAATTAAAATAATCTTATTTCATTTTACCTTACTTTGCCTTGGAAGTAGATTATGTTAAATCAGATTTAGGTCCCTTTAATGTATAGGGAGGGTATTCACATAATTGTTTATGTGGTTTAATGAATGCAATTTAAATCCACATTTTTAGACCATTCAATTAATTTCACCATGTCCTTATGTAGACAGACCCTTCCCCTTCTTCCAAGGCTGCTCTTCTCAAAGCCATGTCTGTTGTATGCCTTTAGGATTGGGCACTGTTCACTGCATTTCTGACAGGCTATTTTGCAAACTATCTCTTCCTGTTTTGTCTTTTGTATCATGCAACAGATAACTGATATAAGAACAAGATCTCTCTTCCTGCTTGATTATTTTTTCCTTTAGGAAGGTTTATGCTCACTAGGTCATTTGTAAGGAGCTGTTACAGCCCTTAGGGTGTTACAAGCTGTCAGAAGGTACTGTGTTCTTTTAGTTTAAGATTTTGAACCTATTTAAGGTTGCCCAAAAGAAAGGTCATGGATGATATTCTACCTTTGCACTTGATGCTGCATTTGCTGACAGCAGTCATGCTAATCTGGGCATACTGTGCTTGTGCCACAGACACAGCTCAGCTGAGGGTTGTGCTGGCCAAAACACGCCCTCCTTAACACAGAACGTGGGCAGGCATCTCCCAAAGCATCATGGTCACCCATGGTACCATAGGCACTAAAGTCAGATGAGTGTTTGTTAACACCCTATGTAGCAGCAGACTGTTATCTGATTGACAGAGACCTTCTAATATCCTGTCTATAGATGCTGATGAACAGATACTGTGCTTTTGTGTTGTTCTTTGAATACTGTACGTCTCTTTAACCCAGGATAACTCATAATCATCCTTGATTAACCTACATTTCACTGCACTAAGCCTAATGTGGAAACATTAATGTACCCAAAAGATAAGCAAGACTCATGGTTATAAAACTAACTAAAAAAAATCCCAATTACCTGTCAAAGGTGGTGATACCTAAGACAGGTTATGAAGGAAAATCTGAATCATTCAGTTACAAAAGAAGTTGAACTCCTTTTCAACAGTGTAGAAAGAAATGTACACCCAGTACTGAATATGCTAGGATGATATTAGAGTCTAATATCTCTTGCATTGCCTGACAGTAATGTTATGAAATTATTCTTACTCAGTCTTAGTTTTGAACTGCTATTCTGTCCCCTAATAAGAAAACTTCTCTTCTGAAACACAACACACTCATTATTCTTGTCTATTCCTTCCTAATGTTCTTGCTCTTAAATAGGTATTGTTAAACTCTGTACATATCTTTAGAGTGTTTATAAAGCAAACCTTTTCGTTTTACTGCTAATGGTGTGTTCCAAACTCCATATTTTCAAAAAAGCCTTGGTTTTTGTTTTTTGGTTTTGGTTTTTTTTTTCAGAGACTAGTAAAAGTTTCTAATTTGTTGTATATTCTAGGCATGATACCTCATTGTTTCTGCAGGGAAAGTAATTTTCCCTAAAAGGATAGTATTTTTGTATTGGAACTTTCATAATAAGAATATTTCAATGCCTCAGAATGGTAAGCTGTTCATTTTTCTGTGTGTGGCTGGCATTCTTGACAAAGTGGCAGCTTCTGGCTTGGTCAGGTTTTCCTGGAATATGCGAGACAGAAGAGCTGTATGAAACAGCGTGACGTAGAGGATAATAAAGTGGTTCAGAATTTCAGCACCTTTGAGGGCCACAAACCTACAGCAATCTTGCACCTGGAGAAGTTGTCTCAGGAGATCCATTTAATGAAAATGCACTGTGATTGCGAGAACAGGAATTGCTCAGCAAAGTTTTATTGCAGCTTTTGGGCTGTCTTCGATTTTAGCTAGAAGATTGCATGTGGGAGTCTCCATGCATCTTTCAGAAAGCAAACAGCAAAGTGAAACCAAGGAAAACAGAAGAATGATCTCCAGTAACACTATTTGCAAATCCAGATAGAATCCATCCAAACTGATGGGGTTTATATTTGAAACATTGCTGTGAAGAGCAAGGGCATCTGTTCATACACAAAATAGGCAAGTGTTACACAAGAGGAAAACGTGACTAATGCTGTGTTTCACTCCTTCTATTACAGTCCCATTCCTCCTGCTGCCATTAATATCTTTCTAATTTTTCACCCTTCATTTCCTTTCTTGGGTCTTATACAACCTCGTCAATTTTTTAAAAATTATTATTTTTATCATTATTGCTTTCTTAGCATCTAAGTTGTTGTAGAAAGTTCCACAGACTAAGAAGGGAGTGGAGAAACGGAAGACTGGAATGGAAAGCAGAGCTGAATTTTGAACAGAAGCTGCCCAAGACCTTACATTGCATCTTCTTCTTTGCCATATGTTCCACATGCTAAGTTTAGCTGAAGTAAACACAATAATACTGCAGCTAATTGACGTGAAGAACAAGGAAAAGTTTGTGGAAAATGTAGTATGGTACAACAGAAATTTCAGGGAAGATCAGCATATACATGTATTTTAAAATAACATGCTATTCAAGTAGTGGAGAGGCAAAGGATATTGTTCCAGAAAATGGACATACTCTCTGTCTCCAGCTGAATGTAGATAAAAATATGATGGCGATTAATATTTGAGTTGAAGCAACCGGGTAATTCTGGGTAGAAAAAAGTACTCTGCAGAACTGTAATTAAATTGGTCATATCCATACTGGATGTACAAATTGTAACTTGGAAAGAAAATATGGGTACTTTCAAAATTTTTTTATAGTAATGTTAACATTTTTAGCTAACAAATCTGTGAATGAAGATGTCTAGTCTCTAAAAATTAGCTGAAATTTGTGGAAAAGCTGTGGAAGTCTCAAGAAATACACCTTTGCTATCAATTGGAAAAATGAGGTAACATCTTAATCTAAATGTTAACTTCCTGCTCACCTGATTGGATGTAAAACAAAGTGTTGTTATGGAATTTGATGTGTATTTTAAGAAAAGCAGAATCAAACTCGTACTAGGGGTTTATAACAACTTCTCAGTGATGACATAGCAAGGAAAAAGTATCTTCAACATTGGGAAAAAGAAACGGACAAAGTAATAAGGTAATTACAGATTAAATTGGAATCACAATACCGAGCTTTTAGGATTTTTTTTTGTTTTGGTTTGGGTTTTTTGTTTGGTTTGGGGTCTTTTTTGTTTGGTTGTTTGTTTTTTGTTTGTTTGATTGGGGATTTTTTTAGCTGTTTAATGTACATATTAGCTTACAGGGAACTTTCTGTTTTGAAGCAAAAAACCTATCTCCCGAAAAATTCAATTGCTTGAAGAAGGGCAAAAATATAAATTCTAGATAGGTGTTTTTATAGCTCATGGAGACAAGGTCATCTAGTAGTCTATCCAACTCTTAATCAAAATATGGAAAGTCTCATGTTTCCATCCAGAATACAAAGCAGACAGCCAGGTTCAGATTCACTGCTATATCAAGAATGAGCAGGTACCAGTAAAACCTATTACAGTTATTTCAATAAAGCATAGATGAGATTATCTTCTACTGAATTCTCTGGTTTTTATTACAAAATTATTTTTTACATAATCTATGCTCTCTGCTTTTTACTCTCTTTTAAAAACCTTTAACAGTAATTTCATACACATAGATTTAGTTTTCTCTGTTGCCACTTAGTTTTCTCTGTTTATCCACTAATTGGGTAAATGGCATGACATAATTTTGAATAAGGGGAATAATTACATTTTTCTCCTCCAATTTATTTTTGTAAATTTTACCAAGCAGATAACAAAATCTGCTGCTTAAAATGGGTTTTTTTTTATTTTTTACAAAATTATCTGTGACCTTCAGAACTGTTCAGTAGTGACTACAGAAAGTTAATAGTTCATGTAATGAAATTAATTCCAAATTCATATAAATCCTATAAATAAAGTGTGAGTTGATGCACAAATTAATTTGTGAGACATTCAAATTATGAATGCTTATTAGACTCTAATATTTCTAATTAACAACACACCAGCTGTTAAAATTAATTTTTTAAATTCCTGTGATTTTTTAAGTGTGTGCATTATCATTTTTTGCTAAAGATAGACCTGGTGTGATGAATGTAAAAGAAAATAAGAAAAATTTGTTTCTTATTTCAGCTAAATCATTAAAAAATGTCAAATTTAAAGTTAAATTACTCTCACAAAAAATTTAAGTTCATACGTATTATAACATATTGTAATATATTATGTCTTGACACAGTGGTAAAGGTGAGAACAGGAAATGTTCACAAAAACTCAGATATGAAAATTATTTCCAAAATCAAACCCAAAAAATTTTCACATTTTTCCCTGAATTTTCTCCACTTTGTGCTTTGTGTGAAAACTTTCTGTTTCAGCTCAGAACGGCACTGCCACACTGCTCTTATAAACTATTTGCTTAAGTGTTCATACTGGGACTTTTGCAATGGGCTGTAGGACAGAATTTGGAGAAGCATGTGGAGGAGGGGAAGGGAAGAGAGGTGCAGCCCTCCCACTGTCCGTGTTGATGCCTTGTGAAGGCTGACCTAGAACAGAGGCTAGATGGAGCTAAAGAATAAAGCAGGGATTTATTAAAAGGTCTCAATAGATCACCTTGGGCAGTACAAGAGCCCAGCCAGGGCTGCACCCAAGATGAACCAAAATGGTCACGAAAAAAAAATGGATGACCTGTCACAGGGTCTCACACTTTTATAAGTTTTGGTCCATTAGCATATTGGAGTTAATTGTCCAATTACAGTTTTAGCCATCCTGCCATGAAGTCCCATCCTTCTTGTTTTCTCTCTTCAGTCCACCATTGTTTATGCTCTTGGGCCTGAGATCTGGATCAGTTCTCCTTGGGTCCCCAGCTAGAGAAGGAATTGTTTTGTCTACCTACCTAATTGTTTTGTCTAATTGTAGACAAAACAATTCCTTCTTCTCTCTGTGAAGAGAGCTTACTGTCCCCTAATATGAAGCCCAGACCCACACACAGAAGCAGCACAGAATGTGAATACAAAAATACAAAAGCTAAAGCCACAGGCATCAATGTAACACACAATGAGAAGTGCATTCCATGCCATATCACAGAGAGAAGTCACTACATGGACTCTGCTCTCTGAGGATTGACTACACCTCACCTCGGGTCTACAGCAAAATTCCCACTGATGTTAATTGCAATATGACAAAAACTACTGTAAGAGGACAAGATAAGTCATTATGTCTCTGAAGACTGATAATGTGAGATCCTGAGTTGTGTTTTTGAAGTACACAGGTGAAGTTAGTGCCAAGAATGTCCAGCCCACCTTACAGGTTTTTCATCCTTGTGTTTCCTTTCACACATATGATGAGAATGCTGACATTTTACAATGGACAAGAAGAGGGGGGTGTGTGACACCTTAATGTCACAAATCAATAGGCTCCTTGAGAACCTGCCAAACTCTAAAAACATAAAAGGCCTCAGTACTACTGATGCAGCCTATGTCTGATTTACTGTGATAACACTCATTTTCACCCTCAAGAGCAGAGGTTCATAGTCAAACAGCTCCTAGTGATCTTTCAATTGAAATAGTCAGTGCCTTGAAAAGTCTGTCACAGATTTATAAAAGTTGCTTGCCTCAAAATCAGCAGTGTATCTGGATATGAGCAGGAGGCAAGCCTAACTTTTGTCAGCCTAATATCTTACCTCACTCTCTACTGACTACAAGGTGCGTGAAGAATGAAAGTAACAAAATCTGCTACTGAAAACATTGGTGAAACAGGTCTTTATCTGATTTTTTTTCCCCATGTATCTCAGTTGAGGCAAAGAAAGTTTGGACACAGAAAAATGATATTTTCTTAGGAAGGATGAGAACATATTTATGCTCTATCTGATGTTATATAGTGAGGTCTTTAAAAAGATTGAAAATTCTGCATAAAAAAGGGATTGAGGTTTCTAGATGCTTGTCACTGTGTTCCAGAGTCACATCTTGCAAATTAGCTGCATGAGAAGTAATTACACTTCTACCCCTTATACAAAGATATATCTTATTTTCCTTCTTTCACAGATTTTGTGTGTATATGTGTGTGTGGTTTAGAGCTGGAACATCTGTGTATAACACTGCTCACAGGGTGATAAATACCAAGAGACAATAATGTTTTCAGCAGACAGAGGAATATATGGAAAGTAATATAGTTGAAGCTAAAGATTCAGAATACTTTTTTCATGTTTTGACAATGAAGGAGGGAAAGAAAAGAATTCAAAAGCCAGCATCTGAAAACTGTTATGAGATTATTTGTAGTTAAGTGAAATGCAATTAAAAGATCAATATGACATCTGTTGACAAGTGAATAGAATTTAGTTTTAAAAGAAGTTAAAAATACGTATGAAGATCACTGCTGAGTAAAAAGTCTTGTCAGGTAACTAAAAAAGAAACTGTGTTTATGTGATATTAACCTAGAGGAAAAATCTTCACAAATGTGTGAAAAGCAGTTCATTGTCTGACACTGGGAATACAGATGTTTGCCTGAAGATTACTACCAAAGACATGGGCATTACACTATAAACAAAATGTGCAAAGGAGGGCTTCTCTAGGATTTATTAGTTGTTAACCAAAGTAGACTGATGTGATGTGAGGAGAGGCACGAGTATCTGCAGCAGATGTGTGAGGTACAGTAGGATCCTGCTCACTGCTCCATTGAAGAGTCACTTGTGTTAGTTTCTGTGGTGGGGGGAAGCTCCCACAAAGTACCCACCTCAAAAGTGTGGAGTTTGGAATACATTTACTAGAAGCAAACAGAGCAAACACTGCTTTGGACTCTGGGCCCCACAATCAGTCCTTAGAGAGTGAAACAACTTGGTGATGAACTAATTTGCTAGCATAAACTGGCACCAAAGGCCATTTTTATTCATAGTCCCAGAAAGAATATGACCTATGGAAGAACATAATTCTCGACTCTCAACCTCCTACAGCTGTTACTAAGCTGACACTGCTGATTTATAGCTCTCTCAGGCTCAGTCCTTCAGTCACAAAGCAACAATATATTTCCAGCTGGTGTTTTACTGAGGCCTTAGTCCTACTGGAGAGTAGAGATTTCTGATACTTCATTAATGCCTTTAGGGCAAAGGAAGAAAGACTCCACCCCTTAAAACCATTAAAAACTACGCACTCCTTGACACTGGCCAACATCCAGGATTGATATAATTCCTTATTCTGGTTTGATATATTTCCTTGCAATACCAAGCAGTGAATTGGTGCATGCTGGAGATCTGGAACAACCTCATAGAGCCTGAGAGCTCTTGGTGCGAGTGATAGAAAATAATAAATAGTATCTCAAGCTACAAACAAAAAGACAGAAAAGCACATCAAAATAAATCAGGTTTCAGTTAAGACAGACTGTGCAGAAAGAACCAGTATGGCTAAATTTACACCTACAAGTATGTTCAAACAGGATTGATGTGCTGACCTAATGTCCAGCTGCTGTCAGAAGGATCTCTCAACTGCAGACCCCACTCCAGCTCCTGGCCATCAATTCCCACCAGCTCAAGCACTCCTCTGGCTTCTTACTAAGCAGACACTACTCCATAATTTGGCAGAGTATCATAAAAACATGAAAGGTCAATATTTTCTGAGAGTTGGATTGGCCAGGCAGAGATCAGATACATTTCAAAATGACTGCTCGTCTAAGGTTTAGAAAGGACAGTGGAAAAAGCAGAGTGAAAAGAGATGAGACTGCTGCTTTCAGTGGGAATAAAACAATTCTATCAGCCCAGCCATATCAGCTTCATAGCTTTTTATATTCAAGCCCCATTCCTCTACTGAATTTCCAGAAATATTTGCTAACCACAAAGTACCCCTGTTTTGAAATCTGGGATCTAATTATTGATGGATTTCTTTTTAATTTGGTTTATAGGATTTCCATTGACTTACAAAGGTTATTTGATACAGACAGATACTTTTCTTCTTTGTGTCACTAAATACATTGGCATTAATTCTCCAATGAGATCATTCAAAAATGAATGGTATCATGAACAAAATTGCTGATTGTTCAATATTTTCAAATCTGTTACTATGTTCTCTTATATTTTTACTTTCTCATACCACTACAGATTAAAAAAAAAAAACAAAACCAAAAACCAGATTTTAAAATATTTTTATATTATTCTTTTCTGTTCCCTGCAATAATTTAAATTTGGAATTAGACACAAATAGAGATACATGGACTTACAGGTCATGCAGGTTCCCACAGATCAGCACCAACCTCTGATAGAGCTAACCGTTGTATGCTTTATATGGTATTGTAAAGTTGGCTTTTTAAAATCAGTTTGGTTCTTCTGAGCCATATGTGCCTATGTTAGGCAGAATTTGTGGGGTTTTTTTCTGTATAGTTATTAATTTCTGTCTTAGATTCAAACCTGGAGACAAAGTCTGAGACAGTAACTACAGTTGCAAAAATTCTCAAAACCACAGAAAAGGTGTTGTGAGAATTACAGATTATTTTACTGCAAGGCCTCCATTTGAAGGTGTATGTATATCATATGCAAAGGGAAGAGTTTCAAAAGCTATCATTGCTCTCGGTTCCTCAGGTGTTCTCTCACTTCAGGTAGCCTTGCACTGAGACTCAGAAATCCACATGCTGTTTGCACAGCCATAGACTGCAATGTACCTGGTAAATTAATCATGTGGGGGAAAAAATTAGCTGCTTGCAGTGATGCAAGTCCCAGAGCTTTCTAGTCCTTTCAAGTCCTTTCAGATTCTTTCTGTTGCTAATCCTCAGTCCTCCAAGCCTTTTCATCTTAGATCATCACTGATAGACAGCAATGCCTTTTATACTGCTCTAGGAAATAACTTCCATAAGTACTTCCTCAAAATATTGGTCAGTGTCATAAATTAAAGAAATTCTTGGTGGAATTTACCAGTTTGGAAAGTACTAGAATTGTTAATTGAGTCAAAGATATTGCAGGTTCTTTTACTTAAGACATCAATATGAAAAATAAATAGGTGCACTATTTTTTTATCCAGATGTCAGAGAATTGTTCACTAAGTGCTTAACCTTGACATTGATTATTTATAAAGTTTTTAATTAAAGTTGCTATTCCTGCCAGCAGCTGTTGAGTAGTGATTTCAGTAGTGACACTGACAGTTTGAGAGCCTGAATCTGAGAGACAGGAAATCAGTTTGCTGCTGTATGCAGACTTGTAGTAGCAGGTTTGTTAAAAACATATACACACATCCTAATTTTTAAAAATACTTTAATGTTCCAAATTAAGAAGAAAGTTACTTACAGGCTTGCAGGATAAGAACTAAACCCCTGATGCAATCCTAGAAGAATTTAGCAAAATTCTTTCCACAGCTTTAGAGGTGCTTTAAATATGCACAAAAATCAGCTCAAGGAGATGACAGTAGAAACATTATGCTACAAATACTTCAGCATATAAGGTATTCACTTAAGAATTTGCCCTTTTTTGTTTCAATTTTCAGTAGGTATTTGTGCAGTCAAGTTCAACTGGCATGAATTATAAAATACTAAAAATAAATAACTTTTAAATTACATCCAAGTTCAAAATCCTTAGGTGAACTATCCTTTAGTACTTACTATAGAGCAACAATATGATGTAGCATACATAGAAAAAAGCATATCTGGTATTAAAATTGTGATTTTACCCACAAATCTTTAGCAATCTGCTGTTACCCTCTGCCTGTCCCTTCCTGTGATTTCCTCATCCTTCAAAATGCCACAGACTCTTTCAAAAAATGTAAAATCTGTTAGTTTTTATAAGTATCTGACCACATATATTCTTGTGGTCATTGTAAGACAGTCAGCAAGTCAGCACTGTACATGTGCATACATATCCTTTGCCAAGTAAAGGGGGGACTAAACAGTCTGCTAATTTGTGAGATGAGGTTAGCACTTTAGAAATCAACTCCCTTCCTTGACCTAAGGCAAATAAATAATAAGTTATAGTCATTTCAGTGTAGATGAAAGAACAGTACTTTTGACTGTTCCCTTCTGTCCCTCAAGGATGCTGCAGAAACCACAGTACCTGTATATTTATTCTGCCTGAGGAATGTAAGCCAAGCAGCAAACTGAAGTACACATCTCTGCTTGCATTCCACACACACACATGCCAGGATACGACTTGCTTTCAGCGTAGTTCTGTGAAGCCACGCATTTCAGAGCAGTCACCTGAGCTTTACAGAGATACAATTCATAGCTGCCCTTGGGCGGCAAATGGAGCCAGTGTTCTTCCTGAAAAGGCTGCAGCAACATCTCATCTATTTGAAGTTCTTGACATCCTTGTAAGGTCAGGAGAAGGAGATGGGTTTGGCAACTCCACGTGGCTCCCAGACTGTAGTGTGTTGTTTGTTCCTGCTGCCTGTCTAAATGCTGCACTTTAGATGTGTTTAAGTGCACAATCAGAAAATAGTGGTGACTCATATTGGATGAATTCTAGGGATCAAAGACAGAGGATCACTTTGAGACAGAGCACATTTGAGAAACAGAAACTGATGCACAAAAGCAACAATAATTTTCTTAAATGTATTTTTTTTCATAAGGAGCTTCATATACTGCTCTGTAACATACATGCACCCCTGACTCCTGCAATATTTTTCTTCTTCAATTGCAAACAGAAGTAGATCAGTCCCTAAATATTTAGATTGTAGATGAATATTCAGTAGTGGGTGAAACCTGAAAACACGCAATTTGCATCTTAGGTCCAAGACTTTCAAAACAATTCACAATCCAGTGAACTCATCCTTAAAACTATGCTTCAATTCAGTATGCCTTTGCATCCTTAACAAGCTATCTCTCAATAAAAGTTGCCTGATCCCAATACATCCATGAACTTTAGTCTTCTAGTGCTCGTGGAAACCTACAGAGACTCATTCATCAGAGGTTGCTCCCTGACCTAGAGCTGACTACAGCTTTAGTTCCCATTACTTTTTCATGAAAGTTCTCACTTAACACTATGTGGATAGAATGAAATGTTTCCATTAAAAGCCTTTGAAAACATATATTTAACAGGACCTGCTGTTCCTGTCTTATCACATAATATCAGTCAGGAGATGAGCAGAGATCTTGAAGAATGTTTCCTGTGTATTTTTGAAGGTGTTTGGAAGGTGTTGTTTTATTTTGTTACCACCATTGACTGAAGGCTCTCTGTCTCTCCATCTCCAATTGCGTCCTGCTCATGTTCTGAGATAAGGGTTTCAAAGAATAAAGCCTTGTAATGGGAAAGTAAGATCCAGAGAACAGGAGGATCTCCAATTGCTGTTATGCTCATGGATAGAAAGAAGTTTAGCCTTCCTTTTCTGATCAAGGGAAAATGCTCTACTTAATGAATTCATTGATTAAAGAAATGCCTAGTCTTTGCAGGACTGATTCTGGTTTTACCTCTGTGTTAGAGCAGCAGGGTGAGGTTTCATGAGGCTAATATTATATCATCTAATTGGCAAACCGTATTTCTTAGGTAAGTTTTACAATATGTGTAGGCCAAAGACAGACTAAAGGTTTTGGGGTTTTTTCCGCCTCAGCATTTGAAATAGTTTCCAGTCAAAATCAGACAGCAGAGATGAGGTGGCTGAGAGTGTTGAGGAATTAGTTTAGTGAGATAGGCTTACATAATTTGAGTAACTGAACCATGAGGTGTTGTGAAGTGGTGGATGAAAAGTTCAATGTGCCTAGGAGAAGGAGAAAAAAGGTACTAGAGGAAAATGGTGGGAATGTTTTCTGAATTATGCCAAATCTGCCAGTCTTTGGGATCTTGCCCAAAGAGTGCTCTGGGAAACCACCGACTGCCAGTTTCTTAACACATCTGCTCACATCTGGCCTCTGCTACTGAACAAACCATGCAGCCCTCAGTAAAGCTAGGCAAGTGGCAGCTAGGTATTTCATTCTGATCTGGGGAACACCCCCAGATAGCTCAAAAACAACCTTAAAACTTCCTAAACATTAATACAAAGAAGTAAAAATATTTAAGAACTACACCAGCCTCAAAGTTGAACTTGACAAATAATAGATTAAATTGGTAATTACATTAGAAGTGGGGAAGCTTATACAGGAGGCAATACTGCAGCAAATAATCTGTTTCAGAATTAAAACTATTAGAAAAATCATTCTAGTTTTATATGTATGTATATATATGTATATGGGGATATATATATATAAAATACTGATGTACTGATGTAGAGCAATACAAATAAAGTACAAAAATAGTCATCTGAGACAACTTTTATTTTTTTTTTTCACTTTGACAGACACATTTTTGTACGTAGATATTTATAAATTTTAAATATAAACAAAAGCATCATACTTTCCACAAAGGGTATTTTTTACTTCTCAAGGAAAGCTTTTCTAAGGAGCTAGAATACTGATACTTAAGAAACAATGGAGAAAGAATAAACACATGCAGGATGATGATGGGGTGTAGCAACATCTTGGAGATATATTTAACTAATCTTTCCTTTTTTTGATGTTTTGCTTTATTGTGGGTTTGGGGGGTTTTGTGCAAAGATATCTACTAGGCAAAGACAATTCCTGTTATCTCCATTGACATCAAATAAATAACTAAAAATAGGATTTCTGAATAGAGAAAATGATGTCATATTTGGATGCAATGCTGTTGTTGATTTTTGCTGGGAGAGGCAGTATTCAGGGTGAGTGGTAGATAGTGATTTGGAACTAGATCAAATTGGCAAACTTTCCATTAGAGCCGCTGAACACTCCTGTTCTGCTTTATCTTTAATCTCAGCAGGCAAGTAGCTCCTCCAAAAGCACTAAAGGGTTTTCTCTGTGTTCAGATCATCTTTACAAGGTAACTGTCCTTTCCAGATCTGGATTCTATTTCACTGCTCTCACATAATTCTAACTATTCCATTACTGCACTCAAAGGTGAAACACAACAACTCTGATGAGTAATTTCTACAGTTTAGACTTAGGGACGTGCTGTTTCAACAACATGATTTTTAAAAAACCGGAAGTCAATATTCCACAAGGAATCCTCAGACATTATAATACTTAATTTGTTTTTACCAGAACATGCATAATAAGAAACCCTAAATAAAAAATAAAACAGATCCAATGAGAGTTAATCAAAGTGTCATTAAAATTGATAATGCCATTAGCTTAAATTCATAAATGCAAGTGAACAAATTCTCTCAGAAGTTTACCAGTTTTTTAAATTTATGATAAACTTCCTTCGTCTTCTTTCTCTGTCTCAGACTTTCATTCTCATTGCCCCTTCAAATAGGAAACAGAGAGCCAAGCCTAGATTCCAGCATCTGGAGCTAATGTCACATCTGTTTAATAATCAGACCAAGGTTTTTCAGGTCTAGGAAGTGTCTGAAGCATTACAATGTATTTATAGTTTTTAAGTGACGATCTTACATAATGACAATTACTATGGGAAGATGGTCTTATCAAACTAATACAACACTGTAAAAATTTGTCGGATGAACCCACTTTGGACTAATGATTTTTTATTTTCACATACATACACACATCCCCTCTGTACTCTGTTTGAGTGCATTTGTGTATGTTCCAAGTAAATACCATTCTTTTCAAGGCACAATTTTTTTTTACTGTGAAGACACCTAAAGATTCAAGCATCCCTTTTTAGTGTGTATTGCCAGAGCTCCAGTATCTCATTAGCAACCATATTGTTTCTTAGAGCACCTCATTCAGGTGCCCGTGCTGCCCACTGCTGCATTGAGCTGTACATCCCAGGAACCAGGAGTGCTCCAAGAGCCTGTTTTACCTGGGGGAGTACCAATGACCTTAATTCTAACAACCCAGCTGAGATGTGTGATAGTCTAGCGTTTTCCTAGACTAATCAGCAACATTTTGGAGACAGTTCAATAACTTCCTTTGTGGATGATTAAAAAGTTCTCCGGTAATATCAGGGAGGGGAGTTCATTTGGCAGAGAAGTTGATTTTGGCCCATTATTTTACATTTGAAGCACCTGGTCATAAATTTTTCCACTAGGATGACAGTTTAGATTGCACCAATTATTCTTGAGAGCTGAAGTTATTTGCATGAAATCATTACAAGCAGTCATGAGTAGCAATATGTGCTTCTACCACATACAACAAAAAAATAGAAAAGTATTTTTCTAACAGTAAACAAATCATCGGGAGACTGGAGACTGTGTTTGGACTTCATAGCCTCAAATTTGCTTCAAAGGCCTCCATTAAAAAAAAAAAAAAAACCAACAAAAGAAAAAGGTTATGTAACACCAGCAAAATTATTCAGATGAATCATTTTCATTCTCTCTCCTTCACTTTTAAAATTTTATGAATATTGGAAAAAAGTAAAGTGAGTTTTCAAAATGAGTGTTACTATAAGCCATTCTAACAGCGACAGCTGCATTGTTTTTTGCCTCTAGGTCAAAATAAGACAGAAAATCTAACTGTCTTTGAAGTGCCAGGCTTTTTCAATACTGGATCTCATTACTGTTGTGCTTCCATGACTTAGTTTTTCTCAAGTTTTGAGGCTGTATACCTTATAATTTTAACAAATTTATTCAAAATACACTTGAGTTTTCCAATAGATAATTATAAACAGGTACTCTGACCTTTTATTCATGACTCATACCATCAAGCTGTCCATTGTGACAGAGTTTAAAATAAAGTTTATTTTCCAGTTTTATCTAGTATTTAAAAACAACAAGACTTATGAGATGTGACCTCTATTACTATCTTTGCTCTATGCTAGTTTGTAACTTTAGATTCATACTCTTTCTTTTCACATGTGCAATGCGAAGCTGCAGAAATTAAGGAGAATATTCACACTATGCAAAAATAAGATATAAATTGATGTCTCCTTGACTACTGCTTTCTTATGACTCCATTTTGCAACCCGCAAAATGTGCAGTGGGTATTAATCTAATAGCAGGGCTTGAATGATTACTGCCTTAGAGTTATGAAACTTTGACAAAAGCTCTACAGTAGAACAATATATCACATTTTTTCCACCGTTCAGAGTGAGACAAGCAGCATGACTTGAGATAATAATTTTATGGAACATGTTAAAGGTTAAAATAAAATTACTTATACCATTGGCCTCTCAATGGATTTTACAGTCTGGCTAAAATTACTGGAGACCTAAATCAACTCATTTTGCATTGAACTGAAATAGCTTTCAGGTTTTTTAGGATTTATACAAAGTGAAAAAAATTTAACAAACAGGTATTTTGGGAAGTTTTATGTTCTCTCAAATGGGAAAAATATTTGAAATAGAATGAAGCATTTTGCTCAACAAAAATGTAGTGGTTTTTTTAAATGCCAGGTTAGTTAATGCTTTTTTCTAGCCTTCTTTTTAATTTCAGTCACATTGAAATGAAAAGTATACATGTGTAAAAAAAAGGTTGAAATGCTTAATTTAAAAACTGTCAAAACAACATTTTTACATCCCCTTTTTTTTTACCCTAACAGAAAATATTCATAAATGTCAGTCAAATAATTGTTTTTCAATACTACGTTTAGTAAAGGTGCTAAACAGTAATGAAGATTATTTTACTTAATCTAGCAGCATAAATAAAAGTGTCAATCTAAACAGAAGAAACAATTGTTCCGATTATCCTACTTTTACCCTCACTTCAGGGTAAAAAACAATCTCTGACTAATTTCATTCAGAGATGACTATTAACCAGAATTTTGGGTGACTTCAGTAACAAAGAGAGGGATGTGAAGAATTAAAGTATCTGTTTTCTCTAGTCAAAGTGCATTATCCTTTCAGGTAGAAACAGATGCTTTTTTGCATATAGATCAGACCCTTCAAATTGTGGACTCACCATAGGAAGAGTCAGCAGTGACTATTTCCTTGTCCTTTTGGTTCAGAATGCACTATACAGAATATCTGAAACTTATTTTCTTAAACTTCACTGCACTGAAAACATGCTAGCTAATCCTAGTGTTAATAATACTTTGCTAGCAGCCACAATCAGAATCTGTCATAAGCATATTGTCATTGCATTTATTTCCTATAAGAGCAAGTAAATACTCATCATCTGAGCCATTTCATATTGCACTGGCAATACAAAATACATTATAAAGAACAATCATACTCTGATGGCATTGCATTACATAGTTTATTGGGTCTATTCCATCTATAATTTTCATGATGGCTTCTTGAGTGACTTATGCTGCACTAATCTGCTACTCCATAGTAGAAATGGATTTAGAGCAAATCTTTCTCCACAGGTGGCATTTCCCAGTAATGAATCCTGCCATTCAATTATATAATCAGAGTAATTTCTTCATGTTAAAAAAAGACCCCTTTTTGAGTGGCACATAAATTACCACCGGATTAAATTAGTGCTACTGCCAAGGCTTTGAGATTTTTCCAGTTGACAGACAGCACAGTGCTGTTAATGATGAAGAGAAAACATGTCAACTCAGAGATTTTTCAGCTTTATTTTTCCATCTTTTCACACTGGTTTCTTTGTACTTGCTTTTACAATATTATGGGCTTTGGGTATCTTTGAAATTATTGCACCCAGGGTGCTCCCAGAGCTACCACAGGAGACTCTCAGTGCTTCTGTTTAGAAATGTTCATCTTTGCTGAGGAATAACCAATTGAGTCGAATAAGAGGAAAGAATAAATTAAAAAAAATAAATTCTAACACTAATAAAATACTTGGTTTACAAATGGTAATAAACTTCTGCTGAGGATGTCAGTTGGATTTACCCTTTTACATCAAAGCTAGCACAGCATTAAAGAATTTACAAAATCAGAGCTCTCTCCTGAGTGCAATAGGGTATATTTTGCATACACAGGCAGTGGTGAGAATACTAAAAACTACTAATTTGTTAACCTTAGACTTAGTCCCATGGTAAGACTTCAAATAAAACAAACAAAAGGTCTGTACAGCTTGCAGAGTTATCACTGATGGATTTCTAAGTACATTGTGCCTGCTATGCCAATCTTCCAGTGAAAAAAAATCCAGTTTCACAAATAAATAGTAAATAAATTAGTAGAAAGCAGAGTTCTTTATTTCTTCAAGTAGAGGTGAAGGGAGGGAACACAAAGAAAAACAAACAAAAATAGCTAGTTGAAAAGGAGACAGACAAAGGGGCAAGTATTTCACTGTTTTCTGTAGCAGTTGTGAAGCACGTCTGCTTTCAGATGTTACATTTTACTACAGGCTTAGCCACAGCAGACTAAACGTATGCAGAGCATCTGTATAAAGTTAAGGAACTTTGTTGTAGTTCCTGCAGAAGGCATACTTAAACTGTACCAGCACTCTTGGGGATAGAGCTGGTGCTAGAGCTCACCTTTTACAGAGTGCTGAGCTACTCCAGCCTGGCCCAGCCCATCCAGGTGCACCTGCAGTGTGCACCTTCTCCTTCCACCAGAGTAACACCACCCCTCTGCACAGGCTCCCTGTGAGCACAGGCTCACTCCTTCTCTGTTCCCTGCTCCTAAGTTTCAACCCACAGTAGAAAAATAGAGTAAGGAAATCTTTCCTAGTGACACTTCCATTAGAACTTCCACTTTAAAATAGTTTTGTAGAGCACAGGGAGCTAAGTCTTAGGTGTATCTCTCCATTACACAAATAGTGTCACAGAGTCCGCCCCACTGATCTTTCTTCAGCTACTTAAAACTATTATCTATGTGCTTAATTACTGGACAAATTGCTGGTGGATTAAAAAAACAAAAACAACCACCAAAACCTGCAAACTAACAAAATAAAAAACACAAATCACACAACTGAAACACTTTGTTCTTGATCCCATACCAGCCAGTATCTTTAGGACCACTTAGAAACTTCCAAGTGAAACAAAAGACCATTCTTTGAGCTCAAAGGTTTCCTTTAAGAACATTTTGCACTTGACAGACTTTTTCAGAATCTGTCCTGTTCCCTAGGGTCAACACATCAGGCAACTTCTCTGAGACACCTTTGACCCTAATTCTGAGACATATTCAGTGGGTAACTGCCCTGGGACTGGGACATAATGCTTCACAGATCTGAGATCCAAACTTTTACCCTTCAGTACACAGCCCCACAAGAATGGCAGTGCCATTGTAGAAAAGCAGTCAGCTTTGATTCATACAGAAAATTGCTTCCTGGATTTAGGAGACTGTACATGTCCATGAAGGAGAACGACAGTAAATATAAACCATGAAGGGTTACTACTCATTAAAAAGTTAAAAGAAATTAAAAAAAAAAAAAAAGCTAGGGAACTGAACAAAATAGAGAGATTATCACTGTTCCAGTAAGTACTGGACAAATTCCAGGTCACCAGGGATTTACAAATTTCTGAGAGCAACAGAAACTAAGTGTGCACACACAAAAAATTGTGAAAGTGATCAGACTCAACGGGTATAAATTTTTGTAGCTGTAACCTTTTCTTTATGCCATTTTCAATATCTACTAACTTTTACAAACATAAGGTGAAGGAAAGCTTTAGTGTAGAATTTTGTTGTTAGCATAGTTAATCAAATTACTTTTTAAAACTAATTTATAGTTTATTCAAAGTTACTTAATAAAAATGTCTATGCACATCATACATATTTCTGCTTGGCACATAAAAATGTAAAATTTAGTTAAATTATCTGTTAGTAGTTGTCACCTATGTATTACTGAGCATATAAAATATATGACAATTTTTATATTTCTTTAGTGTCCTAGCCATGAAAAAAATTATCATTTACAGAATCATAGAATGGTTTGAACTTTGAGGCAAAAAGCTGTTGAGTACCTGAGCTTCTCCCTGTCCCAACAAATCATGACTCCTCTGTCCAGGACCCACATTTTCCCTATTCTTTCTCTTCTCACTGATTTACATAAATAATCTTTTTATGTAACCCTTGCTGTCCTTGGCCAGATTTACTTCTGCCATTGTTTTAGCTTTCCTAACCTGTCCCCTGGCTGTTCAGACAATTTCTATGTATTCCTCCCAGGCTACCTTTCTCCACATCCACCTTCTTTAAGCTACCTGTTTGTGTCTAACTTTGTCTAAGAGCTCTTTTCCCAATTTTCTGTTTGTAGGGATGCATTCCTGCTGAGTCTGGAGGAGAGAATCTTTGACTATCACCCAGCTCTCTTAGACCCCTCTTCCCTCCAGGGCTCCATGCCATGGCAGTCTATCAAGGAGATCACAGAAGTCTGATCTCCTGAAGTTCAGGATAATGAGCTTTTATCCTCTTTGTTGCCTCACAGACCTCAGACTTCACTGCATAATTGTCACAGCAGCCCAGGCTATTCTTTATCTCCATATTCCCCACTAGCCCCTCCTTGTTGTTGGGAACAAGGTCCAGCACAGCCTTTCCTCGTTGGATCCTCTGTAACTTTGAGAAGAAAGTTGTTATCAATGCATTCTAGGAATCTGCCTGTGTCCTGCCATGTGGTCCCTTCGAAAGGTGTTGGTGTGGTTGAGGTCCCTCATGAGGGCCAGGTCTGGAAATCATTGGGCTGCGCCTCTCTGCAGGGGACATCGTTGTCTTGGTCTTCCTGGTCAGACAGCCTAGAGCAGACCCACACCATAAAACCACCTGCCTCTGTCCTCCCTTTAATCCTGACCAGAATATAAATACCTTTGTTGGTAAAGCTCAATATTGATATGAGAATCCAGTGGCATTCCAACATTTTCATGAGTGAAAAAAATTTGTAGAAAACCAATGAACACAGTGGAATGAAGGAGGCATTGATAGTAGGATCTCTTGTTTATCAACTCTGGCTCACATTGAGTGTATTAAACTATTCTAAATTCCTGTGCATATCCAAAGTCTTTCTTCCCCTTCCTCCCCAATCCCAGCCAGGACCAGTCACTTGAGCACACGCTCAGTACACACACGTTTCTCAGAGTTTCTGTAAGATTTTATTATTTTACAGTTTGGATAAGAATTTTCATTAGAATACAAGAAGTCTGACATTCACACAGACGTTTGAAATATCTCCTGCCATTTATTGAAATACACAATGTACAGTGACATTAAAGCAGAGCTTTAGTTTCTCTTTTTCTTAATTCATTGCATTACTCCAAATAAACGCCCAAATATGAAAATTATGGGAACATTTGTAAAATGATAAAACCAGGCTTTTGTCCCACTTCCCTCATGCAATAAAAGATGTATAAGCAATGTAAAATAACTGCTCAGCTCTATGATCATCCACTAGCCATGTCTTATTCACCCTATCTACTTTTCTCATCACATTAATAATTGAAGTTCACATCACATGGGATCTTTCTGGGCCTTTGAACTGCCTGACTGAAAGAAGGAACATAGAATTGTCAGTTTGGTGTGGAAGTCTCTTCATTTACCTATGGAGACAAAAAATTGTCAGGAGGCCTGTTTTTCTTATTGTTGGGGCTTGGTGGCTTGTTTTTTTTTTGTTTGTTTTTTTTTTTTTTGTATTTTGTTTGGGGGTTTTGGGGAGGGGTATGGTTGTTGTTTTGGTTTGTTTGTTTTGGCTTGGTTTTTGAGGGGATTGTGGGGAAGTTTCCTATTTTTTACTCCTATTTTATTTTTATACAGTTTGTCAGGGAATGGAACACATAACAGCACTACAAGACAGTTTTCTCATAAGGAAAATTTTTCTAGTTAGTTTTGAAGTATGCCAGCAGCATTAATTCATGATTCTGCATGACATTTGATGCAAAGAAGTCTTGAACTGTAAGTTCTCACACTGTTGGCAAGGTTTTCTGATACCTAAATAGATAACTGGAAAACTCTGCATAAAAATGAGGGTGAAATGTTTATACCAGAATAGAACTAATGAAAAAATAACCAGGAGGAATTAATTTTTTGATCTTTCTCCCTCTCAAAACTGGCATAGAATGTGGCCTTTATGGACTCTGAGCTTCCCACAGCATAAAATAATTCAGTAAGGAAGGGAAATATGTAAATTTTAAGAAAAAAAAAATAAAGATCAGCTATTAAAATATAGCATAACCAGCTGAGGAAATGACAAGGTAAGTAAGCAAGAAACAACACTACATTTTTTTCCCCTTTTTTTAACCCTCCCAAGATCAGTGGTTTATGAAACCAAATTCAGTCCCTAACCCTGCTCCTTTTCTAATGGAAGCATAATTCTAGATCAGGGTTTTGTTCTGCCATTGGCTTGGTTCACAGTTTTTACTTCATTAAGTTTTGTCTGGAACCAGCAGAAATTGGTATATTTAGGTTTGGAATCATTGTTGAGGACAGCTGGGGATTTAATGCTGAAACTAGGTCCTGAAAAGCTGCCTGTACTTAGGTTTTATATTCACAGTAACTACTTGGTAAAGTACAAACAGGACAGGAAGGAAGTATTATGTAAGAGGAACTGTGAAGCTGGATTGAAAATGTAATTCAAATATGACTCCGGAAAGAACAGTAAAAATTGATTGAGTTTTAGATAATGCTTCTGCTCTGAAGATTTTTCCTTGTCTGGAAGAAAACACAAGGCTAGTTTCAATGAATTTGGCAGCATTAGGATTCTTTCCAGAATAAGTTGTGAGATAACTGTATGGGGCTTTGAAGACTAGACCCAGCTGAGCTGGTTACGGAACAAAATCAATGAAATATGTGTGCCATTGGGTTAGGGCTTGGTTAAGGTCCAGATAGGGCCCTGGACTGGCATACCTGGAATAACTCTGGGGTGTGCAGATGCTATTTAACCTGTCATCATCTGATTCAAGTAGGGGTTGCTTGGCTTATCAAGAGCTATCAAATTAAATTCAGAGAAGATTTAAAATAAAACACTTAATTTGGCATAAATTCTTATTGCGTCTAACTTGATTCATAGACCATTTTTGAGGGGGAAAGAAGTATGATACTCACATAGGATTTTCACTTATTCCGTCTTTTTTTGTTGTGATTCTACCTTCTTTTCAAACAACATTTTTAAATCAACTTTTTACTACATGCTGTGAATGACTTATAAAATGCTTTTACAAAAAGAAAACATTTTTTTTTTAGTTTGCCACTTAAAATTTTCAAGAAAATGACAGAGGCAAAAAGAAAGTCCCAGAACCCTGAACCATAACTCAGCATTAAACTTTAGCTACTGCCATTTCCTTCATATCTTTTTTCTGAGTACTGTTACGGCAGCTCTGTTGCCATGGTCTTGTTTTTCTCTCAGCTGAGTTCATTCCCCACCACTGTAAACAAATTAACATAAATTATTAGTTTTCTCATTTCTACACAACAACAGAGTGGTGTGTTACTCCCAGTCACGTGAATGAAACAGATTGTCTCCAGCATTAAACACTTGACAAAGCTTATCTTCCTTGAATTTTACTGAAAGTGTGTGGTGTAGTCATTCTGGATACACTGGAGAAGCCTATACTCATTTTCAACAACACTTACTCATGTCTCTAGTGCCAAAGAACTAATCTGGCTTCAGAAGATTACCAGCTGTATGCGTGCATCTACATTGTGTCGTGCTGATACAGTAGGCTGAGGAATGTTTCATATTATGTTTTCAGATTTTTACAGCTTTGCAGCCAGGACTGTATATATTTTACATAAATATTGCAAAAAGAAAGCAATAGCCTTGATGTTTGAAAGAAGCAGTAAATTAAACAATGAACAGATGGAAGACTTTTTTTTCTTCTTCAACAGAATTAGGTGATATTTAAAATACTCTAGACATTGATAAGTGGCATTGCTCTTAGCCTTTCATTTTGCTCCTTTAATTAAAAAAAAAAAATCATGATACTAAGAAAATTTCTTGCTTTATGTTTTCACTGTTCATTTTCTGAGTTTATTTCTGTGGAAATTCCTGAGTGAAAGGAAGCTCTGTTAACCTGTGTCTCCCACACATACACACTCACCCCTTTCACTACATTTCAAAGCTTGATTTTTCTTCTAAAATCAAGGCTGTTATATTCACATTTTTCATAAAACTGTGTCATAAATGCAATGAGCCATGCCATCTGAAAAGGTTTCTTTCTCTCTACTGACTATTAAGTTACTAGCCACAGATATCTTCATTAAAATAAATATCACAGAATCACTAGGTTGGAAAAGACCTTCAAGATCATCGAGTCCAACCCATGCCCTAACACCTCAACTAAACCATGGCACCAAGTGCCACACCCAATCTTTTCTTAAACACATCCAGGGATTGTGACTCCACCTCCTCCCTGGGCAGACTACTCCAGAACTTAATCACTCTTTCCATGAAAAACTTTTTCCTATATCCACCCTATATTTCCCTTGATTCAGCTTGAGGCTGTGTCCTCTGGTTCTGTCAGTGCTGCCTGGAGAAAGAGACCAACCCCCACCTGAGCACAGCCACCCTTCAGGGAGCTGTAGAGAGTGATAAGGTCACCCCTGAGTCTCCTTTTCTCCAGGCTGAACACCCCCAGCTCCCTCAGTCATTCCTCACAGGGTTTGTGTTCCCAGCCCCTCACCAGCCCCGTTGCCTCCTCTGGACGCGCTCCAGCATCTCAACGTCCTTCCCAAACTGAGGGGCCAGAACTGGACACAGCACTCAAAGTGCAGCCTCACAGTACATGGAATATGAATTCCATCTGTACTAATACAGCCAAAATGAAAGAATTACCTATGTGTGCCTCAAATCCTTTTCTACTTTTTGCCCTGAAGATCCAACTTTATGAAATACATGAACACACTGTCCTATGAACTCCTTCCATTAATGTTCATCTCTTGCAATTGGGAACCAGGACGTCCCAGCACTGCAGGTAATAGAGAGGTAGTGGAAATTATGATTTGAATTTTGATTATTTATTTCCTCTCTTTGACTTCTGGTTTTTTTTGTTCTATAGAAAGCAAATATTTAATAGTCAACAAAAAAATGTCCCTGCCTTTATGCAGAAACCCAGCCATCTTAATTTCATTGATCTGAAGACAGGAAACCTCATGTGAATTTGGCAGCACTCAACACAGAAGCAAGTGGTGGGGGGAACACATGCCTAGCTCCCAGAACAGTCCATGGAACAGATCACCTCTCCTTTTCCTTTCAGTGTATTGCATGCCAAAGGATACATAATCAGATGACTGATATCACAAAACAAAGTGATAATGAAATGTTAGTTTCTGCAAGAGTGTCATCCTGTTTTGCCAAGGTCTTTTCTCTCTATATTGATAATGACCTTTATCTTAAGGAGAAAGAAGAGTATCCAGTTCTCTGTGAAAATCTAGTTTCTTTAATTACTTCCCATTAATTCCACTGCTTTCTAACACATGCTCTGTTATGTTATCCTTTAGGAGAACTGCTTCATGCCCCTGTAAATCACCCAGGAAAAATCTTCAATCCTTTTTCACAGAAAGGTGTAAAAGATTTTACCCAAAGTAGTAAGAAATGTGAATGGTTCACATCTGCAGGGAAGCTTGTTTTTTCAGCCTCTCTTTGCTTCCAGTTATTATACAAGTACACTAAGCCATTCTTTCCTCTGTATTTCATACAACCTCACAACAGAACACAACTAAAAATAGTCTTAAGGTCTCATCATCAGCTTCCAAACTAATAAGCAAGCAATGGTATCTGAAATTCTTGCACTGTATGATGCAGAGAGGGAGAAGCACACTATTAGAAGCATCTCTCCCTTGGAAACAGTTGTCTATACCTAGTTACCTAATTAATGTCTTTAACTGCACTGGAGTGAAGTCTCTGTTGCCAGGATTTGTTAACAGCGGCACTAATTTAATTTTTGCATGACCCTCTGTGACTCAAATTTTAGCCATACAAATGGTCCTTTTATGTTTATATTATTGGTCTGGCTTGAGAGAAAAAGAAAGAGCCTCAGGCTAAAAGACATACCAGACTAACAAGTCAATTAAATTCACTAGAAACAATAAATGAAATGAAAATTTTCCACCTTTTATTTCTCAAAGTGGCTCATTTAGATATATAGTTTTTGAAATCCATTATTTTGAAAAGGTGGGGTTTAGTTTGTGGCTTTTTAATGAAAAAAGCTATATTGTAAGCATACAGAGGCAGATATTCATAGAAGTAAGTAGATACCTACGTTATGTAAATATAGTCAACTCCCCATCCTTCAGTGGATCTCTGTTAATCCATATACTGGTACCAGGATAAATTTTGTTTGAAGTATAAACAGTGCTAATACAGCTATAGATTGTAGTCTATTTTAGTAAGTACTACACTAGTTATTCTTACTGATAAATTTAATATGTATATTCATACTCCTTTGGAGTGTCATTTCTGTATACTGTGAATTAGACCCAAATAAGTGTTTTTAAAAGAGTACTTTTCCTAAGGAAAGCATTATTTAAGAATTAAAGTAAGAACAGCAATGAGAACACTGCTTTAAAGTGATACAAATATACTAAAGGTGATAAATGTGAAATTTTGAGAATAGTTATAACATGACTTCTCTGTTTTACATAAAAAAAGAAAGTCTTTCTCTCTTCAATCAGTAACAAAAATTCCCATTACCTCAATGGCACAGCATCAGATCTGTCAAAAACCACAAATCCTCTTGCATTTTATGACTGTTCAGAGTATATTTCATGGGCTGTAAATCATCCTCAGCATTTCTCTGAGAAACAGCTATGTTAACAAGTCTCTTCCATTGGCTAAGCAGCAGGAATCCCCTGCAAACTCTGTCATCAACAGACCAGGAGTACACCCACATTGTGCCAGCAGGAAGAGCATCTGAAAGAGAAGCTGAGGCATGGCTCACTTTAGCACAATTAGGAAGGAGGAAAGAAAAATAGCAATAATAATAATAAAGAAGTAAAATATGTCCTTAGAAGTATATCACTGTTGTTATTCCATAGCCTCACTGACACAGCAGAACTATGAACAGCCAGAGCATATATAGAAAAGAAATAAAGTTCCACACAAAAATTGGCATTTCTTTTATTTTTTCTTTTTCTCCTAGAGGACTTCACTGACCCTGAAAGGAAATGTTGTACCAAAGCATTTATGAACACAAGTTTAAATATATTTCATCCTTCGTAAATGTACAGTCACCTGCAGAACCTCACTCAGGAATTACTTCAGATTGATGCAGGCATGAGCAGCCAGCAGCCCAGAAAAACAGCTTACAAGTAAGAAAAATGTAGTACACCAAGCAAAACACAGCACAACATTGTGTGCTACGAGGAAGTGAAAACCTTAGCCCCTGTATTTATCACCCCATTCCATTACCTGCAGCAGTTTATGTGAGCACTTGTCTGAGTAGGCATCAGAGGTGAATACTAAACACACAAGCAAGCATTATAAATACAATATGAAAATCATCAAAAGCTGCCATGGTTTCCTTGGCCCTGGAGGATCCAGGCATTCCTTATGGAGACAGTCAAATGGATTGAAAAGTTTTTCTTGTTTCATTCCTGATCAAGATAGTAGATCTTGGATGGTGATGATAATTATTACTGTTCTCGTTGAAAATAGAGGCTTAGAGCGAAAGATATGTCTCTTTTCATAAAGTGGATAAGCTCCTCTGTTCAAAATATTTTCTAGATTGAAAGGAAAAGTAAGGTAAAATAAGGAAAAGAAATTTACTATGGTCATTTGTAGAGGAAGAAATTATGCACAAAGAAATCCAGCTCCTTTCTTATAGTTAGAAAGGAAGTTTATGTTAAGGAACAAATTAATTGAAATCAACTGAATTACAATGGAAAGCCATCTTCTCTTTACAGTAAATGATATGGCCAGATAAAATAGCAAAAATAACTCTCTATAGCACGCATCCAGTCAAATTCTAAAGCCCATATAGCTTTCCCTAACTACAAGGACAAAGTAAAAGTTTCAGAGTATTAAGATGTCAAGTTTTGTAATGTTTCTTTACTTTTATTTATTTATTTAGCTAAATTGTTGCTAAAATTTCCTGCCAGTGTTTCCAGAGAAAACACAACTCTAAAAATAGATGCATGCTTAACCAGCCTCAAGGTTTGCTCACAAATGGAGGAAAAATCTTCCTCTCCTTTTTTCAGTATTTTTAAGGGCTTTGTTTCAAAAAGATTCAGCAAAAATTTGTAGCAATAGCCCAAACTGCAGACAATTGTCTGTGTTTCAGACTCCTGTGAGCTTGTCAGAAGTCCTTGAAAGGCAGATTAGAAGACTAGTAATGTCCATTATTTGAACATTTGAACATTATTTGCTTGCTCCACTATTTGAACAAGCAAAGTTACAGCAAGGTGAGCAACCAGCTCACAGGGTTTCACAACTAGATGTGTAGGATGGATGCACATCCATCAGTAGAAACTACAGATAAGCACCCCAGATTTTGACTCATCCCTAGCTTACTCTAAATTTTCTTTAGACTTCAGCCTGGACCTTTAAATTAAAGAATGTTTCTTTATATCACCCAGGCTTTATCAGCAAGAAATGCAACAGGAGATCTTGTTCTATTTTGGGCAATTTTGATCACCATTCTGACAAATATGCAAGCAAAGGGAGAAAACTAAAAATAAAAACAGTGTACTGAAAATTTTTTGAACAGCAAAAGTCATCCTCACTTTCAGCATTTTTGAAAGACTAGGCTAAAATTTATTAATTGCAGATTATTAAAGCATTTTTATTATTATTTTTATATTGTACAATCCAATTTTTGTACTGCAATAGAAAATAATTTCCATAACTGACTACAACTAATATATGAGGATATTTTGTAGCTGGATTTTATTCATAAATAGAAAGGTGTGATCAAATTATCCATCTGCATTATATTTTTTTTTAAAATACCTGTCTTTTTCCATAATATTTTAGTAATATAAAACAGTATAAATCACATAATGCAAAAAAATGGTATTACTATTTCATGAGAGAAATGCCTCTGACTTCAGAAATTATTTTACTGCCCTGAACTTTCACTATAATCAAGGTATTTACTAATATGATTTAATTTGTCCTTCTGCTAAAAGGACAAAGCTGATAGACTGGTGACAAGATTGTTAGTTTACTGTTTCTTCAGCTCTGATAAATTTTGGTGGAGAAATTACAACAATCTGAGAGTTTAATTTCCCTCAGCCAATAGCTTCAATTCCAAAATTGTTTGGTATTGGTATTCCTTGATTTTTCTAGTCATTCAGGGTAAAAGAGTTTATTTGCCAGATGAAGAAGAATGATTGTTTGAGTACTGGTATTCAAAATTACCAAAAGAAGTAGGAGTCTTTTGGTTTTGAAGCAGGTTATTAATTGTTTTGTTACTCTTCACTTTTACATATTTATGACTTAAAATCTTTACATGAATTGCTGATAAAATGGATAGCTAAAATTGAAACAGAAGCCAATATGATGCCACTCATTCATTCTGCAGGTGGTGTGCACTAAAAATTAATATCACATAAAGATGATTCAGTGCTCTCAATACCAGAAAATTTAAGTTGTGGAGCACAAGGAAAAGACAACATTTGAACAGATTGGTCCCAGTCTGGCTGGGTGAATAGGTTGGCTGGTCCAGCTACAGGATAAAGATGAGGACTTTAGATAATCAGGATAGAGAGATGGTTTCTAAGCCAGGATGAGTCATGTTTCTTATTTTCATTCAATTTGCCCTAAATTAATGGGATGTAGCTATGTTATTACCTATCTTCCTATAATACAACTGAGTAACCATCAAAAAATAACGTTTTTCTGTTTTTAATTTTTTTTTTTTTTTTTTTTAAGCCAAAGATGAATTCTGAGTGTGTGCTGGGGTTTGGCTGCTTAAGTTCAGAACCAAGCTGGGTAATGGCACAAGTGTCCAGCTTTAGAGACCTCCTTGAGAAACATCTGCTGGGAAATCTTACCAGGATTCCCCATGCCAGCAGATATAGGAGATTCCCTGTGTCTGTGAATTAAGCAGAGGTTGTGCTTGCTTTTATATATTTTAAACAAATAAACACAAGGTGCTGTTATATAAATTGCTTGTCAAATGTCTGTATCATTCTTTACCTGCTTGTTCTGTGCCTAAATATCTAGACTTCAGTTTTGGCACTGCAAGGCATTGTGACATAGATGTAATTTGAAGTCCAGAAAATGAAGTCCATGTTTATGCACTAACACCCATCATATGTTTGAAATTATACATATTATACATACATTATAGAAGCAGCTCACTAAGAGATGGCACTAGAAATTACATTTTTGCATTCATAATGCCAAATTTAAAATCTTTAGGAAAAGATTAAAACTTTTGTAATTGCCAAGTCCACTATGTCAGATCAGCAACCTTCACAAACACTGTGGTCTAGCAGGCTGAGGTTTGTGGTTTTGTTAGGAAAAATGTCAAGCTCATGGAAAATTGCCTAACTAGTCATATTAAAACAGAAGGATAGAATGTTATAACAAGGGCTTCCTGTCCCCTCTTTGATATATTTAAATTTTAGGTCTTTTAAGCTATTTAAAAACAATAACAAAATATTTGGGCAGTGTATACCTAGCTACCTATATATTTGACTGAAAACACATAATGTATGTATGGAATCACAGAGTTGTAAAAATTCTGGAAGGAGCAATCTGGGATATAGAAAATATACTTTTTATAAACCAATATCATTGAACTGTGTCAAAACATGGATGTAGACAAATTCTAACATTGCAGAGCTGATTCAGAGTTCTGCTATGCTGAGCTGATAGTCTGAAGGAAATAGGATAGATGGAATCAGATAACTTCCAGCTTTGCATGGGCTTTCTTTCACCTCGGGGATATAGGCAATCCTTTTGCTCATATTCTGTGGCAGAAACCTAAAGGACTGAAGCAATCTCCCTGTGAGGAAGCAAGCAACTCAGATGAATTTAATAAATTGAATTGGTTTATAGCAGGATAGTAGAACCTCTTCTAGAGGGTCTTTCCAAGGACAAAGCAAGCAATTCACATTTGGTTCAATAACATTCGCTTACATAGCAAGAAAGAATAATTACCCCATTGCAGGAATGAAAGGTGAAATTTAATAGCTTAAGTTATTTTGTGGGTCAGATAAGATAATCATGGTAGTTCTTTTTGACCTTAAAAATCTATGGATCTGTGCATTAAGCAGTAGAGACCTGTCTAGGTTTTTATATACAGTCAAAAAATTGAATAATGTTTGGAAAGAGTAGAAACTTTCTTTCCTCCCTCCTGGGGACGTGATAGGAGGCAAATACTGATTTTACCTATACTTTTTTACATCTCCAACACTTATTCATCCCCTCAGACTAATAATGATTTTAATTACTTTTGCCATCTTTCACTGTATTGTTTTACACTGGATTTAAAAGTCACAAGCAATGATTACAAGTATGTATCTTTCATTGACTTTTGCAGCACATAATGCATGGAAAAAATAATGAATATGAGACACTATTTCATAGTTTCAGGTCAGGTTAGTATGATAACATAGAAATACTGGATTACACAGTTTGATTGCATAAAAATTGGGTGAAAGTAATTATTTTCATTTCTGGGACAATACCTTAAAAGCTAATCAATAAATGGTGAAGAGCTGCTTGTTGTATTGTTTCAAGCCTCTGAAAATACTTAACATCTCCCAATTTCTGTAAATAGCAAAGGAAAAATCAGAGACAATGGCCAGATTGTGTTTATTTTCATGGATTATTTTTCCAACTCAAACTGTCTGCTGTATTCCAAAATACTGTAATTTGCTAAAAATATTTCCACGAAATAAAAGTATCAAATGCAAAAATAGTGGCACCCAGTGGTCAAGACATACCTTATCTTTGTGCTCAAAACAGCAAATTATTTTTTGAGAAATGTCATACTTCTTTCAGCTGGAATATAGTATACCCTGTTCCAATGAAAGGACCAATTCCTACTTCAACATCATTCTTTGCCATAGGCTTTGTTTTCTCATGTTCAGTGTGTTTCACATTTATTTTGGGATAATTTGTTTCTGTGAGCAAAGAGGGTCTGAATAATCAATACAAGTTGTTGATTGCCTCAAAGGTAATTAATTCCTGAGGGGACACATCTGAAGAGGTTGTATAGAAAGATAAATCCAAAACTTCTATACAAATTTCACATTTCCTTTGCTAAAATGGGAATTTTGGAAATTCAGACAAAGAAATCAAATGATTCAGTGGTTTACAATGATGATGTGGCTTCACTTCAGTTTAGTTCAGTTCCCTGCATAACTCTTGTACAATGCTTTCTCTACCTCAGCAATGCATATTAGTCTATACACGTGGAACCCTCACCAAAGTCTTGTAATTTTTCTGGTCAAAACTGCTAACACACCTTAAGCTGCTTATCAGCTCTGGGTGATTATAAACCACCAGTTCTCCAGTGTCTTCCAAATCAACGTTCTATAACCAGAAATCTGCTTTCACTGTTCACTGCAAAAGAATTATGGAGCAAATGAATGTATAGGCATTAAAACCATCCACCAACAATAGCTGCTGAAAACAGCTCACCTGTAGAAAACCCAAAGAATTTGTCAGGAGGACAGGATCAAACAAATTAAAATAAAAGAAAATAGTGTCTTTTTTTTTTCTTTAAAAAAGAATTGTCATGTGCTAAATACAGTAACAACTACCTCCAATATTGAGGTAACATCTATTATCTCACAACATTGTAATTATTATTATGTACAAGAGTCAGCAATCAAAATATTTGTGGGATAATCTGGCTCCACAAAAAGTATTATCATTGGAAGTTTTATACTTTTTTTTTTTTTGATTACATTATTTTCTGTGTTTGAGTAGAATGTTATTCTGGAGACCATTTCACTGAAATTAACACCAAAACTAAACACAACAGGTATTTGAAAATCCTGTACAACTCAAGCAGATGAGCTTCTGAAGAAAGAAATGACACAAATTAAAGATGAAAAATATATTTAGCCTGTTTTCAATGAGCTGAACTACTTATAACTGTTGAAAAAGGTAATGGTATCTGAACATGCATAAGAAGTCTGTTGTGTCCATCACACAGCAGTCTACTAGAACGTTAGTTCACTGGTTAATTCCAGAATAAGGTTGCTACTTTTTTTTTTTTTTTTAACTTCTGCAGAACAAAATCCAGATTTTAGGGAAAAAGAATCTATAAAATTTAATCCTATTTTTAAAATAAAGAAGTTTTGATCGAATTTTATACACTTGAGAAGATAATATGCTTTTTTTTTTAGCACTTGCCAATGTCATGAATCTTGCTATTGAAATAACATTAATATTGATCATAATATAGAATTTCCATTTCAGAGGTCTTTGTCTTCTTGGTTTTCAGAGTTTGTGGAAAAACTGTTAAGGGGTGGGGCTGCATTTTGTGAGATAGCTTTTCCTGGAACATATCTCAATAGAGTTCAGATTCTTGAGGAAATAACAGAAGCAGTCACAGTCTTCACAGTCTTTCTTGCTTAGCTGGGAAGTAAGTGAATATTTTTTTAATGAATAAAAGAAGAAATTGAATATGAACAGGATGGGTTGCATCAAATATGTACTGCACTGTTCTGAGAATCTGAGTTCAAGCAAAGTTCAGTGGCTTACTGCTTTACTGGAGAAAAACATGGGCATGGAATCAAGCTTGCATTAGCAGAAACCTATCAAAGGTATCTTCTGGCTTCTAACCTAATGTGATTTAATATATGTATCATACTGAAAAACATGGGCAGTGGATATGAGTTCTACATCTTGTTGAGTGCATTCAACTCCTCCACAGCAATTTAAGACATGTGAAAATAATTCTAAGAAAGATTTTCAGGCCAGAATGTGTTCAGGAATGAAGACAAAAACCTTTTGTGCATAGTATAAACAGTAGCTTCAGGTTGATATAATTAAAATCTACACTATGTGCTAATCTCAGCTGAGTATGTCTATATATTAAATACTTTTCAGAAAATGTTTTGAGAAAACTCAATATTGTACAGGCTAGTATTTTTAAATGTTGTTTTGAGGTTGTTTTTTAAAGTATTCTTAAAAAGGAAAAAAACCCCTTTTTTATTCATAAGTTGTACCTCACTTTGGAGAATTAACCTTCAACATCTCAGGGTTCTAACAGTACAAAGAGGCTGCAGGATGATCTGAGAACCACCTATAAATCTGTGGCTGAGATGTTCTTGCAGCTAAGCTGCCATATATTTGATACTTACAATCATAATTACTCTCTCCCCTTGTGTCCCATAAAATAAAATAAAAAATACACATATTCAGCAGATTTTGAAAGTACCCCAAAGCTTCTCTACTTTACACTTCCATAACATTTAAAATAGGCTCTTCTTCATTTCATCACAAGTTACAACTGATGAATCCAAATTTCCTACTGTAGCTTTAGGGAGGGAAAACCAAAAGCCTGTCTTAATGGTGTAGAATTGCCCTTCACTAAAAAAAGCAATCATCATCTATGTTAATTAATGAACATTTATCTCATTCAGGGCTGCCAGAGGGTTTTTTTTTAGAGGACAAAAACAACAAAAGCAAACAAACAAAATCCCCAAAACCCAATTTATTCTCTTCATCCTCTCTTCTGGCTGCCAATTCCTCTTCCCAGACACACCCAGCAGTCCCTGATTCACTTTCCTTTCATTGTTCTGTGACTTTATATTGATGATGGCTCTGAGTGAAACCTTTGAGATGAAGGTCAGCAGTTTCTATCTCTTTTCAGTGTATCAAAAAGGCTGCTAGCAAGACGAAGTCAAGCAGATAAGCTTTAGGAAGAAACTGAATGGAATCTCTTGGTGAAAACTATCAGTAGGTAACAAGGAATGGTAGTTGACTGAGGGAAGAAAGAGATCAGGAGTCAAGGAGACTGAAAGAAAAAAGCTATTTTGATCTGATACAGTAAAACAAGTGGGAGGATTCTGTTTAACTTTCATCACGAGTCCTGGCAAAACTTCCAATGACAGATAAATTCCAGACAATATAAGAAGGTTCAAATTTCTCCTTAATCTAGACATAGTTATGTAACCATGAAAAATGATTCAATTAATTTTCCCTAAAGGATTCATCTGTCAGTTGTGTGCATGCTTATGCTACACGAACATATGCATGTATTTAACACTTAAGGCCTATTGTTACCCTTTTTAGTAAATTATTCTTTAAAGGTGACGCCTTGCACTATTTTATATTGATACAGTTTTAGAGTCCCATTCATGGAAGGTCAAACTGGATTCTGTCCAACTAACTAGAATCAGTTTGATTTGGAAAAGAATTTTGATAAGAAAAAGAAGAAGGTGAGAGAAAAACATAAGGTTGATTTTTTTTTAACTGCAAATTTATTTCAAGTTTTGGTTTCAAAGTCTTGATTTTGTTTCAGAGTCAGTCTAATTCTCAGAAAGACGACAAAAAAAAGGATTGTAAGAAACTGTGGCGTATCTTTTATTCTTTTTTTAGTTTTGAAAAATAAAATGAAGAGCAAAATGTGCTATGAGCATAGGAATAAATTAAATCTTATTTTCTAGGCATCTGTGTCTCTCAACATAACTCCAAGAGTTGACTTGATATTTTTTCTTGCCTTTAACTATTCTACAGTAATTTCTCTGATTCTTTCCATCACAGCTCCATTAACCCTACCTGCAAATCCCAAAGTTATCTTCTGCATCATCAGATCCTCACCTGAAAAGAGGTAGGGCAGACTGTTGCTGCTTTTGGTGATCCAAAATTCCAAGCAGAACTTGAGAACTTAGACTACATTTTTCTCAAATAATAGAGCTCATCTTCTGTATCCATCTTAACATTTTTGAATGAAAAGGAACAGAATATCCATGACACTGGAACCTTTCATGTACTTGTTGTTGAGGACTGAGTAAAATTTCAAAACTTATTAAGGTGGGAGTGATAGATGTGAAAACACACTCTGGAACTACGAGACTAATCACCTTCAAGTTATCTCTTCCCTACAAATGGAATATTATGCTAAATAATATGAACTCCATAGTTCATATTATTCTAATGAAAAAAAAAATTTAATGAAAAAAAATTTTCTCCAAAATGATTGTATTCCTGACAGAAGAAAACACGTGGACTTCAAAACTACATTTGGAACAAAACTCTTTCAAAAGTTGATAGATGTTTGAACATGGCTTGTTATGAAAACTTCACATTTAAAAAAATGATAAAATATAAATAGTCATTAATGCATTTAGGGGGGAAAAAGGAAAATAACGTTTGCAAAAGAACTTTCATGGGTCTCATTTTTATTCACATTCTCTATTCCTCAGTGGAGAGAATCACCGAGAGTATATGAAATAAAAGTAATTGTGAGTGCCTTCAATTTGAACTGGCTTATTCTCCTTTATCTCTTGCAGGCTGGGCCTACATATTTATGTTTGAGAACTTAGTTCTACTGTCTGGGGACAAGTTATTCTCTTTGTGGTAAAACCATCTGGCCATCCATCATTATGTCAGCCTTCAGCTTTACTCAGCTGGTGACTATTTCCTTGCCTTGTTCAGGAGAGTGAGTTGACCTGTTCTAATAAAGTTTCGAGGGAATCCATCAGCTGTTTTCTCTCTTATATTATTAATGAGCTCTGTAAGAATTTTTTTACTCAAGACCTGAGTCTTCACCTACTAAATAGTCATACATTCCTGGGATTTGCTGCTTTTAAGTGTTACTTTTGCTTATTTTTCTGTGTTTAGGTTTTGTTAGGTTTTTTTTGATTATCCATCCATAATCCTTATTGTGACAGTGACAACAAAAATATTCTCATAATAAAGGATTCTTCTTATAAAGAAGAAGATTTTAAAATTATTTTCATCTACTGAATCAAATAAAGTAAGCTATCTTTTTTTACTAATTTACTATTTTTACTTGCTTTAAGTTAAAACAAAAAGATTTATAGATTTGATAAATTTGTTATAGAATTGTCTCATTACTTGATGCTGAAATACTATCAATTACTATCAAAAATTTTTTCAGTAAATTCTGCCTTTTAAAAATTATTTTTCAAAATTATTTCTGTTGTCACACTTCTATACCTGTCTATCTACTGTCAGTTCATAGTGCAATTAAAAAAACAAAAATGAGACAATATAGATATAGCTGCAGAAAGCCAATTTTTTCAGAATGAAAGTTCCCTTTTGTTTTATTCATAAATTATTTTTTTTTATCTCAGAATTTGTCTTCAATCTTTCATCTTTAAACCAACCCAAAAGCAGTATGTGAAGCTCCATGCAAGGTTTCCTCTATAAAAATAAAAATATTAAGCTTTTGTTTTCTTTGGGGGAGACAATTTATATTCTTATAGCATAAATTGATCATGTTAACTTCATTGTTGATGCTAAAATGGAAATTTCTGCCTAACTTAATCCCAAGCAAGAGAAGTAGATGTAGGGTGGGAATTTAACTTTGGACAAAATCTTATGTCTTCATTTCACTATCATTTTCCATAATGCCTCACATTCTACATGACTAGGTTTGAATAGTCCAGACTTGGAAGGAATGTAATTTCACCATTTTGTAACTTTAACCTGTTTTCCAGCTACGCTGTGCATCAGCTACTAATTAAAATGGATACTGAAACTTAGCATATATACCATGTTTTCCAGTTCTTTTCCAAACATTTTCCACATAGTTGTACTAGAAGTAACTTTTACATATGAAAAAGAGATTAGATTTATTTTGCAGCAGTTAAAACTCTGGGAAGATCAGAAGAAAAACTGTTCTGTCACTGAAAGCGGAGGAAACTGTAGTGACTTCCATTACGTAATTATGCTGCACGTGCATTGTATCTAGTTCTTCAGTGCACATCAAACTGGTTTTTTAATAACAAATTGTGAGCCTTCACTCTCTCTTCCTCCAAAAAATTTTGTGCATTCCCTGAAAAAAAAAAAAAGTAATATCAGGAGATGTTGTCAGATCTCAGTTCTGGAATATTTAATCCCAAATTAAAGATAAAGATCATCTTAATGAAGGGAAATCAACCTCTGAAGCAAAGGGGAGATTTGAGCCTGCTTCCCTCATGTCTTGAATGGATTTTCAGGCAGGAAAAGGGCTCATTCCTCCAACTGGTATGTGAATATTTCTTTTGCTTGTCTCTGTCTTGACAAGACTTTAAAAACATAATGTCTCAAAAATGCTAACACAATTTGTTGCGTAAATGCTGAATTGAACTGGTTTTACATTTCTCTAACATAAATATTTGGATTCAGACAAAAATAATTAGAAATTCAATCAAAATTATAACTATCCTGCCAGAGGTGTGTTGCTCAATTCCATTTGTGACTTTCATAGCTTCATGTTGTTAGCAGCTTTTATAAAATTTTCTTTAGAAATCCTGATGAAGTCCCCAGTCATATAGAAGCTGATTTTATGATTGTTGTTAGTCTCATCATTAGTTAATGAAGCTGATTCCTAAACATCTAGACATAAAATTTTCCCTTTGTTAAGTGCCTCAAAAATTCGTGATCTGTGGACTGCCTAAGTCTTGTGGAGATGTATCACTAAAGTGTTTATTCTCTACTTTTTTAAAAAATAATTTTTGTTAGTGCATCTGGATAAGTTTTTTGAAAAACATCTGTGTTTACAGTTTTATTGTTTTTTCACTTGACTCAAACTAGTATGTATCTATATGAATAGGTATGTCTTTATGCATTATGCATAAGCCTTATGGAACAATACATAATGCATAAGAACAAACACATTGAGTCCTATTCACTCCTTACTGTAGAAAACTTGCCTTTAAACCATATCATTAAAGTTTTGGGGATGTTTCTTTCATATTGGAATCAGACACCACTTTGTAGGAAATTTTTTATAATGGCACTTCAGAGAAGCTTTGGGGCAATTCTGCAGCTGTTCTTATGATTATGTATAAAACTTAATTCTGTTTCTGTAAGAGACTGTAATGGAAACCAAAGGATTAATCACTTGTTGTTACAAGAACAATTTCCTGTAATTTTAAGAATTTAAAACATCTTCATTGTCATATTTTGTAAATTAAGATTGCGTGAAGATGGTGTGCTCTATTCCTCAGAACGTGTCCACCAAGATAAAAAGAGAGTTAGCTGATGGTGCTAACCCTTATTTAAATTGAAACAGAAGATTGTGAGGGGAGGTAGTCAATATCCTTCTAAATTGCTTTAGCCTCTTTGAACAAGAAATATCTCAAATATTTGAGCTCTAGTGGGATGAACAATGGCAGATGAAATAGTTGCATTACTATTTTATTTAGCCATTATCTTAATTCTCAATACCGTTCATAACTTTCATTAGCTGAATATGTGAAAGAAATTATAATAAAATGTGTGAAAACTCTTCAATTCAGTGATGGAGCCCATAAAATATTCAAAATTTAATATTCAAAAGTTAATGATAGTGAAATACACAGTATGAGAGGTTTGAGATTGTAAACTAGGGATGGACATGTAAATTGCCCAGCCACTAAAGCAGAGAAAACAGATAGAAATAATCAAGTAACCAGAAATATGCATTGAGAAAGTGTCCATTTATCATTATTATGCCTCCATTGCTACCACTAAGTGGTTTTTTAGTTCCTTATTTATAGACAGTTGCTTTACAAAAATGTGCGTGTGTGTATATATATGTATATACATATATATATAGATATACACACACACATACATACATACAAACAAATATACACAAATGCTAAATCAGAATTCATACTTCAGAGATTTGTTGTCTACAGTCCAGATCATACTATGAACTTGGTATCATGAATCATGGTGTATCAGTATGCATTTTCAATTAAATGAAAAAGAGATTCATCCACATAAAAATTTGAGCCTTTGTAGAATCTGAAGCACAAACAGGTCTGTGGCCCTGATCTTAGGCCATCTAAAGTGCACTTCTATCTCTTTGCTGTATTTGGTGATTTTGAATCAATCTTATGTGCTTGTACGTATGTTCAGGTGCAATAACTGGAAGCAAATGACATATGGCACTTTAGAGGACACTATGAGGTCAAGGAAATCATCAGACTAAGTTTTACAGAACTTGAAACTGAATTATTTGAATCACTTTCATTTACCAAACCTAATGGTGAAAAAAGTAAATAAGCCTCTACAAAAGGTTGAAATTCAAATGAGGCAGTCTCAGGCCAGAATGACTCAATCTAAAATGAAAATATATACTGGCTGGAAGTGGTGAAACACATGGAGAGAAAGATCTAATGATACTTTTAGAAGTCAGATAGAAAAATATAAGAATTATTTTTTCCTGAAGCTTTTTCATTTTTTTGAACATTTTTTTGGCCTTCTTTATTTCTTAAACTGTTGCATATTGGTGTTTTTCTTTTTCAAAAAATACAATCTTGTAATTTTTAACTTCTGTGAACATTATTAGAATGTACAAATCATTTAAGACAAATAACAGGGCAAAGAATGATAGAAAAAAAAATGAAATAAAACATGAGAAATAAAATCACTTACCTTTCAAAGTTTACACTGAACTAAAAAGGCTGAGGATCTGAGTTTGGCTGACTACCATGAAAGGGATTGTGCGACTTTTCCTTTCTCCACAGCATGCAAAGCAGGATGCCCAGCTTTTAAAATGAATTTCCCTCATTTAACCATCATGATAAACAAACTTCAGAATCCAGTGTGAAGAGATAACAGTAGATGGGGATGTCCTCAGTTTTTCTCTGTATGTGGGATCATCTTGTCATATGTTGTTTCTTTCTTAGCTGTCACGCTTCTGATCTCATCCAACCACCTGAGCTGCTTAGGGAACTTTAATTTCAAGAGCAACCTGGGCAGCCTGCCTACCTTTTCACACACTTAATAAAACCAGACAGAAAGAATTACAGACTTAAAAAGGGATAGGGAAAAAAATGCTTATGGAAAAAGTAACATAAGGTTGTTATTCTAAAGAGGGTTCACATTTGTTTTCAATATGAAACTTGAATATGGCATGGAAAATTGAAATAGGTTTTTTTTGAGGGCTGCACTAACAGAAAAAAAAAAATAGAAAGTGTGATTCAGTATTGTAGAGAATACCTGGCATACAGCAATATAAATATGAATAATTTCTAAGCAATTATTTCTCTCTACTTGGTTGAATTTTCTTGGGGTAAAATACTTGTATCTGCATTGTTTACGCATTTATCTTTTTTTTTTTAATTATAGGTGGAGGTTTTTTCATCCTCATATAAGAGGTAATGTCACTTCTATTTTATAAACGGCCTGGTTCTAATGTTATGCAGAGTGCTGAAATAATCAGTAATGACAGGAGACAAATGGAATATATGACTTCTTTAGCTTGGGAAAAAAATAACTCTGTGAAATGAGTCTTACAAAGAATTTTGAGTTTTATTTATTTCCACTTAGATTTGCATGAGTGAGGTACAATAGCACACAGATTTAACTATATGCCAGATGCAAAGTAGGAGCCAACCCCATTCCTCTCAGAAATTATGATATGACAACTTTCATTAGTTCAGTACTTAACATGCAATGACTTTTGCTTTCTCCTGTACTTCTTGCCCTCTCTGGTGTACTGCACACTAAATGGGTAATCCCTTGCTCGTTAGCTTGATGCTGCATCCCTGCAATTTGCAAACAGCTCTCCCCTGTCCTCAAGATTTGGCATTTGGTTCTCAAGATTTCCTTGGAAATACTTCCATGATTTTCAGTACCTGTGATGAATAATGTAAGCAGTGTCTAAATCTCAAATGACACAACTGAGAAATTAGACAGAAAGATTAGGATTCTTTTAGCAGTCATTATGGCTCCATATCAACCCAGATGTCCTATGTACAAGGAAGCCAGCTCCAAATATCATGGAACAAGCAGAAACAGAGATGGTTTAACTGCATGTCACAAATCAAAAATTAGCTTTTAACATCTTGTTTTCTTTTATTCTCAAAAAGACTGCTTTTGCTTAAATTCAGCTTCACACAGTTTTTTAGTGATGTAAATTTGGGCTTTTCTGGCTGTTCTTGACATTGAGTATGAAGAAGATCCATTCAGTTCTACTGAAAAGACAAGCCTTCAGCACAGAGGGAATTGCTCCTGTTGGTACTGGAAACTCCTATATTCTTCAGTTTTTGCTAAAAAGTCTTTCATATCTGGTGGAGAATATGGTGGAGAATAACAAGCCTTAATGATACACACACAAATGTATATATATACAAACTTGTCATGAAATATCAAAGAGGAAGCATCAAAATACTGTCACTGAACTGATGCACTGAAGTTGACCATTTCAGGACTCTTACCAATTTGCAAAACTGTTTGAAAAGGTGAGAACTGTTTGGAAAGGCTGGTCCTCTTCATTCTTGGTTATTTGTCTACTTGTGGAACTTAAAACCAATAGAATAAAGGCTAACGGGGAGAGAAAATGAACAGTATTTCTGATTACATATGCTTTCAGCAAGATACTGATCATTAAATCTTGTTTAACTTTTATTGTTTAATCCACCAAAAAACCCACAACCAAACAAACCTTTTTTCTGCAAATGTTAACTTTCTTCCCCTTTAGCCACTTCACTGTAGTGACACCATGAAGCTAGAAATAAAAACCCATAGTAAGTCCCCTTTAATAGGTAAAATTTAAAATACTCAATACTATCAATATAATGAAGGTGGGTTCTGATCATTTTTTATTTGGACCTGTCAGAGCATGATTTCTCCCTGTCACAAAGTAGAACTGGAAATTTGCTTGCAAACGCATTAGCAAAATCATGACAGATTAGTAAGTCACTTTTACTAAATATTTTAAATTTATCCTCTTTTTTTGTTTCTGATTAGCTAATAGTGTACAACAAATATATTTCCTACTTAAACATTTTAATATTAAATTATGAGTGTAACAGTTTGCAAGCAATTTATGTTACTGTTTTTAAATAAATGCTTTTTTGTTTAAATATTTTCATTTTTATATCCACTGTCTAGATTTCTCTATCCATTTCTCATCTGAATAAGTATATATATATATATATGCTATCATTAGTCCTCTATGTATTGTTTTTGCCAGGACATTCACATTTCTCCCACTCTTTAATCAGGCACAGGTGGTTTTTATATATCAGCCATATAATATGCTGGAGGATTAGCCCCAACTTTCAGATTTAATAACCTTTATACCTCTCCTTATATATATAAAAGAATTAGAGAAAGTCTATTCTTGTTGAAAGATTGTTGAAAAAACACTTGCTTAGAGACAGATTTAAATTACTAGCAGAAATGTGTCTCTCATGTACAATGATCAGGTTGACATCACTTCAGGGATCTTTGCAGCACGTTCTATTATGCTGCACAGGAATAATTAGACATTAATTAAGGCATTGTCCTGTGATAAGAACATGGAGAAGTTCTTTGGATCCTGTAATGAACAGCAATATTGAGTTTATTGCTACCTACCTACTCTATCTTAGCAGGTTATATAAAACTTGTTTGCTCTCTCATAGGGGTGCATTCCTCATTAGCCAAGTTGGCAGAATTTGTCTTTAAATCAGTGGTGGTCAACGAGAAATAAAACTTAATCCTGTGACATTAAAGTAAATGGTAACTTTTTCTTTATATATAGTAGACACAGGACCATGTTAATCATAATTTGTCTTGAAATATTTTTTTTCACATTTACAAGATCTTAAAAGTATGAGGTATATTCTTTTCCCTAAGTAGGCAACTCTTAAAACTAAACAAAAATAATATTTATGTCATCTCTTTCAGGCTGAATCTAAACTTCAATCAGGTATTTCCGTCTATTTTTCTCTTTCAAGAGGAAAGTTGGCTGGAAACTCTGGGACAATGACAGGTCCTTGAGAGTAAGCCAGAGAGTTATGGTGACAGGAACCATTCCTAAGCGCTTTAATAGTGGATCATCCAAGGGGAAAAAAGATTAGGGCAGCAATCTCTAGTGGGTACTTCACATCTGGCCTACTCAATGGTAATAAAGGTAGGTTATCATTGTTTAGAAGGTTGGGCAAACCCGCTCCAAACAATGAAGTACTATTAGTGGGACATGATGGTATGAGTCAGAAATCATCTGCTCTTTGAAGAGGTGAAACCTTTACCTCTTTTTGTGTTGTTTTTTTATCTTTTCTTTTTAGGCAATTTTAAAGGTGGATGACATATGTATTGCACCAATGTTGCAATGAGAGAAGCCAGATTAAAAATGTTGCAAAAAGATTGCAAAGCTGCAGTTTGAAACACAATCTCAAACATTTAGATACGTAAATAAATAAAATATCCGGCTGTATGTCAGCAGCTTAAAGCCTTGGCAGAAGAATAATGAAATATTCAGCTGAGGAGAGGTGTGGGTATTAGTTACATAAAACTTTGTATTGTATCCCTCCCTACATCTGGCTGAATCTGAATCCTCCTCCTTTCTTTCACTTCTACACTGCTATTTAGCATGGATTTTGGTTCCTGTGTACGGGACCCAAAGACACAAGACACGAGAGCATTGCACCAAGAGTGGAATTCAGCAATCAAGAGGAAAGATTTCACTGTATTGCTTAGCATGATTGTTGCAACCTGTTTTCTAAACACACTGAAGAAGGATGCAGCAGTAACATCTCCTGTAGTGCTGTCTTCTAGACATTCCAATAGCATATTGACTATGCAAATTAGGCTTTTCCAAAATTTATAGCTCCTTCTAAACATCAGTCCCACCTAACAGAGCTGACATTAATATTGTACATTTAGATTACAGCGTTGACATGTCAATAAATTTGCCCCCAAACTATGCACAAAACAGAACTCACCCATGACTGCAGTGCAGATGTAATGTCTACAATCATAGTTTCAGAAGCACAACTGCTACTGACTGATCTGCCAAAGAACTGATTGGTAGTTGTCTGTGGTGACAGCCTGTCACATTTGGTCTAGGAAGTCACTACACACAGACTAGTCACAACAGAGTTAAATATAACTGGCCGGCTACACATATAAATTATAAAATAAAATGTCAAAATATATCAAAGCCCACTAAAGTTATCTGTTTCACAGTGTCTTTGTTCAGTAGCTGCACCACATATCTCCACAAACAATTAAAGGAAACTCCAGGAAGCCTGTGCACTGATCCCTTAAGCAAAGCAGTTTCAGGAAACAGAATCTAGCACAAATTTTCCTATGAGTCTCTGTCCCTTCAAATGATGCCACCACTGAATTCATGCCAAGTTGTTAGTGAAACTGGTGTGTAGGAGACTCAGCGTACACTGGAAACCTGTGAATTATGTCAGGCAATCTGGTTTTGGTTGGGCTTTTGTCCAGAAAGGATATCTGGTTTGATTCCCTCTATCAGAACACAATAGACTAGAAAACAGTTTAGGGAAAGTCAGCGTAATTGGGTGTTTCAACTGAAAATTCACAGCTGTGCAGCTCATAGGCATGAACAGAAAATGCTACAAGTGTGTAAAAACTTTGGACCAGAGTTTTCAGGAGTATGTTACCTTACCATTTCTGCAGTGGATGACAATGTAGAATGTCTCTGGAAGACAGATGTGGTCTAGGTGGTGCTTTCCAAATATATCTTCTGTTTCAGTTAAAAATTTAAAACACTTTGGTAAACCCTGTTCTCTTATCCAAGCCAAGAAGTTTGAGCTGGCATTGCTGTTTTTAGTTGAAAATTGGGAGTTTTGAATATTTGGTTCCAAAGGTTCTCTTTGAACCTGATAAAATATATTCTGTAGAAAATGTTAACATTTCTCAGAATGGTTGAGAAAGTGGATTATAAACTCAGTTTCATACACTGAGATAGTTCTGGCAGATAATTTCAAACACACCAGAAGGATTTTAGCCCTCTAATGAAACTGTATTTATTCTTGTGGATTCTGCAAACTGGACTGGGTTGCTCAGAAGGCTATTGAGATGCAGAGTAATCTTCAAGCACAGATTCTTAAATATGTTGTAAAATTGCTACATATTAAAGCTGTATATGTTAGGAATTTAGAGAGTATACACTATTAGGAAGAAAATAAAAAAAAAGGGGACTGTGGGACTTTTTCCATATTTTTACTTTTGGGACAAAGATACTTTCAGCATACTGCAATCATCATCTTCACCTCTGGCCTTCAAGATGTAATTCCTCATACAGCAGCTCTAACCCCATAGGTCTGACACCTGAGATGCTGAGCTGTAAGTAACTCCATTTAGAGCTGTTCTGTCTCCCTACATGCTGCTGGGCTGTAGGCTAGTGAAGCATTTTTCCATACATTTCCATACTAGCCCTATTTATTCTGCCAGGTTCTAGCTGTGTCTGCATTTATTTCAATGCCACTCCTAAAATACCAGTACAAGTAGCAAGATTTTCCTTGGAAAAGGCTTAAAGTGCTGTAGAAATTCATCTTTAGGTGAGCCTGAATCTGGTGTCCCTGTAACTGGCAGCGCTCTACAGGGGTCAAAAGTATGCTGATCTACCCTAGAAATCAAAGCCTTAAAGTATATTTTTAAGAAAATGAAAATATTTTTGGCAGATAAATCTGTGGAAATGTAATCCTACTATTCCAGATAGCCGTGGTGTGGGGATTCTGTCCAAGCCACCATTTCATAAATGTGCATTAGAGGTTTGTGCTCTGTATCCTATATAGTAGCTATGAAATGCAGCTCCTGCTTTGAACTTAGACAAAAGCAGCCTGGAGAACAATGATAATGTGTAGCACATGTTAACTCCTACATCCACCATATTTTTGCTGGACTGCAGTGTGGTACTATTATCTTTCTCCCCTTCGCATCTTTTTTCTGAACTCCCTTGTTTCAGCATTCATATGAAATCAGTTAATGAGTGGGTATCTTTAAAAGAAAAATTACTGTGTGGGGCAATATTAAAGTTAAATAACAGCTATACTTCTATATATACACTCCATTCTGAAACAAACAAATGTGTTAAATAATGAACCCCAAAGTCACAACTAGTCTAGAAAACATATTTTCTATATTACTCCCTTGTGAAGTCTTTTTTTTAAATGAATAAATGACCAAAATAAATATATTTTGTGTTTGTAGGTGTATAAACATATACATTTTTATATATCTGTCTGTCAAAGTTCTCATATGTGTTCCTTGCTGTGTAATTGATGCTATAAAATCCCACCTCTCCTTGAAGAGAGAGTTGAATGCATGGTGAGTGTGAAGAGACTGGTAGTGTTTTATGGAACCTGGCAAATGTAGGTGCAATAACAATAGGTGTGCCAACATCCATATGTCAACATCCAAAGCTTTTTGACCAGGCATTAAATCTTTTATAAGCTGGAGATAATTATTACTCTTTAAAAAGACCTTCTTGGAGACTATGAACAGATGTATTGTATTTATATATGTTTATTGACTTTGTGTTATAGATATGAATGACATTATTTGTAAATTAATCAATAGCAAAAAGGATATATTAAATATTGAAAAGGAGAGAGAAAAGACAGAGCATTATCCTCTTATGGAATAAAATACTTGCAGCTGCTTGTATTCACATCATAGCCCCACTCCCTCTTCCACAATAGTCCGTAGAGCCAGTGACATCATTGTCCTGTTACAGGCACTGATTCTGGGCTGAAGTTTGTCATCCTGTCAACAGCGAGTGTGACCATTTGTGTGGCAAGGACATGTTAGGACACCTGGGACACATTTGTGTATACAGCCTTTTCCTGCCAGCTGCCTGCAGGCTGCCTAAACTCAATCCCACCCACATTCCACTCTAAAGACCACAGTGGGAGAAGGACAAGAGAAAGAAGAGGAAGAGCGTGGGGGTGGGGATAAGAGGGATAAGTGTTGATAAGAGAGTACAATGTTTGGAATGTATAAATTGGACATGGGGGACAGGAGAAACTGTTTAAGAGGAGTTAAGATATGATGCATGGGACAATCCTTTTTTATCTGTGATTGTCTATGTTATTTTATATTTTAATAATTAAAAAATGATAAAATATTATCTATTTTATCTATGTTGCTGTCTCTTTGTATATACATGCATGTATGTGTCTACATTTACAAAGAGCAGAAAAGAGATTAAATGTTTTCAAGAATAGGCCATGTATAAATGTACTTATAGGTCTATGAATTGTGTTCAAATGCTTGGGGAAAGGATAGTAACCATCATTCCTTGTTTTCAATAATTTGTACATATGCACTGTACATTTCACTTCTTTTTCATATGGAAAAGCTGTAACATAACATTTGACTTTCAATTTTCAAGAATTGTCAGAAGCTTACACTGATCTCTTTTTAAAAACACCTCCAGCAGTACTGTCCCTTCAAAAGCACACAGTGCAATATCAGCTTTGAGATACATGATACAAATTCAACATTACTAATTATTTCAGATTTGTAACCTTACTATAAGTTGCCCAATTCAAGATGACCCTTAAACCTGTGAATTCTAGTGCAACTAAAGCAGGAAAACAATATTCTATGTGTTAGAGTGGGATATCACAAATCAGTCTGTGTCAATGTACCCTGATAGTAGGGTAGTAGGTCAATGTACCCTGATAAAGAGGGCAGAAAAGGAAACAAAGAGCTTGCATAAGAGTGTGACAAGATGTGGAATAAATAATGTATTGATGTTTAGAAATGGAGAACATTAGAGCAAAATGTGCAGTAATTCTTTTTATTTATGAATAAGCCACTCATGTAAAATCTACACCCTGTGGAGTAGCTGTAGGTGCCTAATTGACTGCCTGTAAGCAAACCATTACAGCTCTATTACTCCATCAGCTGCAGGGAGGACACAATGGGAGAAAAAACAACTTCTAAGTAAAGTTTTCACACCCCTGTCTTGTGGTGAACTCCTCAGCTGGTTTTCACATCCTAAATCCAGAGCATGTTTCTTCTCACCAGCTCCCTATCTATGTGGTGCTGCTATACACAGCATGCTCTGCTATGGCAATTCTGCCAGATAATTAGAAACAAATTTAGCCCTGGTGTAAGCATGAACACAGTTTCCAACAAAACCACTGCCTTTATTAAGAAAAATGTCACAGCAAGAAAGAAGTTCTGTCACACTTTTATAAGTGTGAATGTGTCATCATACAACATCAACAGATCTCCAGCTCCTCTTGTTTATCTTTTTTTCTCTCTAGACGTAACCTAAGAGTGATGACTGCAACAGAAGGTGGAAAAATCTGGAAAGAAATAGGGTAGGAGTGATTAATTATAGTATTTAAAGGTATATTTTTCTTGGCAATGATTATTTGTGGACAAAAAATTCATGTACATACTAATTTTTTTAAGAAATATGGGAACAAGACCAAGGCTACAATCCTCTTAGAAGATTCTTACTCCATTCCTTGACATCAAAATTTAGACTGATTCTTTCCGTTTTCCTCAGCTTAGCTACACCTTCCTAGCTTCAAGCTACAGAAATGGATATATGTAGTACAAGAGAAAACAAAATATGGTTCACTCCCATCTTCTAATCTTATGGATATCTAAAAATATCTCTAAACAAGACTCAATATAAAGATTGCTGATAGTCTGTGCAGGAAGTGCAGTGGTCTGTACGGAATGTCCCCCTGTGACCCAAGCAGTATTCCAGAGACCCAAAAGATCACAGTGGCGATGCTCAGGAAATACAGTGACAGCTGGCTTTTCTGAAAACTTTTTGAAACTTCCTTCTACTGTTTGGATAAGATATACCAAGAAAAAGGCCAGATGGAACTCAAAAATGCAAAAATAAAAGTGAGTATGAATATGTATTTATTCACATGCATATAAATTTCTCTCTATATATAATTTTTTAACAGTTAAAAACTGTCTTTAAAACTCCAAGAAAACTTGGGACTGGTTTCACTTCAAGATTGAGGTAGTTTAAACAAGTTCTTGTTTCATCAAAAGGAGCCCATCTACACCACCATCTCTGTAGATGAATAGATTATTGTCCACAAGCTACGAATTTGACCAGACATCAGTAGAGGCACAAAAAAGAACCTCACCAAAAATGGGGTCAGGGTTGATTCTTGTGTTCATGATGTGTCTAAAACAAGGAACAAGGAGGACAAATCTGATAGTCATCAGCCTTTTATTTTCTTCATGTATCTGCATAGTTAGTATTAAACACCATTATGAAGGAGGCAGAAAATCACAACTACTGCTTGTGGGAACTCATGCAACAGGGATAACTCAAGTGCTTGCAATCACATATTCTTGCCCTTATTTGTCTCAACATCTGCTGGATTCTCTCTGCTGGACTCCATGCCTATGAGCTGAGGGACCTGAGAGGATGGAGGTCTTTGAGATCTGCATACTTGAGAGTTCTACATGACTAACCACTCAAGGCACTAATGAAATTAATTGCACTTAATGAAATTGCATGTCTTCGGCTTAGTCTTTAAAAGTGTGAAAGGAAAAAATAAAATAAGAAAAGGGAAAAAGAAAAAAAGAACTGGCTGAGATTTTATGTGTTGAATGAGGAGGTTCAGTTTTTTGGGAAGCAATTACACTGAGGCAGTGGAGAGAATAAGTTGTTTCCTTTGCTGGTAAGAAGGTTTACAAGTACATCTGCATCTTTTATACTACCTCAGTATCCATCTAGTTAACCTTTAAGGATTTACCTTTTGTACTTACAGCCTTTTAAAAAGTTATAAAGATATTCATAAGAACCTCTGTAAGACCATTTTTTAAGCCATGGGGGAAGACATACATATTTCTATACTTATTCCATACACTCTTTTGTCTCTTAAGGGCTTTCTTCTTGTCAATATATTTTTGTGAGATAGCTCAGAAAAATAGAATTATACCATTTACCCATTTAGACAGCGATAAACATTAAGAGAATGATGCACAACATCTAAAAGAAAAACAAAAAAATCAATCTACAAACAAAACAAAGAAAGAAACAAGAAACTCACAAGTAAGTTGTACAGAAAAATCTCAAAATTAAATAAGCAGGATTTTGGAGATCAGGGACTGAAAAATTATGGTGTTTTTTTCCCTTAAATTTTCTGTATATCTTGCTATTTGGGGTAAAATCTAAGGTGATTTAAAATTTTTATCATGTTCCAGAAGACAGACAAAAAATAATTTTCTCAAATCAGACTTTTTATTGCTTCTCTGCTACACCACATGGTTACACAATGATAGTTAGATGCTCAAAAAGTAAAATTACCAAAACTCTTATGCAGAGACAATGTCCAAACAATCCAAGGTAAAATCCAAAACTTAAGCACCTACCATACACTCAAACTGTAATTTAAACATCTCCAGAAGGGTGAGCTAAAAGACTCTATGTACTCACTTGGATGTCTAAGGCATCTAAGTTTTCTAACCTGGTGTGTCTCTGCACACATCAAAACACGTCACCTTCTCAGCTGAATGAAGTGCACATCCTCCACCCCTGGTCCATCTGGGAGCAAGCAGAGGGTCGTGCTCCGTGTGCCAGGGCTCGGCAGGCGTGCTCCGAGCTCACTCCATGCACGGTGACAGCAGCAGTGGCAGCGCAGTGCATATAGAATTGTAGCATTCTATAGAGCTCCCACAGTCACTTCCATTCAGAAATAGGTCAGGAGAAGGCGGAAAGTACTTGCATGGCAAGACTGTTATGCAAAACCTCTTTAGTAACATCACCTCCTCCTCCTCCTCCCTCTCCTCGCTGGCTATCTTCTGAAAGAGAAGCAGGAGAGAGCTGTCTGCTGACTCTTCATATGACTTACACATAGAACTGCAGGCAAAGCATTTGGAAATCCTAGCTCCACAGAACCTAATTTGGACGATGGATAAGTGCCTAAATTTAGAAGAAACAAAATTTTAGATGCTTCTCTCCCTGACATTTTCAAATGTGTAGATTAGACATCCACCATCAAATGTACTGGCTGATATGAACTGTGTTTGATGATTGTAATGGAAAGTTTAGATGTCCCATATTGCTCTATGAATTTCACTCCTCAGGCTTGAATCTAATTTTGAGGCACTGAGTCAGTGAGCAGTCCTCCAGTACTTTCTTAAGATTTGAACCCTTAACCACATTTTCAAAAGTTCAAGATAAAGTGTATTGAACCTTACCCTGTGGATCAGGATGTGCACAGTGCCTTTTTCTTCTGAATACCTAAAAAAAAAGGAAGTTAGATCCTAATGTTGTCCAATGGTCACCAAAAAACTTGAAAAATGTGGAAACTGCTTTTCCACAGTTTTTTCAAAGAACTCCTGGTCAGAAATTAAAGGGTATCAGTAGTCCTAGAAAGAGCTCTATTTAGCAGTTGAAATGTAGAAATAAAGGATCAGGCCTCTTGTAGTCTAAACTCCTCCTCTATCAGCTTCATCAGGAACAGAAAAGTCAAAGCACAAATAGTCTGTTTTGTTCATTTCATTCACAAAGATGACCATGAACTTGACATCTCTGAGAAAGATTTCTGTTTTGCAAAGCTATCAGCAAATAAAGTAAAGGATGAAGTGATAAGACAAACCAACAGTCATTTTATCTGTAGAGATAGTTCAGGAAGTAACAGTTACATATAACAAGAAAAAATGAAATCCGTAGTTAATATAATCTTCCTGATATCTAACTCAATGTCTGCTTTCTCTCACTTCCTTATAACCCTACAGGCTTGCATTCATCTTGCAATTTTTATTGTAGTCTAACTTGGACTGTCACAGTCGTGCAGATGTCCAAATCTTTGTGCTCTTCTGTTTTTGAAATGCAGGCAGTTGCAGTATTGTGACTTTTTAGAATGGGCTGGATTGATTTAATTTCATCCATGAAATTTAGATTCTCCCAACTTTCTCTCTCAGATTTTCCCTGTGAATTATCTATCAATAAACACCAAGCCAGGATTGCTGGGCTATGAAGACATGAGCTCTAGTCTACACCACTCATCCTGCGCAGTTCCCTTTCGAAATACTATGTGCTATTTTCCCATTTTAAGTCCTCTTCATAAATAAGGTGTTCACATTTTATGAATCAAAACTCTTGATCAAGAGTGGTTCACAGCACCTTTATGTCAGTTTTGTTGCCCTGTGTTAAGGGTGCTGGAACAGTGAGGTGGGACAGCTACCCTTATGGTCACTGAGTGAGTTAGAAGTTAAATCCAACACAAAATTTCCTTTTCTGACCCCCAGACTAAACTTTCCTGCTCCTAAGGCTCTCCTGCATTTCCAAGATCTATTCTTGTAATATTCAAGGGACAGACTTAACAACTTTATTTTTAATGAAAAGCTAATGTGGTCAGTAGGTATTAACTTGTACAAAAATATTTGTCAAGGTCCATCCTAAAGATACAAAAAGCTTACTGAATTGTGGGTTTGGTTTGTTGGATTGTTTTACTGTTAGATCTGTTTCTGCCCTTAAAGACATTAAGCAGGGATCCCCAGAGCCTTTTTTAAAGTATTTTGTGTGGATAAATGCATATCATGTAAGTGCTGATAAATGAGGCCAGGTATATTTTAATAACCTTCAACGTGGAAGGTATTTGTGTACCACTCTTACACACAGTCAGTCACTGTGTATCTTGGCAAAGCAAGATCCGTTTCTGAGGAAAGAGAACTATTTCCATCCTTAATAAGTCATTCCAAGTTTCCTGTGATGTTATAAATAATCGGGCAAGCAGCCGGTTTTATTCTCCCTAATTTGATATGGCAGACTTGGAGAGCAGAAAAGTTCAGCCTCAACATAAGCTCTAGAGTTGGACTCTGACCAAAATTTCCCCCTTCCCTCCCATAATGAGATAAAGTTTATCATAAAACATGCTTACCAAGGCAGCTAAGACAGAGCTCAGGCTTCACATCTATTTCCTAGGAGCCCCTCGTCAGTCCTGCGTGCTGCATGCATGAGGTCACAGCGTGCTGGGCTTGCTTGGGGGAGCTGGCAGCCAGGCTGACAGTCTTAGCTAATACACTTGTCTTCTGGGAAAATAAAAAACTGCTTGCAAAACACAGCCTAAATTAGATTGTGAGTAACTGGAAAAGGAAATATAAAGTCACACTGTTTTAGATGCGTGTTGGGAAGGCAGTGAGGTGATGCATTGAGTACCTGGGTTACTGGCAAAGGTCAAACACCCTCATGACAGACATCTTTTAAAAATTTTGAGGACATACAACAATTGTCACAGAACTTTCAAGAGCTGCACAACCCAGAGACATGAGAACATAGCATAGCTTACTTTTATGTGTAAAAGAAGGTCAGTTAAAAGGACATATTCCTTCATAATGACAAGGGGAATTTATGATTATATTTGAACCTGAGAAAAGATTTTTTTTAAGTCTGCCTCTACAAATGATGCTTGGCAATATTTTGGGAAGGTCATTCATTCAAGCTGTTTCTAATTGTCATTCAATTGCAAAAGAAGTTAAATAAATAACTCTATCTACAACTCGGAAAGTAAGGAAGATTAATTAGATAATGTTATTGAAAGCACTTATAGGCACTCAGTAATAATAATGCACACCAAAGCACTTCATTGATGTTCATTACTTCCAAATATGAGGGAAAGGGATTTTTTTTTTGTTTTTTAAATGCTTCAGGTCGTATTTACAGATCAACTTCATTTCCAAAATGCAATCCAGATGTATTGTTATGGATTTTCAAATAAAATTATAGCTTTAAGGTGAAACATGCTAATAGGAAAATTAACTTGTTCTGATGAGTCATAACATAAAGTAATTTCCCTTTTAAAACAAAGCTAAAACCTTACTTTGGTCCCTTAACCCAGATGGTATTCCTTCAGAAGAGGTAACTTGGATTCAACTTGGATCTTTTATGCTTCCTAAGACATTCTGCATTCTTAAAAAAAAAATACTATGTGGGAATTAAGGATATTTTTCTAAAGAATCTACTCCCAATTGTAAATCTACTATTAGAAAATTAAGAAACTGTTAGCTGAGTTACACTTCCCTACCATTTATATGACTTCTTGAGGAAGAGTACCCAAGCTCCTAATCTGCTCTCTCTTTCGTTTCTCTGCCCTTCTATTCTGCAAAATCAAAAGAAGTCTCTCAAAGACTGAAAAGGTCTTCCTGGATAGTGATGTAGTTTTCTCAAGTAGAACAAACGCTGGAAAGACACAGAGAGTCTGAACAATTTGTTTGCATAGTGAGGCAACCCTGTTGCCCTGGTGCCAACTGGAGCAGAACACTTTCTCCTTCTGCAGCAGCAGGTCTGAGCAACATAACCTGGCTGCTTTCTGGAATGTGTAGACCTGAATCTGATTTCAACAAAAGTTGCTTCACACCACTCAGGTGGTGGAAATTAGTCTTAAAGTGAGTATAAATCATATTTATACCTACTACAAGACTTCTTTATATGGCTAAGTCAGTGGAAAGTTGCTTTGGTGTAAATGCAGTTTAGGCCCTCATACTTTTAATTTGGCATAAAAAAGGAAAGAAAAGAGAAAGAAAACCCTTTCAATGTCCCAAGTTAAGGTTGGATAACAGCCATACTGTAACATAAGCTAAGATTTCCAAGGTGTCTCAGGAAACAGGTCTCCAGCTACCATTCACTTTTCAAGGAGGTTGAGTGACTCACTTCCTGAGACCTGTTTGAAACCCTATCCAGAACGATTATTCTGTCTGCATACAACTAGATTGTTTTCTAATGACTGACTAGTCAGACAGACCCACTACCACAAAGAGTCTACTTTGGGTCAGGCAATAGAGCTCTTTGTTATCAGCTTTGGAAGACTTTACCTAGCAGTACATATGTTCAAGCTATAGCTGACAAAGGTATTGTTTTTGCCTATGGTGTCACTTCAGTGCCACCTCAGAGGAGCTAATCAGAATAAGGTTTGGCCTGTGCTCAGATACTTAAATGGCAGGTTCCCAAACAAAACACCAGGTGTTAGTCATCCTGCAGGTCTCACTACTCCCTTTGAGTCAACAGTGAACCATTGCCCCAGAATTTCAAAACCAGTCTGCAGCAGAATTACTCTGTGACCAACTGCTGACTGCAGGGTCAAAGATTTTTGATCCGGACTTACCACTGCTGTTTTCCTGAAATGCCAGCAGCACTCACAAAAGTGGGATCCCATTCTATTAAAGTACATGCCCATGTTTCCATTCTGAGTAAGTAGACTGAGGATCAGAAGACAGCTCAAAAACAAAATCACAACAAAGACAGTGTTGCTAGTTGCTAGTTAAGAATCAAGTACAACATCAGCTAAACTAACTTCTCTCTACAATAAGTGGAGAGAGACAGGTACTTGGAGAAGACAGTCCCTCTCTTCCCTGCTATTATAGAAACAGAAGGGATTACTCATCCCTAGAAGTTAAATTTTTCTGTCCTTTGAAAAACGAGATGTCTTTAACAATGAATTTATGTTAAACTCCAGTCTCTGGCCTTAGAGCTTTAAGTGCAATGTCATCAAATTTACACATAATCTTAACATTGAGAAAACTTAATGGTTAAGCACCTGATATTACTTTACTTAGTCTATACTTTTAACAATATTATTAATTCATGATCCAGTCAACACATTGTGAAATTCATATATAGAGACATGCAGACACGTACACACACATGCATACGTGTCGTACATTCAAACAATATCTGAAACTGTCACCAAAGTACAACAGCCAATGGTGCTCTCTCGAAAGCAGAAAGCCAAAAGCACACAGTGATTAATGATGATGGATTTTATTGATTTTTTATTAGAAAACAAGTCATCAAATAACTGTTCTTTGTTCTACGGATGCAAAAATACCAGGACACTGAGCAAGTATTTTCCAGTTTATGATGTGAGAAGCAAGGTCACTAAATGTACTGGATTTCTTACCCTTCAGTAAGTGATATTAGAAAATATCTCTAGATTCAGCCATCTCAGCCCCTGCCAGACTTTTGCAATGCTAAATGTCAAATTCTTGGTATGGACAGGTTGATGTGGAACATCCAAACTGCAATTCACCCACTTGATTTTTAATCCTTGTTTTGAAACCAACACATGATACTTCTAAATTACAGACATTTTCCACACTTACTCTATACTGTTATCTATATCTTTACTAAGCTATCATGGCATTGATTTGGATTTAATACAGCCTTTGCAATTACAAATCTATAAGATATAAAAGACCCAGTATAGATATCCAGGAAAAAACTTTCAGACTGTAAGATGCAAATCTTCTTACTTACCTGTAACCACCTATGCTTTAAGCTTCAGTTGTAAGCTGCCTGCAATGGGTCGCTATACTGGAAAAGAGAGACAGGCTCCTGAAGAAGGTGATTAATTAGTCAGGACCTTAAGAAAGAGGAGAAAGAATCTGGAGGTGTCTAAATTTATTCAGTGACTATAAATGGAGTCTTGGTAAATAGCTTACACCTTTAGATGGCTAAATTTAGGAACCATTACTCTCACTCCTACTGACTGTTCATAACTCCTCAGCAAATATTAGTCAAGTCAAGAGTAAAGATTTTGTGCCTTAAAATGGAACACATGACAAAAGCCTACAGTAGAAGTTGATTTTGCATATATAGAATCATAGAATTATAGAATTATTACAGAATTATATAATTATTACAGAATTAAAGAGTCATAGTTTAGGCTCAGAGCCCTGTCCAAATTGACCTTAAATTGTTCTGGGGATGCAGCATTCACCACCTTTCTGGGCTGTCTCTCTCCCCTCCTATATTGCATATATTGTAAATTGAATATATTGCAAGATTAAGGAGTGTCTGTTCCACTCATACTTAAGTTATGAAGGTTAGTTTGACCTCAATTTTCTTCTGTGTGAATGCTTTTCAAATTAAACAAATATTTTAGGACAAGCTGTTGTTTTCTCTATGTTCCAAATCTAAAGAATTGTAATATATCCAAATGTCTTCTTTGTAATGACTTCAGAAAATATATTGAGCAAAATTAAGATTCAAATACATAATCTTGACTGAAATGTCAAATCAGTGTTTCAGACAGCAATGAGTGATTAGAATTTTATTATTTTTGGTGGCAATATATTTCTATACAGAAAGAAATGTCCCAACACAAAGCTCTATTACTTTGAGGTTAACTGATCATCTGGCTCTTTATTCTGTTAAAATGTAAATTACTGGCTTTTCTGAGCTTGAATCTTGATTCTATTATTGTGGCCATAAACAACCACAGCATTGACAATGCACCACGAAGGGAATCTAACCAGTTATTCCTACCCTTCACTGCCTTGCCAGTAATATGTGGTAGCACATTTGGCAACAAGAAACAGGACTCTTTCTGAAACAGGGACTAGGATATATCTCAGTGGTTTTTAATCTGCCAAATGAGTAGTCTGAACTGAACTCACATGTTTTGTACTTAGAGATACAGATAAAATCCATAAATAAAGCCATGGATGAATTGCATCACTGCTCTGATAAAGCCCAACTCTGTGGGATTCTCTGCTGTTCTTGTAATATTTGTTCTTTAAAGCCATTATACCATTCAAACAAACAAACAAACAAACAAACAAACAAACAAACAAACAAACAAACAAAAAGCCAAGCAATAAATAAACAAAAATGTCTATCCTAAGGAGTGGACTAAATTAAAATACTTGGGGCAGGAACCATACGCAGTTTTTTAAAGTTAGAGGCCTTGGCCTGTGATTTGAGACTAAGTTCCACGTCTGTTAGGAACACAAACCAGAAGACACTTTTAAAAGTCCCCAGACAGAAAGCAGACAGCACAGCACTGCTAACCAACAGCCAGGCACGTGGCTCTAGCCGGCAGGTCTAATGAACGAGATTAGTGCCTGTTTTATGAATTAAAATTTGAAGTAAAAAAATAGTGTTTCATTTTCTCAGCAACCTCAGTCTAATTACTAACAGCAGGTTCAGTTGGCAAATTTCAGTATTTTTCCTCCTTTCGTTTGTAAGTGAAAGACTTTAGCCTCTTATTTATTTTCCTTTTCCTCTAATGCTCTTGTAGTTCTATGCCAGCTGGTTCTACTACTTTCTTTTTTCTCCTCTTTTATAAGGTTTCATTTTCCAGTAAAAGAAATATATAATATATGAATTTCTGTAAAAGCTCACACTTTCACATTTGTTTATCCCCATTGTTAGCAATCCAAAGCAGCCACATGTTCACAGCATGTTCTGTCTGGCAGGAACACCCGTTGCTTAATTTCCTACTACCACCGTCACAATCCTGGCAGGCTCTGGTCAGTCAGATGCATTTGTTTTCCCTAATTGCCTGATGGCATTTTCAGAAATCCTTTTCATTGAGAAATGAGTAATCACAGGAGACTTCTGTAGCCATTAGAAAGACTGATAGTCAGTAGGCTGAAGGAGGTCAAAGAGTGTTGTTTGCTAGACCATAATGAGCTTAAAGATGTCTTATTGTTATTAATGTTATTTAAACATCATATTAATCTAATATATTTTCTCCATCAGTTCTCAAAGACAGTGTTGCTCTTCAAAGTGAGATCTGCAGCTCAAAGGACATTGAACTGTCAGTAGCTTCAGGGATCACTGACTTAATAAGTCCACACACTCATTATTTGGAAGTCGTGATTGCTAAGAGATGTAAAATAGAACACCTTTCAGAATTCAATAATTCCAATAATGCAATAAAGTATTACATACTAGAAACTTATTGCAGAAAATGTCTTCAGGGAAAAATAATTTCAGAGAAACATAGAACTATTCATCTTGGAAAAGGCCTTTAACTTCCTCTTATCCAGCTGTTCACCCAGAAGCTCCAAGTCCCTAAACTATGTCCCCAAGTGCCACATCCAAATGTCTGTTCAACACCTCCATGGATGGTGACTCCACTTCCCTGGGAAGCCTATTCCAGTGCATGACCACCCCCTTTTTTGAAGAAACTTTTCCTAATATAAAATTTAAGCCTCCCCTTGTGCCACTTGAGATAATTTATCTTGATTCATGACTTGTTCCTTGAGAGAGGAGGCCAATCCTCACCCCCAGGGATGGTACACCACACCTCCCTGGGCAGCCTGCTGCAATATCTGCTCACCCTTTCCATGAAGAACTTCTTTCTCTGCGAAGAACTTCTTCCTAAAGGCCAAAACTAAACCTTCCCTGGTACAGCTTGAGGCCATTTCTTCTTGTCCTGTCCCTGGCTGCCTGGGAGAAGAGGCTGATCCCACCTGGCTACAGACTCCTTTCAGGCAGCTGTAGAGAGCAAAACCATCCCCCTGAGCCTCCTTTTCTCCAGTCTAAACACCCCCAGCTCCCTCAGCTGCTCCTCATAAGACTTGTGCTCCAGACCCTTCCTCATCTCTGTTGTCCTTCTCTGGACACACCCCAGCACCTCAATGTCCTCATGAGGGGCCCAAAACTGAACACAAGATACGGGTGGTGGCCTCACCCATGCTGAGCACAGCAGGCGATTTCATTTTATATTATCCCTCCCAAATTTCAGTGGGAATCTATATGGCAGAAGGGATTCAACTAATATTACTACAGAGGCAATTATCCATCCTTTTTTTTCTAGAAATAATCTCTGTGTGGCCACCATACAGTTTAATGACTAAATACCTTCAAGTGGGACAGTCTGAGAGGTTAAACAGTTCATGGAACTGGTTGGGAGTCTGAAACCTCTAGTTTTATTTTGGTACACAGATTCTTTCATTATAATGCAAGGTTTCACTTGTCTGTTACAGAATTATTTCATAAGAGAAGATTTGTACAGTGTAGAGATTTTTTTTTGTTTGTTTTAATGGGGACACAATAGAAAAGAGAACTGAACCCATCCCTTCCAGTGTGGGTTTGTTAACTGATTTTATCCTGTCTTGAACAAAGACATCTCCACTCGGATAAATATACTACTCTAAGAATGCCAAAAGCTAATTAATTAGTATTCCAAGACTCCCCATAATGTTTTTCCTGTTGTTCACTTGCCAGGGGATACCTAAACTGCGCAGAAACTTTTTCCTTTTTTTCCTTGGAGCCCTTTTCCTTTGTGCTTGGATGAGCAAAACAAATCAAAGCTGAACTGATTCTTCAGGAGAGGAAGAATGATTCTTTCCATCAGCTGTGGTATTTTGTAATATTTCTTTTTTTAGCTTGGAATAGGTAAAATCGTATATTTTGCAAATTGTAGGACAGACAGTTCATTTCAAGATATATGTGTTTCTTATAAAAGCTTTCTCAATTCAATACATTTTTCTAAAATGATTTGTGCTTCACTACAAAATGAATAAAAATTCACACAATTATTTTACATGGGTATAGGCAAACAGTGACTTTGAAGAATGGTGAGATTAAACATATGGAAACTGATTCCATCTACTTCTACTACAAGTTGCTACCTTTTGTTTATATCTAAAATCTTAATTTCTTCATTTCAGTCTTTATCATGACATTATTATGGCAGTATTTTTCTCTCTGGTCTAACCTACACTATGTGATTCTCAGCCTCCACCAGCTTATGCTATTCCCTCCCACATCCTATTTTTATGTCACCTTCTGCAAACTTTGTGACAATTACCCAAAACAGCTACACAATATTGTAGAGTAAAATATAGAGAGACATTGGAATGTGTTATATGTTGGGGGTTGGACTTGAAATTACTTGAAATTTTGCTCTTCAAAAATATCAACACAGTCATGCACAGAGTCAGGGCTTAATTTTTAGCAGTGAGCAAGTGCAGCCTAACACTGGTGACTAGTTTTCACAGGCAGTCATGCTTTTCAAAGTCTAACTTGAGCTACAGCACTTTCGGTACAATCCCTATGCTGCTAAAATAATCACGTGCGGTGTCTATGTTGCTTTATGGTGTGCCCACCTGCCCTTTTGGTGTGTCCATCAAGTGTGACACAAACAGAAAAAAGTCTATTAATTCTATGTGGGATACAGAGGAACATGGATGAGTCCTCTGAGTATGATGGTTCATACTTAGTAATCTCTCAGCAATTGGTTATTTGAAATTATATCAGAAAATTATGTAGATCTTTGGTTCCAGACAGAGCTCAAGATACAAATCTCCTTAAATATTATCTATTGAGTTCCTTTCTCAGACTCACATACAATACAAAGATCAATTATTAAAGTGAATTAAAAAAACCCAAAAAAATCCAAAAAAACCCCCCACCAAAACCACGATCAAAGCAGGTTTTTGGTTGAAGACATATCCATCTTGAACCATTTCTCTATACTTTTTAGGTCCAAATCCCAATACTCTTTTCTATGAATTTAAATTTAATCTATTTGGTACTTTAATATTTTATAGATATGGTCTGTGACTAGGTGGATTTAGAGGTGTTGTTTAAAACCACTTGGGTTTTTTTTAATGGAAACTTCATATTTTTTTAATTCTGCTAAGATGTCAAGAGGCTCTGAGGTCTGGACACATATAAATTTGAATTTGTTGAGATGATGAGGATGACTGAAAATATTGTGTTAAGCCTCAGGTCATAGCTGTAATATAAAGTTTGAGTAGAAAGGAAATCAATCTTTTGTACTGCCATTATTTGCAATGTAACAGATATGAAGAAACCTTTTCATGTACAAGAAGAAAAATAATATTTTGCTCTTAAACAAATTTTACAGTCTGGTTATCTCAAAGCATATCATTGCCATGGAATAAATAATTTAGAGAAGGTCTTCAAGTCTTGATCAGGAGTAGAATCTACAGTCAAATTTTTGTTTAATCCTCCAAAATGAATTGTAAGTAGTATTGAAAAAGGAAGGTTTTATGATGTTTATTTAATGTTTTATTTGCCTCTTACTCTCTCTGTTGTTTTAGAGTAAACAAATGTCCCCTTTTTACACCTGGAAGAAAGTCAACAGGAAACACTGGAAATTAAAGAAAACTATAAAGAATATAATTGTGAATAACAACAAAAAAGTGCTTTGTGGAAGGAGTGTTTTGTCAATGAATAAAAAAAGAGTTTTCTCATTAAGTTTACCTAACATATGTAATTATTATGATTGGTAACACATGGTATTCACAAATCAATTCAATATTGAAAATGTGTTTTTACAGTGGGTGGCTATTTTTTTGTGCATGTGTAAAGGATTTTATTCTTAACTGTATTCAAAAGCCTGTCGATAATACAGCTGGGCTTTCCCCATTGTTCTCAGGAACCATAACCCCAGCTCTTACAATATTGTATTGCTCCAGTGACTTTACCAGAGCCGTGCCAAATTACTCCAGCTGGGTGCTGAGACCCTCTTAGTGAAAGGAAACCACTGTCATTACAAATCTGTAGTCTCAGCATTGAGGAAGATTTCATAATGGTTTTGTTTTTTAGATTAAGAGCTACAGACATTGTTACAAAGACATTCTCACCTAGGAAAGGTATTCTGTAATTCGTCTGATAATTTAACATGTAACAATTGTTCTAGAATGACCAGTGGTGCATAGTTTATTATTAAGAAATAAGAATGCTCTATTGATTTAACTCAGTACATTTACAGGACAGATGCCAAAAACTTTGTCCATGTCCAACATGCTTGAATCACTGCAATTCATATCTGAATTTACTCAAGACAAATGGAGTTTTCTATTGTTAGAGTAGGAATACAAATTTATCACTGGAGAAAAAAAAGCGGCATATTTGAAAATTGAAATGGTAGTCATTTAGTCCAAATTATCTAGCTCAGGTTATTTTCATGTTTGCTTGCCATGCACACTCTGAAGCACAGAATGAACAGGCACACAGATTTTTTCAATCTCTGTGTCAGGGACCATTGCTTTTACTGCTGGGATCTTATATAAAGAAGAAAAAAAAACCAAACCACATAATTATAACAAAATAAGTAAATAAAAGCCACACATTTATTTGATTATTTATTTTTTTATATGATTATATATAGGACACGTCTGAATACCCCTAGCAGTCTTGGCCCTCTGTATTTAGGCAGGAGAATGAGTCAGGTGGGGTTGCAAAACAGTTGCTGCAAGCTGAGCTGGACTGAGCTACTTCTGTGAAATTTATCTCAGACACAATTTTGTTCCATAAAAAGTATGAATATGCTTCCTGTACTTTAATTGGAAGTTAGGCTTTCTCCTGCTTATTGCAGAATTGGAGTATAAATATTCAGCTCAAGGAGGAAAGCACAACACTAAGAAAATCCAACTCCCTAAATTTTAAAGCAGGATGTACAAGTAGATCCTTTTACTTTAGGTTTTCAACCTGCAATCTCTAACAGTCTGTTTTCCTCTTCACCAGTTTATTGCAGGTGTCTTGACTTTTAGCTTTTTATTCATCTCAACTTCTTTATAAGAAAAATAAAGTGCATGTTCACACCCAATTCCCACTAATGTCTGCTTTGTTCATGGTGTTAACATAGATGAGGCTGGCAGCAGCCAGGCTGAGATGCATCTTGTAAAAGTGTGTACACTCCCATCAGCTCAGAAAATATAACCAGGAAAAAAATCCATTTAATTAAAGTACAAATAAAAATAAATGGACATTTTAAAGCTGAACTGTAAAAGTGTAGAGCCTTTACCTTTTTCTCTTCCACTTTTTTGAACTGGGGATTGCTGAGACTAGCAGAAGAAATGAAATTTGCAAAAAATATGTTAATAGTATATAAAACCATTTTAAAGGACTGGTAATTAATCAAGAGCCATTGTCTGAACCAGTCAGCACATCTTCAGCCTACATACATCCTTTTGTGCAGATAATATTTCAGGAATATGGGGAACCCTACCTGTCAAACTAACCTGACACAATTTTAGTTCCTACAGGCTTTCCTCTCAGAAAAATAACTGTAGGATCATTAATCCTAAATGATAGGATGATTCAGGTCTGAAAAGACTTCAGCAGGCCTCAAGTCCAACTGTGGCTCAGAGCAGGGTCAGCTTTAAGGATAGAGCAAGTTGCCAAGGCTTTGTCCAATCGGGTCTTGAAAACTTCTGAGGAAAGAGGTCAGTCAGCCTCTCTGGGTAACCTGCTCCAGAGCCTGACAGTCCTCCTGGAGAAACTGATTTTCCTTTAATGTTAAGGGAACTGAATCCATTGGATATTATTACATTTCTTCTCCAGAATTTCTAAACATACACACAACCAGAGACACAAAACCACAGAAAATCACACGAAGTGTACATATGGCCAGCTGTAGGACTAGAACAAGCATACAAACACACAAAACCCTCACCCAGGTAAGTCCCCAGGGTCAGAGATTTATGAGAAGACAGGATAAATTGTGGGAATCGTGCACAGGGCTTGGCCAGTAGCAGTCAGTTTACTGACTCATAGCAGCACTCAGTTTACATCCTCCTCCCCCCTATCCTGCCATTTTCATTTACCCACTCTTTTATCCTGATCCTCCTTAATCCATTCATTTTCTTGCTCTTGGCCCTTCCTATAAACATGTGATATGTTTTTCACAATTATACAAGCCCCCTCATGTTCCAGAAGACATTTGTCAATGGTTGTTTTTTCCCCCTCATTTTACCAGTTATAAAGTTCTATATGAACCTCCTCAAGCCTTTCAATAGTTTCTTCAGTAGCTTGAGAGCTCTGGACCTTTCTGGTTTTGCTGTTATCTCCTGCTCCTGAGAAGATGTGTCTGGATGTTTAATGTATTACCTCCCCTGTCTCTATTCCCAAACTGAACGCCCTTATGTTCCACATATCCTTATATTTCTATCCAGGCACAAGCTTTCCCGTTTCCATTTATGCTGTGTTGCATCTTCCTGTCTCACACCATTGTATGTCTCCACTTTCTTGATATATATTTCTCATAGATACCGGGATCTGCTTTTGAATCATGCCAAAGACAGTTTCTCCTCCGGGCCGAGTCTTGGACCTTCAGCCTCTTCTCACAGGGCAATTCCTCTGGTCATCTTTTGTGTCTGGGATACCCAAAACTGTGGACAGTATTTTTAGCATGGTCTGCCAAGAGCTGAGTAGACAGGAATAATCCCTTTTTTGATTGTTGTAGGTGCCCCTGGATGGCAGACTTTCATTTACACCTTAACTGGCTCCTCAGTCATGGTCTCCTGCTCTTAAAATTGGGATCTACCAGCTGCAGCAGATATAAAAGGACAGTAATGTGGGGCTTTTAGAGAACATTGATTTTTTGAAACCACTCTATCATCCTCTTCCTTTCTAGATTGTAAGTAGCAAATATATAGCATGGTGAGTTAGCTGACAAGATGATGGTTCCTGGGGTGCATTTCTCTTTCACTACCTGCGACAAGAACTTCTATGGTGTTTGAAAAAAAAACAAACCAAATCAATACAAAACAAAAACACACTCCCAGAAACAAACAAACAAGCAAACAAACAGATGAGTAAATTAGTCTAGAAATGCAGTTCCTTAACCACATTCACTGAATGAATCTCCTTCTGTTTCTTTTCTACTTCAAGTGTTCTGAAGATTATTTTTCTGGAGGGTTTCTTTAAAAAATGTGGCCTAAAACCTGGGAATCAAGGTTACTATACTGTATTAGCTTTCTAAAAATATAATGATTGGTAAATCAATGACAAACTTTATTTTATTATGTTGAGAATACCTATTGTTAATCTATTTAAGCTTATACTGCAAAGTAAGGAGGAAGGAAGTATATAACAGACAGTAAAGAAACCTAGCAATCACTAAATTTTAAGAATTGTTAAATAATTATGCAGAAGAAAAAATGATTTAGATGTTCTCAAACAGTAATTCTGATTCTGTATGTACAAAACTCACTGTGACTTTAGGAGAAACTTGAAAATACAACCCTTAGAATATTTTTCTTTTTTTGATGAAAAAGTCAAATAGAAAACATGCTTAAAAGTACTATGTGTGCTGGCATGGAAACCAGAGTGATTAATCATAAAAAAGTGAGGATGAGGCAGCACAAGTGTCAGCTTCTCCTAAAATATACCATCAGAATATAAGGAAAAATTATACAAAAAAAAATTCTAAAAAAAAATACTGAATATGCAATAAAAATGCTGTCAGAGAATTTACTATATATGAAGAAATGGAGATATAGTATCTTTGAATAATTCTACCTCTTGGGATCATCATAATAGTCATATTGAGTCATTTTATGCAGGTTGATATTTTAGGGAAATTAACCAAGTGATCCTTTAAAAAAAAAATATTTTTGTCTAACTAATAGAGAAAAAATTTTTATGAGAGACAAATCATAAGGGGCTGTCCATGGAGTATTGCTGATAGCTCTCTGAGAGATAAAAGACTTTGTGAGTGAGCATTTAGTAAGGGTTCCTCTTGGCTTTCTATTGATGTTGGATAATCCTTTGGTTATTTTAGAGTAATCTCAGGAATTTGAGGTTTAAGGAATTTGGCAGGTATGTTGAAGGCCAAATTCCCTTCTTCCCAGGCAGCTGATAGGCAATATAAAAGCAGAAGAGGGTCTGGGTTAAAGAGCACCTGGATTACTTCTGCACCCCGGAGCGGAGGATGTGGCTGGGCTCCGCAGACGCGGCTGTGTGACATGTGACACGGCGCTGTGCTGGCAGGACTCCCTGTGACCGAGCCTTCCCACCACCACTGCCATCTTCCACAACCTCCTAGCAAGTGCCAGGGCTGGTACAATGCATGGTTTAATGGATTAGTTGTGTAAAATCATTTCTACAGACTTCATGAGCTGTGCGTCTAGGCTGGAGAGCTCATCTCCTGCTTTATTTAGGCCTCCTCAACCTCATTCCTGTTCCTTCCCTTCTGGTGAGTCCAATTTGATTGTGACACCCTCATTATTGCAAGTTTAATCAGATTCAAAATCCAAGAAGTGCAATAAATGGTGGAATCAGGGACAATGATGGCATTACTATGGCAGTGTTGGGTTATAACTCCATATTACAAGATTTATTCAATTCTACCTGAATTCAACGAGAATATTTAACTGACTTTTGTGATAGTTTGCCTGAATTTTTCCTAATACAAGGTGTTTTGGGGTTTGAAGTTTTGTATTGTTGTTTGGTTGATTGGTTTGGGTTTTTGTTGTTTGGGGTTTTTTTCAGTCTAAATAGCCAGTGACTGCAGGTTTAATCTAGAGGCTTATTACAGATATATGGCCTGTAATCTTTTCTTTTTCCTAGTAAAGATGAAGATGAGTGTAAATTCATTAAGTTTTGATAGGAATCATGTGAAATTGCATCTGAATCTTCAGATATTTAGATGAAATTCAGGGTTTTCAGTCACATGTCTCCTGTGGTTAAGCAGCAGACTCTACACAAAAAAGGAGAAAAGAAAAAAAGAACAAAAATTGAGGTGTTTTAAAGAGAAATGTCATAATTTCCTTCATTATTTTTAGTGTCTTGATGTGCAATCAGCACTAAATGACTTTGTTTCTTAGATTATTTTTCTGTAAAACTGAGAAGTCTCCCTAAATACCTTTGTCTGTTTGTAGAGATTTATTGGTTTACATATTAAAAAAAAAAAAAAGCTCTTTTAAGCATTTACATTTCATAGATAATGTACATTACGTGCATTACTTTTTGGGATTTTTTTTCTTTTTGTTATGATTTAGGTTGGTTTTTTCTGGTTTTAGTTTTAGAAAGAGCATGCTTGCCTTTGCAGCTATGTGCCAGGATTATCTGTGTCATGTAGAAACTGCATGTGCTTTCCTTTTGACATCCTGTATCAGCACAGCAAATTGTTTCATTAAGTGCCACTTCTTCAGTAAGTGCCACAAAATTAAAGCTGAAGAAGATGAATCATATATGAGGGCAGGGATCAAGGAGCTGTTTATTTTACAAATGTCTCTAATAGGCATATTTCTTCTTTAAATCAAGGAAATATTTGACTCATATCAATGGAAGTGTCAGTATCATAAAAAGGCATCTGTACTTTTCAAGGCTTTGTATGTATAATTAATTTTCAAAGAAATTTCATCACTTCTTTATGCATTACTTCTGCATTAAAATATTTCTTAAGTGTCAGTGATTAGTAACCCTAATTGTCAAGGGTATGATTCAAAATTGTGAATTATTTTAAAGGCAAAAAGATAGAAAGAAGGGTCAAGGAACTGCTTATCTTCAGTTCAAGAAAACTTGGTAGGACTGTTTTAAATTATCCAGCAAGGCTTATAATCTAAGAAAAAGTCTGCAAGTTAAATTTGAAAAGGTATTAAATAAACCACTAAGTGCTATCTCTTTTACATATTTGTTTGAGTTCACAGAGTATTAGTATGATCATCACTCTGTGAATTCACAGGTACACCATACAGGAACTCTTACAGAGTGCACTCATAGTGACTCTAAATGGCCACGTTTGTGTATTTATGGATCATGCCTATCTTGGTTGATGTAGTAAAGTGAGTCAAGGCAATGACTACTGAATCATAATCATTGCTTTGGAAATTCTGGCCACTTCAGCATACCTCATAGTGTATGGATATGTTAGAAGTTCAATTTACATTAAATACATATTATGGCTCAAGAAGGTGGAAGAAAGATATTTTTCTTTAAGTTTTACACCTTGTTTAAACTTGCAGCATCAGTGGCCACTTGTCTTTCAAGTTAGCAATTTCTTTGGCTTATTTTACCCTGAGTTTTTTCTACATAAATGCAGGTAGGAATTAATTTCTGAATATATCAAATGGTCAAAATTCCTTGAAAGTTTTAGGGACTGTTTATTATTTTGCTCTTTACTTTGTAAAAGAGTACAGTAGGCACTTCTCTGATACTGATCACTGTGTCTGGAATCATAGAAAGCTTCCATAAATGTTCCCCTCATAGCAAGGTGCTTCCTCTGGATGCATTTTGTCTGGGTGCTTGGAGTGATGACTCAACTGTAGAGGCATTAAGGCATTAAGAGGGCAAGGACATTGTTCAACTCAGTGGTCTGTGGCATAAATTCATTTTTTTTCTGTTACTGAGCCACAGTTTCACATTACTCACAAGAATATGATATATAGTAAAATGCACTGATTGTTTCTCGGTTGAAGTGTGTGCTTGGTATTATCAGGGTAAGGAAACATAAAGGAGAGCTTGTCACTAACTTTAGAGAATTTATTGCACAGAACTTAAAAAGCATATAAAATCCATTCCTAATTTATAATAGTACAAATAAATAAGAAAAAAAAAGTGAAGAGAAGACTGGATGAGAGTATCTAGGAGAATGTTTAGTGCAGCCTATTCTAAGATGTGACATTTCTTTCATTCCACTGCCTCTGTATTGCTAGAAGTTTAATATGTGTGCAGCTCCAATGGAAAAAAAATTGCAACTAGCCACAATGGTAACTGTGATCAATAAAAGAAAAATGCCAGAAAAACTGAGCTGAATATATTGATAATGCTGCCTATAATGGTTTGGTAATAACAATGCCCACCTGTAAACTTAAAACCAAGAAAAGGGTCTTTGGAGTATATCTCTACCAAAGACCTACTGGCTTAATGCAGGGTAAAAATATCTAAAGCAATAAAGTTTCTTTTAAGGAAATATAATTTCTTTCTAATTCTTTATCTTCCCCTTTTGTTAACCCAGGATGAAACCATATTTAAGCACTGCTTTAGAAAGGTATAGTTTCAGAATATTGCCAACAGAAAGGTTGTAGTTTTGGGGAAGGCAGAAAATGATGTCTGCAAAAGATCTTGATTCCAAGCAGATTACAGTAATAAAAGAAAAGTGAAATGGAAAAAATCCCGAGGCAGAGGCAAGAAGGTGTTACCAAGTTCAAAGTATTTTTAAAAGTATTTCACTACAGCTACATTTCAGCGGGCAATCAGACCATAACCTGAAAGTCTGGGAGATCTGTAGAAGTGATTTGCCACAGCTGCTCTTCGGTTTATTGCATCTGAAAGTAAAGACCTCTGTTAAAATAAAAAAATTAAAAATAAAATAAAAATTAAAAAAAAAAAAAAAAGGAGAGAAAGGAACAGTAACGAGGAAGATCCAGCACCTCAGGAAAACAGCCTGAGCAGGAAGGCACAAGGGAATCTGTTATACTACTCAGGCAGCTGAACAGGCTGCTGAACTCTGGCCCAGAGATGGTGAATGTCAGAAGTCTGCCACACACATTTCCTGTTTTGCATTGTTTCATGAATCCCAAACAGCTGCTGTGCCACTGAAGTCAGGAAAAGCCTCACCCAGCTCATTGTTTTGGACAAGATGACAAAAAATATTAATGACGCAAAATTAGAATCTTTCATGCCAGGGCCACCAGTCTGTCCCATGGACTTTGACATGGCCAGGAATTTTTGCTGATTTTTGGCTTACTTCTTACAACTTTAACCTTTGAGATTCCAGAGAAAATTTTGCATTGTATGTTTTGTACTGTACTATTTATTGTCATTTATTTTAATGTACAAACAACATTAGGGACGGTATGAATTGATATATTCTAAAGAGATATCATGATAGAAAAAGAAAAACTGAAGGGCAACTTAATTTCTTGGACAGGCAGCTTTCAAAGAAAACTGAACATTCACCTTGAAAATCTAGTGTCACTAGAGAGATTTAAATGATATTAATTTAGGGTTTTTTCCTCAATATTATCATGTCAACATTTTATTAAAGTTTAAGTATTATAATTTTTAGACATTTTCCTGAAAAACCAATTTAGGTCTTACTCAAGATTTGATCCACCTGTTGAATTAACACAAACATTCCAACTGATCTTAAAAGAAGTTGCATCAAACTACGCACCATTTGAATGAAGTGACTAAAGAGGTTAGTGGGATCTGTCATCTATGCTTCTTTTTGAGCAAATCAGAAATTCTGACATATGATCCCTTGTTTTTACAGAATAGCAGAATATTTGAGGTTGGAAGGCATTTGTGGAGATCATTTAGTCTTACCATCCTGCTTAATGACAGTTTATCAAAGCAGATTTAAAAAAATCAGTTACTTACCCCTTAATGTAAATTATTTCAGTAGAAAATGTTCTTTCAAGAGAGTACCTATAGACGGATTCTTTAAAAACTGAGGCCAACTAAAGATTTTAACTGTAAAGATACAATACCTATCTCTTTACTAACATGTAATTTTCTCAGGCATCCCCTAGGACAAAATCACTATAGTTTATTTATTTTTATAGGTATATGCAACCTCCTCTCCTCCAAGAAAAAAAAATGTATAGTTATCAATTACAACTAATAAGCATGTTTCTCTGAAGCTGTGAGAAACAGAAAATATTAAAATGCTCTGTAAATAAGTACCAGTTTGTAATGCCTTAGTGACAGACATTGCATAAAAGCTTGCCACACTGTATGAAACAATTTCTTGGCCAGAGAAAAAGTAATCCAAAGTTTTTCTTTCCTTTATTCATCAACTTTGAGACTTCAGTCATTATGAGGTTTTTATTATTCTTGTCCATTTGGCAGACTGTCAGGAAGGAGTCAATACTATTAATAGCAAAAGCTACAACAAAGGTTCAAAAGCAAACAAATTTTTTAATAGACTGAGACTGCTTCATTTATAATTGGTTCAAAACCTTTCAGAAGGAGAACTCACACTACTGCAGCACTGGATATCAAATCTTTAAAGTCAAGGTGGAAATCACCAACGGAAAGAGAAAGTGAGGAAAAACATCAGATTATCAAAGTTATCAAAGTACACAGTATCAGACTTTATAAACATGTACAGAAATTTAAAGGATTAGGGTATTGTACACACTTATTGCTGTAAAACATTAGAATTTATCCTTTGTAGCCCTGTGGTATGAAAGGAAAGCAACAGTCAACAAGAGATGTTCAGAAGACAAAAGGATCAATTTTTCTGATTTTTGGCAGTTAAAAGAAGGAGCAAACTATGAGTAAAATATATCTGCAGCTCTTCTGGAGAATTTACTCAAATATTAAATTCAATAAATAGTCAAATTTACATTCTGGGAGTTTTTGTATTAACAGCATATCTTTACCCTTGTCAGAGACTTCCAGTCCAAACAGGAACTAAACAAACTAAAAACTTCATAACCACCTCTCTTTCAAGACTTTCAGCATTTCCAATTGGATCAGGCTCCACAAAATATCAAAATTCTTTCCTGAATTAACTTTGGTTTATTTTGGGGGTCTTTTTTTTTGCAAAGTTGTCTTCAAAAAGGAGTGACTTGGATTTGTCTTACAGATGGAAGTAAGGCAATCATCCTGAAAGAAATCACAGAGAAATTACCTGGAAACTACAACCCTGTGGATGGGTTAGATATCTTTATGAATTATTTTATGCATGAGGTCAGCCAAAACAGTCATTCTTTTGATATTAATAGCTATTGTTCTACTTCCTCTCCTTTGCTCTTTTATTACTTTTAAATGGACTTGAAGCCTGATCTTAGATTCCCCATTTCTGAATGTTTCATCGTTTCCCACCTGGAACAGACTGAGGCTGCCTTCTAAAGGTGAAAGGCTCTACATGGCAGGCTTGTTTTAGCAGTGCACCTCACTTGGATGTCAGAGAAGTGCTGGCTCAATAGATGCCAGAACAATACGTAGAAATAGCTGCAGGTGCTACAAATTTTTACTTTCATGAGCTTCTGGTATCATGCTCTGCATTATACTTACTCCCTGGAATTGCTGTTCAGTCCTTTAAAAACTTGGTGGGTTCACAGTCTTTAAATTTTATTTCTTCCTTGTATTTTGGTCTCTGTAAATGGCATGGGAAGGCATTGCAGCAGTACCCTTTCATTCAGCCTCCTGCACCACAGCTGCACTGATTGGAGAAAGGGGCTAACTTTTGTTTTCCTCCTCCAATAACATGGGGAATTTCCCTAGATTTGAAATTCCATGTAGTTGGGCATATAATTTAAACCTATGCCACCAACTTCAGTAGAAATTGTGACCTCTAGAATACCTAGGACCAAAGAGAGTTCTTTACACCATGCTGTTAAAGAGATTTTTCAAATGAATGGGCGGCAAGGCCACAAACAGCATTACCTAACATTCACAGTGGGAAAAGTAAGAGTAGAAATTTGATTTACATAAAACAGAGTTTCAGTTAAAGTCTCAGTTCTTGCAAAGTTGAAAATCAGTGCTGTCATTGGGTCTGTAAATTCCTAATGACTGAAAGTGCCAAGATATATTAGATAATATTGTTATTTCATTTTAGAGGTTTGTGCTTTAGACATATCCATCTGGACTATGGTCATTTAGAATTTACAGCTTTCTGTTAAAAAAAAACTATCATAGGACTCCACTGCATTCCTGGCATCATTGTATTTTATTTATTTTGAATAATGGAATTGCTGACTTGACTTTAAAAGCAATTGTGGATTTTCTCTGGTTGATTTTTTTCTTTTAACTCTCCTGTCTTTCTCTTCTCTGGTACCATAAGCCCTGCAATTGCCAAACTGGACTTTTGACCCGTGTTTTAAAAACAAGAATAGGGATTTCCTGTAAGGAAGATGTCAGCAGCTACATGTAAATCAGCCTGCCAGATGCAGTGCCATTCAGGGAGTACTTGAGCAGGCAGCTTTCCCTCCAAGGCAGAGAGATATCATCTTAGCAATGTGACTCAAGGACAAAAGGACATGGCAAATGCAATAACTCCAAATACAATCTACCAGCAGTCTAAAACCTTTTAATAGTTGGAAGTTGCTCCTTATCCTGGGGAAGTTTTTTTTCTTTTTCTAGTTGGCAAAATCTGTTGATAAGGCAGTCAGCTTTGCTATCACAATTTCAAGCTAAGAAAAAAACTTGCAATAAAAGAGAATGTTAAAATATTTTGTTGGGCTTATTCTGTGTGTGACTGTGAATAGTGCATCATGATGTGTGTCCTTTTTTTCCATCCCCTGAAGGGAGAACAGGATAGTATTCCATTCAGATAGATCACTGATTAATGTTCACAGTTCTCGGCATTCACTGGCTTCAGGAGCTGTTTATTGAAAATATGTAGCTGAGTCTGAAAGCCAACAACATTCCCCCAGGGTGCCCATTAAGCAGAAGGGCAGCACAGTTGTAAACAATCTACTTTGTAAAGTCAAAGAATTTGATAGAAAAGACATCTAAGTAATATTTAGTAAATATTTCATATTTTGCAATGTGTAGCTTGCATGAAGAGAGAAAAAAATGGGAAGACAAAAATTTGAAAAGAGTTATTCAAAAGAAAAATATGTCTCTAATTGTATTCTAAAAATACCTCTCTAATAATAATCTAATAATATTTTTTCTCTAAATACATACATTATAAAATCCCCATCAGTGCCTGTGGATGAGAATGGGTTCCATAGGTAAGCAAGGAGAAACAGAGCCCAGGAACAGAAGGCCAAAGAGTGGAAAAGAGTGTATTGGGAAGGTACTGTGTAAGAGCTTCCTAAGGAGTGATAAAACTGTGCTGAACCCAGTAGAACTGGTAAAACCAGGAGAAGAAGAACATGATGCCTCTGTGGAAAATCACAAGCCCACATAGGCACCCACTGTGGCTCTGTGCCATATGGCCACTGGCTGCTGTGCACATATAAAGTGTACAGGAGAGGTTCTGTACCCACAGCACCACAAGGACCTCTCCAAACACCCCCCTAGAAAGTCCTGGCACATCTCAGCCAGCCCCACTGCTTTAGGGGAGCACCCAAAAGGCATCACCAATTGGGGCTGAGCTCCCTGCTGTTTCTTCATCCTGGTGTCTGGGAAGGAGCAGGAGAAGATGACAATGAACTCTGTGAGTACATAAGTGTGCTGTGCTATTGTCTGTTAAAAGCAATAGCTTGATTCTATTATTAATAACAGCTTCATGCATAAAATGTGTTCCAAGAAATATTGGCTGTAATCTGTGCCTCCCTTCTCTTCCAATTCCCTGTTAGACAGAGGAATTTATAACCAATACATGCTAAGGGAAATGGAGCAAGGAAGAAATACAGCAATTGTATCACTTACAGGTGCTACAGGGTCCAGTAAACAAATTTTAACAAATTGTTTAAATTTAAACACAATTTAAATAGTGTTTAAAATTTAAACAATTTAAATTGTTCTTTAAAATTTAGGCAAGAAAAGATGTTTTGAGAAGCAAGCATGGATAGACAATTATGCTTTATTCATAAGAACACTAAGTTCTCTGAAACTTCTGTATTTCCTTTCCATTTTGTATAATTGCAACAAGATACCTAAACATATCTTTCTCCTTCAGCCTTTGCACAATATTATCTTAAAAAATTCTAGAGCAGAGAGCTTGTCTTTCCAAGTGCTTGCAAACAATTTATCTCCACATTGTAAAATAAGGCTGGTTATTAAATTAAATAAATAGTAATAACAACAGATTGTTTCTGATTGAAACAGATGAAAATGGAAAGTTTAGCTGCTTTTTATGCTAATCAAGCTAGACCAAAGGAGAAGAACCAGGTGAAAAACAGAAACCAAAAGCCTTTCTTAATTTCTTACAGTAAAATTAAAGAACCACAGGAAGGTAGACATCCTAATAAATAGTCTATGGAAAATAACAACCATCTATTGCAAACCTACATGATAACAAGGTTCTGATATCTTAATTTCTGGAAGAAAAATTGTGTACTTAAGTCTCTAATTCACTAAATTACATCTGTGATTTCAAACTGTAGGTTTGTCTGTCAGTAAGTGTGTGCGTGTCAGTTTTCCTACAACTCTTAATTGTTTCTGGCCAGAAATTCCTTAGAAGTTCACTATTATTGAAAATAATATTGTTCTAATTCTCTCAGGTCAGGCAGCTGCCCCTTCAGGAGAATAGCACTGAGTTCTAAAAAGCAGAAAAACAATCAAGATATTAAAAGCCACAATTGATTTTCAGAGGTTTCAAATAGAAAAGCTGTGTCTGTACATAACCTATACCTGAAATGATAAGTGAACAAACCTAGGGTTATCTGAATATTTTGGCAATGTCTTGAAGCATGTCTGCATAGCACCACAAAACCTTTCTGTCAACACTCCACCAAGTCTTTCATCGCCAAAAGAAATAGTGACAAATTGTACAACTATGTTTTCATAATTAATGGAACTTATTTCCTTATAAAGATAAAATATCTTGAAATTTTCCATGTGATGATTGATATTATGGTCTGTAATAGAGAACTTGGCATCTAAGGAAAAGGTGATGTCAAATTAAGAAAAGTATGTAAAGCCCAATAGAAAACAAAATGGATGAAAACTGATACTCATCTTCTTCCTCAGGAGATAAACAACAAAATTGAACAGGCCAGTCAGCATTTGAGAGTAAGAGAGTGGAACACATTCTAGGTGCTGCACCATCTGAAAGCTGCTATCAGTACTAAATGCTAACTTCTCCTGGCAAGAATAACTTGCCATTTGTAGCCATTTAAACATGAAATTTGGATAAATTAAAATATATGGAACTGTGCTAAGAGAGCCAAGGTAAACATCACTCCCCAACAACACTTCCAGGAAAAGGAGCAATAAATCTGTCTAAAACAAAGGACAAAAAAGAGGTAGAAAGCTGCATGACAAGACACAAGAGGGAATATGTGAGTAATATAACTAGAAACAGAAACACCTGCTGTGAAAACATAGTAAAACACTTTACCAAATCAACAAGATTCTAATTGGTGGATTTACATTAGATAAAGGATATACTAGCAAAAAAAATTAGAAAGACTACAAAGGATATACACCATGACATAGACGTGTGTACTTTTCTAAGCTTACTCTTCATTTTTATATGAAGTCCAAGTTTCTTGTCTTCACTTTTAAAGCTCTGTTCACAATATAACCTCCTCTTGTTTCAGACTTTTAATCTATAGAGTAAATTCTCTGCTATTTCTCCTGTTGATCTCTCTTACCTACACGAGACAATTGAAAAAACCCCACCTTTGTCTCAGCCCTATCCTTTGCTCAAATGTGGAGGAGTTCTGTGCAAGTGCTGTGAAAAAAATTGTTCTTTTCCTCCTTATTGCCCAGGATAGGATTAAACTCTATCAACAATAATCTTTATAGTCACTAAACTACCTTTTCGTAAACACCTTTGATATTATACTATTAAAAAACATTTATGTAATCAGGAAAATTCCTTATTTACTTTACTACTTTGTGCCACAGGTAGAGAATGTACCATTCATTTTTCTTTAGACTTTTATTTCCTTGAAATTTTTTTTTATTATTACCTGTTTTTGAAACAAATGAAAATATATTTTCAATCTTTCAACAAGTGTCATGTTTACTAATTTTCTCAATTTTTGTTATTTTTCTCTGTATTAGCTCAGGCCAATGCATATCTTTCTTGTAATGCAAGGCCCAAAAGTGGACATGATAACAGTGTTGAACATTTTGGTTTTACTTCTACTTTTCTTCTGCAGGGTTTTTTTTTTCTTTTTTTTTTATCCCCTCCCCTCCCCCTCCCTGAGTCCTCAGTGAAATTTACCTGCTTCACAAGAGTGTGGACTTTCTGATTCTTCTTCAACTCATAATCTAATTCATGATGTGACTAACTTAAGAATTTCATTTGTTTTCTAGTTACCCATTCCTTGCAAACTATTGTCTCTGAACTTAATTGGGTTTTTTTCAACCATTTTCAAACTGTTTCAGTATATATAGATTGGATTCTAATTCCACTTTTATTTGCTCTTACATTTGCTCACAGTTTCTTATCTGCAAGGGCAATAAGACAATTCATCATTTTATTCTTCATTGAAAATAGTGAATTCATCTAGACCCAATGCTGACCTTGTATCATCCTATACATAACCATTCTGGAATGAAATAACTTTATACTTCTGTTTCTTTACTGTTGATTTGGCTACAGCTACATTGTAGGTCCCACATGGCTTATTAACAACAATAAACTAACATTAGACAGATTTTTCTGACAATAGTGACCAAAATAAGAGGTCAGAAAAACAAAGATGAAAATAGTACCCAACAGTCTGCTTAACAGGATGGAAGTATGAAAATAAAGGAGGAATCTAATAAAATTTCACAGTTCTGAATTCAAATGTTAAATTAGAAAAAAAAAAAATCCAGATATATGGAGCAAGTGTATTCTTACACCCAGAATAACATGTATGCCGATAGGAATATACAGAAAGAAATTAAATCAGAAAGTTGGAAAGTTGACACTAAGCATTTTAAGTAAAATCTGTGTAAGAACATCAAGTCTTTTAACTTTCTCCCTCAAATAAATAAATTGAACCTTACTGTATATTTCTGCAAGCTACAAGTTTTCCAAAGGTATGTAGATAGGTGTCTAAATGGCTGTAAAAATAGACACAACCTCGAAAAGAGGTATTAAAATATTTGAATTAACAGCTGCTGAGATACATCAGAGTTTTGCAATACTTCTCTTTACTGTTATCCAGCATAAGAGATTGAAATATATTGACTGTGTGTTTAAAATAAATGTATGGAATCCATAATAACAGGTGTAACTTTGGGCACCTGGAGGAAGAAGTGTAACTGTCATTTTAAAGTCTTTATTGTAACTCAGTTTTGTGTGTCTTAGCAGCATATAGATATGTTATCTACACACAGCTAGAAACACACACAGAGGAATTTTGTTGGAAGCAGAAGAAACTTCCAAAAGAACAAAAGAGAAACAAGCCTGAATTCTTCCCTTCCCAGCTGAGTCTTGCCGAGGGGCTGCCTTTGATCCTCCCATGAGCTCACAGCTCAGGAGAACAATAAGCTCTTGTGTCACGCCAGGAATGAAGGTGAAATTCCTAACTATAAGCACGTGCCACCAGAGAAAAGTAGGACAGAGTAGTAGGATACTAACAATCAAAGGGATGTTAAAACTGCTTGTCCTCTTTCCAATAAATTTATGGCATTTTTTTGGTTCTGGTTCAGCCTCTGTGTTTTCAGCTCCTTGAAATATACCCTACATATTGTATTAGAAGGTTGAACTGAACTAACTGCTATGCACATTCTGGTTTAGCACTGTACTGAAACATCTGTTTCTGTGGTTTACCACTGCTTTGCCTAATAAGATCTCTTCATCATAGTGTTTTGCTTTTTAAAGGTTTCTTATCAACAATAGGTTTTCACTCAAGACTCTCAGAACAATTTTGTCACACATCCACAGCACCTGGTCAGATTACTCCAGGCAAGCTTTGCTCTTTGTGTCTGGATTTCATTGCAACGGGCTTCAGCATCCAGATGGAATTAAATTAACTGCTGAGGTAATAGCTGCATTATGGCATTGCATGATTGGCAGCTCACTTCTACAGCACAACATTTCGAAGCGATTCAGCTTTGCTAAAATTATTTTCCTCTTCATAAGAGTTTTCAGCATTATTTCTAATACCCCTTTTCTTAGTTAGATGTCTCTGGGTCCTAAGACCCTGTATATTAAAATTTGTTTTCATTTGCCATCTTGAAAGTAGGATTTGATTATATTCTCCATATAATTTATAAAATTTCCTGTGAACTAAGTGCACTTAAAATTACCTTTTTTGTAGTTTCCTGACGTTGTATATTATAAATTGAAACTGGCAAGTGTTCAATTTTTTTTTCATTTGTTATGTCTTTTGTCTGGACTTTTTTATTTTAATTATGTGCACTTTCTCTGAGCACTGCTTTGAGCATTTCTATGCACTTTTCAGCCATATTTGCTGTTTAAAGACATTTCTGTGGAGTTAGATCTGTTTCTTTACAATCCACCTTGCAGACTTTAATCACATGTCCCACAAATAAGCCTGTCTCTAGTTAGCAAGTCTGATTCCAGCACTGTGTGTGGATGCCAGAGTTCTCAGCTGTGTAATGTTAATATTGGTTTAGGATGTAAAAACATGTTATCATATTCCAGTTTCATTCATTAGTAGGTCATAATCCTCAGGAATCTTTGTCTGCTGTTCCAGTGTTTCAGGCAATATCCTTAGGCACAGCATCTCACTCAGCTACACATTCTTTTCCTTTCCCAATGAGCTTTTAAAGGAATTATTTTCATTTTCCTTTATCTTTATTTTTTAATGGTCATCTTTCCACACATGATCAGTTTTAACTTTGCACTGCCAGGTTTTTCTTTGGAAACATGGTAGTCATGGTTTATGTTTGTGCTGACCATTCTGATTTCAGTCATGCTTTGTATGTGACTTGGCTCTCACAGACATAAAACAAACATCCACTTTTCCCAGACCTATCCTGTTTTTTCAGGTGAATTATGGTTTCTCTATGAACATTTGCAGATGGGAACCTCCTGCCCAGATATTGGACATTCAGAAATCCTGATCTCACGGGTGCCTGGCAGAAGCTATGATCTCTGTACACTCTACTACTGCATGTCAATGCACAGTAAATTCAGTATTATTCAGGACTAAACAGAAGACCTGTGCTGTGTGTATTCTCTGGGTGCTTTCTCACACCTCCTGGAAGAAGAAAATATTCTTCTCCTTCCTACCTCCTTCCAAGAGCTGGTAAAATTTCTGATATTCTCCTCAACAATTCTACATATAGAAGAAAATCCTATGTAAAATGGTGATGTTGGTACTGAATAACTCTATGATGAAAACAAACTTACACTTATGCCTTCCAAAAAAAGATATACTTTATTAAGACAAGTATTTCCAAAGGTATTACCCTGAAGCTGTAATTAAAACTTTTTTTGTTTCTCAGGCTTCTCAAAGTTCTTCCTTGTGCAAGCTGGGATTTTTCAAAATTTCAGTGTATACTGTTACTTGAAAGTAATTTTTTTTTAATTTGAATATGTTTCAACAGTTGTAAGTCAAACAGCTGTATAGTATAAGCCTTGATTTATTAAAATACTTTTTAATCAGCCAATTGTATTTGAATATATGTGTTCTAATGGTGGCTTTCAATAATCTTAAATATGAGAAGAATTAGAGAAAGTAAAAAGTAAAATCTTACAGTTGGCTGGGATCTATAAAACAAATTACTTTCAAGGAAGTGTCAATCAAGGACTTAAAAATCCCTGATTCCTTAGGCACATCATCTCATTAAGTTTATTTGTAGGATGAGGTTAGCTTTGAAGTGGCCCCAGTAATTTAAGGTATTCCTAGTGCCTCTGGCTCTATTCTGCCAGCTCTGTCATTTCACAGTCTGCCTCAGAACTCTAATACAAGATAATCAATGAAACTAAAGATCTCTGAGGAACAAATGCCTGGACAAGAAAACAATCCCATGTTTTGGCTTGCTGTTACAAACTGTTGTGCCCTGCAACACAGCAAATCAGTTCCCCACTGAGTTAGAGGCTTTGTTAAAATAAATTCCTCTATGATATGAATGCTATTTCACAAAGAACATGCAGACATATATGAAATTACAGACTTGAAGATAAGAAGCTCACTGGGAGGAAATACATCTCTCAGCTTCGCCTGATTTCAAAACAGCATCTTGGACAGTTAGGATTAGATTTAAAGAGGAATTGTGCTCCAAACCTGGGCTCTGCTTAAATGATTAGGTAGGAGGTAGGTATAAATAAGTTTTGTTCAAGGTCAGTAGAATCAGAAGTTACATTTTTTCTTAAAATATCTGCAGTGAACACTGAAATTCACTTTAAAGAAAACATAAATTTTCTCCATACATAATAATACTGAAGGATGAAAAAGAAACAAAACAAAATAAAACAAACAAACAACAAAAAAACCACCACACATACACATGAAAAACCTACCAAAAATTCCAAACCATACTTTTCTTGGAACAGATGTTGTAAATTTTTGTTGTTTGTTTTATATTAAGGTATTCATGCAAATACTAGCAAAATTATTAGCACTTAAATCTTCCCAGGCATTTGTTTTGACATACACTAATTTGCTGCATATGCTGTGAAAGGATCTCATTACTTGATTTCAAATAATAATTTGGGCTCAGCCTATGGGTTGCTTATCTTTAAGTACAGTTGTGCCAGCAATGTGATCTCTCAGAAAAATTTCAGAAATAAGGAGAAAGATAGATTTGCTTTCTTCCTGATACAGTAACATTTCATTGCAATGAGATTACAGTTAGATAAAACTTTTCATTTCTAAGAAATCTTTTGTGCTTGAATAACTGTGTGCATGTATGAATCATTTCACAGAACTAGAACTATTTTCACTCAACACTGAAATGAAATATACATGGCAGGTGCTTCAACAGTATGGCATAATAATTTTGGAAAGGAAGAAGGAAGGAGAGTGCTAAAATAAAGCTTTACAAAATAAAAATGTGACCAGCCATTCAAACTGGAACATAAAGATGGTTGACCTGTTTTTGGTTAAAGCTTTCCTTGTGAAGAAAGTCACAAGACAAGATACCAAATAATTTTGATGGAAAGCATTTAAGCTATGTATTTTAAACTTTCCATCTAATCAGTCAAGCTGGTTCTTTTGGCACCTAAAACTAAAAGAGGTAACATATATAGAGAGATAAAATTTATAAGCAGATAAAAACAAATGATTGTGAAGTCTCCTGTCAGTTATTTGAAATGAGATATTTGCCAGCAGCATTTTAAGAAGAGATACATCTCCTCAGGTTTTCAGCTTATAGATCTCATGGTCAAATAATTATGGCAGAAATTTTTGACAGCTTGATCAAAATAGAGTGTTCTTGGCATTTTCTATATCTGAAGCAAAAGAAACACCATAAACAAGCCTTTGAGATTATACTGCTTTTCATCGTGGTATTCAGCAAAGAATTTTCCTTGGACTGTCACAGAGGCATTCCTGCAGCCAGAGCCTGATCTGTTGAACATGTGGATGCCAATGGCAAAGCTCCTATTCCCTCTCTGGCTCCAGGACAGCATCCCCTCAGGAGCTCAGCAGTGTTTCTCTTTCATTAGCTGTGTGTTTGCTGCTGAGTGAGTAAACATACATTGATCAGTCAGTGGAGAATATCTCCTTTTCCAGCATTAATTCTCATGGTACACTTAAGACCGTAGCAAGTTTTTATTATAGTGATTTCTCACAGAAACAACAGCTGAGACATAAAAGTGAAATTAGGCTGGAAACAGAGCACTTGTCACTGAGAACAAAATCTAAGAATACTGTTGAGTTACAATTCCCTGTTGTAGCTAGCAGGCAAATTTCTTATTAAAACTACTTAAACCTGAAATAACTTGATTTAAAATTTTTCAGGACAGTTTTATCCCAGTGAAAGCTGCTCAAATGTTACCTTGTTAAATAACATTAAAGCTTAACTATAGTACACATAGGTCAATTTAAATAATCTTTCTTTTGAAGAAGGCTGTGACTGTGCATACCATAGCACAATCAATAATAAATATCTTTTTTGCTTAAGACATACATTTGTCTTATATACTTAATATACTAATTTATAATAGTAGACGGAAATAACTTCTGCAAAGTAAGAAGTGAAGTAGGAATCTTGATATTATCTTGGATGAAGAAAAATATTTGCAGTATCTTTGTTTCTTTTCTGTAAGTCCTTAGTCTTCTGTTAGTGGCAGAAAAACAACAACAAAAAATGCCATTACTGGAAATTTCTGTCTTAGTATGAAAAGCTACCTGTCTGAAAATACACCAGGAAGAGATTATAACACTGGTCCAGTAAACTGAAGATTCCAGTTGTTAATATGTATGATCAAGAGAGATTATACAATTAAAAAAATAGTTTGTGCTTTGCAAAAGATTAAGTGTATTTGTATTTCAAACACAGATTCAGTTTTCATTACTGAAGTGGGAACGAGAATCGCAGCAGCAGTTTGAGCTGCAAATCTAATGGAAAACATTCACAGTCGACTACACACGCAGCCGGTTATACACGATGAGCTTCCTAGCAGTGAAGGCAATAATGAAGTTTGGATCTATGTGGAAAAAAGATGAGGGCTTCATGCTATTCTTGGACCAAAGTGCTTCTGCAATTGGAGAGCCAGGGATAACCTCTTGTAATGTTGTAGCTGGATCTGTTAACACTAAAGCATCATGTGAGAGTATCCATAATATTCGAGATAGTAGGGACTGATTTCTCAGAAATCTTTGTTGACCATGAAAAGACTAATCCAATTAGCTGCAAAACGTCTGAAAAGCTATTAGGAATGCACTTCTAATTTTGAGGAGAGAGAAGTTCTACAAACAGCTACTTAGGAAAAAAGGTCACAGGTCAGAGGAAGTTCTCCATTGACAGGGACCCACCAGGATCATTGAGTCCAGCTCCTAAGTGAATGGCCCATACAGGGATCTAACCCACAACCTTGCTTTATTAGGACCATGCTCTAACCAACCCAGCTAATCTCATTACATATCAATATTTTTTATTAGACTCAAGTAAACAGTTTCCAAGGATGATTAAAGAATTTTTAAATCCTTTTTCTCCTTGAAAGATTTGGGAAAATTATTTCTTCAGGTTCTTGTTATTCCATTCTGTGGTTTAGTGGCAACGGTCTTGCAATCAGAAGAGTATTTAGATAAAATGCTCTTCCTGATTGTTTATTCAGGTAAATCAATGCAGTCTATAACTCATATTTTGACTCCACCTGAAAAAAAATGTACTTTAAACTACAGGTTATGATACTAATCTGAGGCATAATGATAAAGTGGAATAGAAATAAAAAGAAATATTCCTGTCAGATTCTGGGATTGGTCTCTATGGAAGCACTTCATGTTTTCCAGCAAGACTGTTTAGAACTTCATCTCTAAGACAAGAATGAAGTGAAATTGGAGAAAGTCCAGCTTGACCTACATTATGCAGCAGATATGTGCCTTCCTTGAAAAGTGGAGAATAAATGAATGTGTGTCCAAAGCAGGTTTTAGAGCAGCCTCTTTTGATTTATCTAAAAGAATGTGTAAACTAAGTAAACTAAGTCTCCTGGGACATGTTGTGTTGCTCACACACAATCTTTTTCAGTGACACTTCCTGAAAAGGTCACCAGGAGACATTATTTTATAAATCCAATTGTGTTGAACTTTCTGCTCGCATTCAAGTGGCACAAGAAATATGAGATTTACATAATTCCATTAATTTGAAATTATTAAACCATATTTTTGACTCTTTTAAACTTTGTAAGCAACTCAAATTTCTATGACATTTACAGAAAATCAGTGGTTTGTTAGGTATAAGACAGAGAGGTGCAGTGGAAGCTATTTCACAGTGTGACACCAGTGCACTTCAATTCTGCCCATTGATGTTTCAGATATGTGTTGCTGAAGGCCCCATCAAACTTTATAAACAGTTATACTTCAATCTCTGCAAGTGAAATGAACAGGATAAAATCATACTTAAGAAGATACTGCATGATAAGTAATATTTAGTAGTATTTAATCTTGTACCTTGTTTTTTTTTTAAAATCCATGCAAAAATTTAACCCAGAATTTCAAGTTTTTCTGAAGATTCAAATGTATATTAAAGTCACACATAACAAAGAGGTCTGCTAGAATTTGTCAAATCTTCCTGGAAGCAAATTCTCTGCTATCTAGCCAGCCAATGCACAGTACTTTGGGTAAGACGTTACCCCTGATTATTATCCAAGCCCAAAAATAGAAATGTTACAGGAACAGTAAAAGCATCTGTCAGTGAAATGGGAAGATCAAGACCTTCAAAAATACTTATGGTTTGATTGCCTCTTTCCAGTGGTATTATAAAATATGGACAGATATCATTCTGTGTGGCAAAAAAAAAAAAGATGCTTCTTCCTTTCCAAGTGCCCTCATACCCAGACACTTACCTGTACTGTGTGATAAGAGAGACTGACAAATTTCCTGAAATAAGGACTGTCCAGGTCACATGCTGAAGGAGATTTTCCTATTTCACAGTTTCACCACTTCTGAAGCAAAATGAATCAGAGTGATGGCATAGAATAGCAAGCATCAAGTTTATGAAGGACTTAAGAAAAAAGATCTTAACCAAATGAAACTTCAGATCACTCTAGGCAGTTAATCAATCTGACTCCTAATAAAAATCCTGTTAAGTATTTGTTCAACACTCTTCACAGCCCGTCTGTCAGCACGACCCGTGTACGTTTATGCACGTAGGTTTTCACTCATCAAGATGCTCACAGGAACAGTGATCTGCTGCCACTGAAATCAATGGCAAAAACTCTCTCTGATTTCCATGTGACAAGGCCCAATCCCCACACTTGAAGTTTTCCACTGTAATCTCACACATCAAATGTTAAACACTTGCACATGGCAGCAGTTGCATTGAATTTAACTATATTAAGCCAACATGGGATGTTGCTCAAAACAAAGGACTACAGACATCTCTGAGATCTCTTAAAACAGTCATGGAACAGAAGGAATATGATGCAATTTATAAGATACAATCATAACTTAGTACGGAAATATCAGAGTACAAAATACAGTTTTTGCTCTCCCTGAAAGCTTTAAAGTTTTTTTTTTTTTGCACTCCCTGAAAACTTTAAAGTAAAACTTAAAACTTAAACTTTCATTGGTAGAGTTAAAAAATTAAATAATAAAAAATCCTAAATAAATGCCTTTTCCAAAACAAAAAAATACCCCTCTGTTTTGAAGAAAATGAACTTGTCAAATAAATTAAAGGCTGTGAATCACTTGCTCGGATTTGTTTGTTAAACCAAGGCTTTTATAAAACACATTGTTCCATATGAAAAAAAATGCTTTTTCTGTTTCTTCCCAGCTGCATGAAGGTCTTCCATTCAAAATTTCACTTTATTCTTCTGATTAATTACAGATGCCATTGTAGCTCTAACTTTAAAATGTTATTCAAAAAGAACATGCTTTTGAATCAATATCAATCACATTGTTTTATTTTCTCAAGGGAAAACACAGTGCTCAAAGGAAATTAATCTATGTTGATACTGACTTGTTTCCCTATAGAATGTGCTTCTGGCATTTGGAAAATCTCTAGTATTGCTCAGTCTGTCTATAATAAATTTTTAAAATAACTTCTGTTTTTTATTTGACTGTTTTGTTTCAAGAAAGGTGGAGAGCAGAATAATGCCCTCACAATCACAGGACTGACACTGTAAGTTTGCTTTTTTTGTCTCTGGTACACCATTCTTGGTTACCCAAATTTCTCCCAGCATTAAAAAGTAGGATGTGGTGGAGTTCTCTAAATAATAAAGAGTAGTAAAGACCAGCCCTGTGTTTCTGTTTCATATTGTCCTTTCCATATTGCTGCTAAAAACAAGATGTTTCAAGGTGTCCCTGTTGAGATTTCCTCCTGTATAGACCTCTATATTGCTAATTCTGAAAATGTGATGTTCATTATCATATTACTTTTGCAAAGACTATAAAATCAATAATATGAAAATCGCAGTTTTATTTTTCCCTTTTCAGAAGTAGTTCCTATCCATGGGACAGGGCAAAAGCAAGATAAATTTGTTTTATCCAGTATGTCCACATACTGGTGGTATTGATAAATTGACACCATATTTACTGCATCCTATTCAAATTATATAGCAAACCCAGTAGACTACTGCATTGCAGCTCTTAAAAATGATGGGTTGGGAAATACTGCAAGAAGTACATTTCAAAGGAAATATTGCTAGCTTTGCAAAGAAATCACAGAATCAATTATGTTGGAAAAGACCTCTGAGATCCTTGAGTCCAACTCATGAGCAAACACCACCATTTCAACCAGGCCATGCACTAAGCACCACATCCAGTCTTTCCTTAAACACCCCCATGGATGGTACACCATCCTCTCCCTGGGCAGCCTGCTATGATAACATACTCACTCTTTTTGTGAAAAGCTTCTTCCTCTGTGAAGAACTTCTTCCTAATGGCCAACCTGAACCTTCCCTGGCACAGCTTGATGTCAGTGTGTGTCTTGTCCTGTCACTGGTTGCCTGGGAGAAAAGGCCAACCCCCACCTGGCTACAGCCTCCTTTCAGGCAGCTCTAGAGAGTGATAAGGTCCTCTCTGAGCCTTCTTTTCTCGAGGCTAAATAAGCAGCTCCCCCAGCTGCTCCTCATAGGACACGTACCCCAGACCCTTCACTGCCGGTGAAATCTTGAGGCTTGGAAAGCTGAAAGAATTCGCTCCATATAAAATGTAAAATCTTTCATCAGTAAGTTGACAGATTCCAAGATGAAGAGCAAAGTTATATTTTTCAGCCAAGAGTTCCACCAGTAAGCATGCCGCTCCCAGTTTCACTTTTTTCCCCTTTCTTATTTCCATTATTGAATGCTATTTTCTATTTAAAAAAAAAAATTGTTGACAAGAAAAGCAATATGTCTCAAAGCAAAGCTTATTAAATGTCATAAAAATTCTATACATCACAGCGTGGGAGAATTTTTTTAACTTTTGAACTCCATATTCTTCAAAGCATTGGTCCCCAGAATCTATCACAGCAATTGCTGTGGAGAGGATCTTACTCTTGATGCAGTGTATTTGATATCTTTTTGAAAGAAGAAAGTCCATTTTGCATTACAGAAAACTTTGAAGCTCATTCTATTGAGTATCTCATCTATTATTTTACTGGTTTTATTCACTGCACTCATTTTTTATGGCTAAAACTAATCCAAGAAAGTGGTCTTAGCAGCTGGCTGCTTAGCCCTTCCTTGTTTCCTTCCTTCATCCATTCCTGCTGTTTATTCTTCCCTTGAAGTCACACTCCTGTGTTAAAAGCACTGAACTTGTCTCCACAGCCATTGGTCCCTATGCAGTAAAGCCACACACCACAGATATCAGATACAATTAGACTGTAAATCAAATACCAAGGGGAATGCCAGAAATGGAATCATCATCTCCTCAGGACTGTCAATAAAACAAGCAGGGGGCATGCCAGAAGTGGAACTATCATCTCTTCAGGCTCAACAACACTAGTCTTAATAGCTTAAGTCAAAAAAATTCAGGTAAATTCCCAATACATCTTGAAGACTCCTCATTCANAAGTCTTAATAGCTTAAGTGAAAAACTAGTATGAACAGCAAGATTTTCACTTGCTTCCATGATATTATAGTTACATCTATACCAATATTAATACCAATATTAAAGCTGATATTAATACTAACAATAGCATCATAAAAATTCAGGTAAATTCCCAGTACATCTTGAAGACTCCTCATTCACTGCTGATAATGGGTTTAACCAATCTTCTTTCCCTTTTCCTTTAGGAGATTTTTGTGTTCAACATAGAGCCAGGAACATAACAACAGCCTGACTGACGCAGAGCCTGAGTCTTAATATTGGCTCCTCATCACCAGTGAGTTAGAGACTGTTACAGACAGCTTGTGGGAGAACAAGTGCAGCTCCACATATTTCCTTCTCTGTCAAATACACCAGCACTAAAAGTAAATTTATACAAATTTATACAATGACTTAGGTTTTAATTTTTTATGGCCAACCTATTACAGAAATAAAGCAAGAACATTTCGTTTATCTTAGACATATTCTCTGCTGTCAGAGGTACTGACTTCTGTCTCTAACACACCAAAATCATGGGTATTTGACTTTACTAAGTCTGTTTATTTTGCCCATGTTTGTATAATCATGGGAAGACTCTGGAATCTGAACTTTGTGCTCACTAGATTCTCATGACTGTATACATCACTTTTTGATACCACCATTTTTAGAGATTCATTGTTAATATTTGAAGCATAGCCATGAAATATCTTTGCAAGAGTGCAATCTCATGGATCTCAGGTTTTGGTGAAATAGATTTTCTCTGAACCATTCTCAATTACAAAAAACCCTCTTAATTTGCTCTTAATTGCATGGGTTCATGGGTAGTGGTCATAACTTGATAACAACTGATCGATCCATCTCAGCATAAGTTTTTTTCAGATGTGCAAATTTTTTACATTACATTTAATTCATTAAGTTATTTTTTGGCTTGTGTTTTTTTCGTTTCTTGAAACTCGAGTCATTCCAGTGTGTTTTGTCTGATCAAATTGCAAATATGAACCCAAGAATCTTCTGTGCTGACATAATTTGCTTGTATTTTCCTGTGAGATATCTGGAAGTCAAGAAAAACCAAATATGGGTTGAAGAAAGAGTATCTTTCAAAATAATTTTGAATATGAATGGGATATTTGATTTTTAAAAGTGATTCATTTAAACAAGTACGTTGAGAATTTTGACCAAAGCATCTCTCCTTAAAGATGCTTTGTTTTGGTTTTCCATACTTAAATTTTTCTTGTGTCACTTTCTTTTGTTACTTCAAAATATAAAGGTTTCATTTCCTTTACATTCTACTGGTAGCTGACTTTATTGTCACCATAGGCCAGTGAAAATTTTTTCTAAGTCTATCCTGCTCCCCTTCTAACACTAGTCTAAAATAGAGACCATTTGGAGGATGATGAGGATGAGACAGACCTTTTCTTTCAGCTCTATTGTGTGTCTCTTGACAGCCTTTTTCATCTGCTGACATGCTTCCTCAAAGCTCTGTCTGTGGTGTCCTGTAGATACAATGGAAATCTGACATATATAAAGCCAGCACTTGACTTAAATTACAGAAAAAATTCTGTATTTTCTTGTGTACTGGTATAATTACTTACTATGCTTCCTTTTGAATTAAATTTAGTGAACAAGACCATCATGATCTAGTCTACAATCACGGATTCAGTTCCCTGAAATGTCAAGGACAGTTCTTCAGTCTTAGAAACACCAGTTTCTTTCTGCCCTTCATGCATTTTTTAATAAAATGTACTCATTTTGTGTCCTTATGTTCAGTGCAGTACTTTTCAAAGTTCAGTAATAAAAGTTTTTAATCAACTTGTGATTGATTTAATGGGAACATTTACTCATAGTAGTACACACGGTTCAAAAATCAGAGATAACTTACAGACATCTGCTCCATTTGGTAGCTGAGATATATTCCATCTATAGTTGACAGAAAAAGTCCTTATACAACACAGAGCTAGGGACTCACAGCCAGGTTCAAAATTATTTGGTTGACCACAGTGCTCATTTATACATGCAATTATTTCGTCCCATTCTACTTACATAATTTTAACTGCAACATTAATATATCTCTATATCTTGACTTTACTAATTACAAAATGTCAAGAATTACAGAATTTTTAAGTTGTCTAAGCAATGTGTGCATCTCAGCAATCCACGCTCTAAATGAACTTTCTGCATTAAACTCACTTTCCATGCTCCACACAGGTTTTTTATAAGAAATTCAAACTACTCCTGGCTTGAATCCAGAATATTGGAAAGATTTTCTGCATTCATGGGAACAAGACTGAGGCCAACAGTTCTGCTATTCTGCATAGTAAAACTCTTCACCAGGAAGATGTATTTTGGGTAAAGAGAAAGCAATGTTTTCTCCTGGATACATTGAAGACTATGTATTGAGTTGTCATTATTGTGTTTAAAATAGGAACTAAGAAATTTCACATTCCAGATAAATGCAACACTGAGTTTTGGCTTTATAAAAACTCCAGGACTGAAGACCCCACTCCTCCACCCCTCACCTCACACACTGTAAGTAACAAAATGGTTCAGAAATAATTTTTGCCCGAGGGATTAAATTCTAGCATTAATTTGTCCATTACTATAAATTCAGATTCACTGGTACATTCAGTGTTTATTTCTAATAAATTCAGAATACCTATTACTTTCAGAAAGATTTGAAAGGTAAATGAATGACAAAGAATGGGAAGAAATTCCTTAGCTCTGCATTGGGAAACAGTCACTGTTATAAAGATGGAAAATGCTTCATAGAGACATAAGGGACAGTGAAGCTAAACCACCAGCTTTATAACAAAAGGAGAAAGAAACCAAATATGTGATTTATATATTTGCACCACACCAACCACAGTTTGAGTTTAGGGAAATCTTCCACTGTTCATCTTGACAGCCCAAATCAAAATGAACTAGCATGTTATGCTGGGATGCCAGGTAAGTGATAAAATTCACATTTTCATAAGAATCAGAAAAAAAAAATAACCACGAAGTACTGAGCAAAAAAAATTCTTTGAAGAAATTAGAAGAAAGGCTGATAGGAGAATTTTCTCACTATCTTGTGAGGTAAAGAATGAACAATTAATACAAAGTAGAAGATAAGACATGTAGTAAGAATTACAAGAAGGTACTAGTTTAAATATATCTTTGGCCTTGCTAGATATAAGATTTAAGCAATTTAGTGAACATGTACTCAATTTCAGTTCATCATTACAATGATTATATATGCTGATAGGGTAATTGAATTTGCTAATGACAATTAAGCATTTGCAAATACAGTTATTTAATTAATGTACACAAATCGAAATAAAAAATTGTGTCCTTCACAGGTTTTAAAAATTACTATCTCTATTCTGCAAATTGAAGGGGTGATAGGATTTTAGTTTGCTACTCCACAGTGATCAGCAGTTTTTAATCCACAGTCTTTATTCAGATAAACATACTGTTCCACAACTGTATCTAGCTGTGAAGAACAAGAGTGCAAACCATCTCTTCACCTTGTGAGCTAAATGCAGAGAAAGCTGGTTCTGCAATTTTGTCATTTAACTATTCCTTAATGGAATGTTAATCACACTCAAATAATGGAATAGAGGAGGTGACTGCTAGCTACTCCTGCTCTGCTTACAGTCATGCTTTCTGAAAATTTTCCTAAATATCTGTTGGATTTTGACCAGGTTACGCTCTGGAAATTCCTTGGTACAATTCAGTTCAGCAGGCATTTTCCATTCACCAACATCACACTATCTTGAGCAGCATCTTGAGCAGCCATCCTTCAAAATAGTTCATCAGTTCTTTCTGGCTGTCTTTTTTTTCTTTTCCATCTTATCATGTGAATCAAAGACCTGGACAACTCCTTATTGCAAACAGTTCCAAGGAACACAGAAATAGCAGAACTATGAACGTGTCAGATAATGATACTAGGTGAGATTGCGGAATTTCAGTATCACATTTTCTATTGCAAACAATCTGAATCATTTAATAAAATGCAGAGATCCTAAAGCACTTTTCCAAAGTAGTAAAAATCATTAAATAATACAGTATAGGCTAGAAGCTTTCACTGTGATCATGTGTGGCTTTCCACATAATATTTTCCTGAAGATTTTAACTAGCCATTCTTAGCAATTCCTGATGAAGTAGCAGAGGGAAAATTTACTTATTTCCCATTTTTCAGTAATTCAGTGGTATACCTGCAAATACAGCTCAAACTCTGGACTTCTAGCACTGCACTTAGTCCTAGAACAAATTCTAATATGATAGGATATCTGAGGAAGAGAAGTAATGGCCCAAAATATTTTGATACTAAGCTTTATTTGCAGGGCTTTGTAGCTGTATGCTAACTTCAGGGATGAAAAAAAAAAAAATTTAAAATCCCCAAAAAATTTTTTAAAACCCCCAACAAACCCAATTCACACAAACATAACCAAAATAAAGAAGCAAGTGAAAAGAAAAGAATGGGCAGCTAGGAAGAGCTGTGATAGGATCTGCGCACATGCTTATTCCTCTGGGTGGAGAGATATTTTAACACTAGAGAAAGAAGCCCAAAAAAGTGAAACCTCCATTTTTGGAGATACTCAAAGCCCAACAGGACATGATTGTGAGCAGTCTGCTGTATCTGATCCTGCTTTGAGCAGGGTGTTGGACTGGATGAGCTCCACAAGGCTCCTCCCGTCTCAGTTACTCTGTGATTCTGCTGCAAATGTCTGGGCACTGAAGGCCCTGTGGAACAGATTTGGTGGATATCAGAGTTATCAGAAAAAATCACCATCATTTCACTGTGAATACAGTGCAAATTAGTCATTCAATGAAATCTCCTAAAATTAATTAATATTTTCAGCCAAGCTTTCTATACATGGCACAAAGAGGCATGAAAAATGACAAAAGTGCGCAGAACATTCCACTTTAGTAATAGGGATTTGAATTACTACCCTTCATGAAAACCCAGCATTCTACTTTATTTTTAGACCTTTTGCCATTGTTCCTCTGCCACTACATCCTGATCTGCAGCATGTTCATGTTCATGGTTGCTGACTAAGGCTCTGTGCCACTATTTAGTGAAAACATCAGCTTAGCCTGCAATAGCACTAATCACATATAACATCACATACAAGCACTTATGATACCATCTATACCTAGATTCTTAGCTCAGTAGCCAGGTGGTTCGAAATATATTTAATTTCTGCATATGTTAAGGGCAGGGATAAGTCATACAGACACAGGACAGGAAGATCCCATTCTTCCCTTTTAGATTTTCTTTTTGTATCTGCCATGACATTTTTATGTTTCTTATAGAGCAGTAGTAATCTAAGAATTTCTAGATAGAAATTCTAGATTTCTAAGTATCTATTTCACAAAGAAACTGGATAACTTAACTTTGTAATATATGCAGACGTCTTTAAGGTAATAGGAAGACATATTGATTTTGAGTCGTAGTAGAAAAACATGTAAGGATATTTTATTATTGAGGTTGTTATTTCACACTACTTGAAAATATAGGTTGAATTCTGCCAGCAGCTGTCCTCACCTCTGTTCTCAGAAAAAATGCCAGGGAGGACTCAGTTCAGAAAACTGATGGATATTCTGCCATCACACACTATGTCAAGGATGACAGCCTGCCCTCAGGTTTTGGTACTGTGTCAGTTTATTCTGAGGGAATAACTTCACACTCACTTCTCACCTCTCTGGAGTGTGTGTTATCTCATTGTGATAAAGCATTGAGCATCAAAAATACAAGGTCTTATGTTATTGTGATAAGAATTTTATATTTTAAATATATAGTTCAACTTTCACTGGATCCATTAGAAAGTGATTAAGAAAGGACAAAAGAAGGGTTTTATACAAATAGCTCTGCCTATAGGAGTTGAAAGTGACCTCAGCATATTGCACCAGCTCAGTGTTTAGTTTTGTGTTTAATTCAGAAACTTTTCTTTAAACTGTTACTTAAATGATGCAGAGAATGTGTGAGAAGATGGATATCACATTTTCCTGGTGAACATTCTGCTCATTACATGTTTCTCTGCAGACCTTGAAGCCCAAAGCAATCCTTTGAAACTCTATCACTTTCGATAGGCACTGTGAGATGACTGAGAGTGTGCTAAAAATTTTCCCATTTTCGTGAGATGTTGCTGTTTATGTTGCAAAAACTTATATTTTATGATTTCATATCACATAGATGATTAGGTTTATAGGCTGATTTAAGGCTTTGAGTTCCTTTCAGTTCTTGCTCTCTGAAAATATATTCTTAATATATTCTTAATTTTCTTCAAGTCATATCTCTATGACAGCACATACAATCTCTTTTCAGTGACAAACAACAGATTTTTTTTTCAGTTACAAACTATAGTTTGTGTTAATACAATCAAGAATCATGATCTGGTTTTGTTGATAATCTGAAGTTATGTAACACATACTACATATACGAGGCAAAACTGAGATACCTTCAGTCCTAATGGGTTCTATTTTTCTTGGAAAATGCCTCAAACCGAACTAATTCAAAAAAAGGGGCCTAAAAAACATTGTCTATACAGCAAGGCATCAATTGTTTTTGCCAATGGCTACCTGCAGTGTCCCAGTTCTCACAAATAGCAAAGTCTCAAATCTTTGAAGACACGACAGCAGTCCAGGTGCAAGTTTCTTTGCCAGATCACTGTTCAAATTGACAAACTACTTCAGGAGAGGATAGTAATTATCTTTAGCAACACTGCAACATGGGAGAAGCTTGATTTAATTTAATCACTAGCACTGTAATTTAAGTCATGATGCATGCTTTAATTATTCAAAGTAAAATGTTCTTCTCAGAGGACTTTCATTAGGGATCCGCTCTTTGGGAAAACCTAGTCAAGTATGGATTTTCTTGCCACAGTAACTGTAATTATCAGGCAGAATACAAAAATATGAATGGAATATTTTAATTGATTCTGTTTAGCTAATAATTAAATCCAACTGTGTTAGAACTGTATGACTGATAGAATAGTCATGTAAGCTATTTACAGTGAATTATATATTAAGTTTACGAGTTCATATAATTATATCATTTTTTGCAAATCCTTTTGTTCCAATTCCTAATATTGCTCTATTATTCCTTGCCATCCCAATTACAGAATTTCATATTAATATAGAACTCCTATTTCTGGTACAGGCCCAGTAACTTACCCTTACCACATGAAGAGAGTCACACTGCATAAATTGTTCATGTCAAGAAATCAGAACAAAACTACCTATGCAAGACTATTACTAAAAGCATGATTTTTTGATTCCTAATCAAAGTAATTCCTAAAACTTTGCAAGATAAGTAGGCTAACAACAGCACTAGATTACTGATCATTACAGTGCTTCACATTCACATAGCACTTCTAAATATTTCATAATATACACGACTAAATTAAACCTCAAATGCTTCCAAGAGACAAAGGAATAAATTACACTTACCTTGGAGCTCTGTGTTCTAAGACAGAGAAATGTTTAATCACTGAATAAAGCTGATGTTTAAAGAGGTGGGGGTGGGAATCCCAGTCATACACTTGAGCCTTGATCAAACTAGTAGCACTGCTAGAACAAAACTGAAAAGATACAAATTAAGAGCCAGAGATTGTGGAAGATTTTGTGCAACGTCTATTAGTAGAACTGTCTTTAATGTTACATCATCCTACTCCTGGTAAACAAACTCTTCCATCCTAACCCACCCCATCTCCAATACAAAATATAGAAAAATAATTAGTCCTGAAGAAGATGCCTTGCTTCAAATCTAGCCACTTGTGATTATTATAAAATCACTTTGCTCCTTTGAGGTTTCTCTGCTGTTGATTTTTAGTGAGTAACTAAAATGGTTTTCATAATGTAAGATATATTGCCATCACTGTTAACAAGGACCCAAGTCCTGCTCTGCTATATGAAGACAGTCTCAAGCTCTGATAAAATAAATCAACTTAGAACATAATCTACACTGTTGATCTGTGTGTACATCTGCAGCTTACAATGCACATATAGCTGTTTCTTACAGTAATAGGCTGTTTTCATGTACTTTTGGAAGAAATGGGTCCTCATTACATGTTCTTCCTTGTTTGTTAAAAGAAGCTATCTTTATGACAAAATTTTACTCCATTCCCAACCCCTCCATACCCAAAGGGATACAAAAAATTGGGACAGAATATTTTAGTACCAAGAGGTTTTTTCACATGTGGTGATCCTATGGATTTAATAACAGATTTCCTATTAAAACCAGTGGAAACCTCAGCCGTTCAGAATGTCTGTGCTTTAACAAGGTCTAATGCATGGTTAACCATTAAAGATATCCTGAAAAGTTTAGCACAGTGATCAATGCATGCAGAGTGTCTTTGGTGCTCACTATTCAATCTCTCTGCAGTCATTGAACATGATATTTCTTTCTCACTGCAGTCAGTAAAGACAATATTTAAAAGTCATTACAAGATGCTGTCCTTTTGACTTGCTTCCCTTTGGATTTCACAAACAAAACTAGACCCTATGGATATCCCATATAGGCTGATTATACCCAGGGAAAACAACCTGTATCCTAAGCAGTCATTGCAAATACACTAAATCTGAATCACAGGCAAATTAATGTCCTTGTATGTCGTTAGGCCCCAGTGCTGGAATGACACTGGCTCTTACGAGAAATAAGGACTAAACTTTTAGCTAGTGGCTGAACAGGAAAGATTCAATATGTCCACCTGTAAGGCTGAAATAGCTGGGGGCTTGAAAGGTAGCTCAGGTGGCCAGGGTTACTGTCATATTAAGTATTAACTTCCATCTTTCAAAACCTACTCTGGTTCACATGTGTGAAGCATTCTGATGCACAGTTTTGCCAGAAAAAGGGCTCTGCATTCACAGGGGGATCAGAAATGCTCTCTGTTTCTACAAAATGTGACAGTCTCTGGGGATGAAAGGCATTTCCTAAGTATCCTCTTCAACTCTATTTCTGAGTGCTGGATAAAGAGGGGACATTTTGATATTCCTCCTAGCACTTTTGTGCAATCAAGTCCTCCTTCAATGCTTATTCTGTAGTCACCTTCTAACAAGTGGAGATGCATAATCAGACCTCATAAATGAGGCATGCCACTACATCATCTATAACTAAATGTACTCCTTCTTATAGCAAAGCATCTTGCTTCTGTATTTTCGTATCAATCCAGTCGCTGCATATTTAGTCCTTGATGATGAACATTCCTGTTAAACTGCATTTCTTTTAATTCTGTGGCAAATGATTACTGAAATGAACTCAATACATCTACAAATCATTTCAATAGATGACTACAAAAGGCATAGAATGTTATGTTAGCTAGAGGAAGTGCCATCTACTATGAGAGACTGCTGTGTAAAATTTATTTAGTGTATGCATGATAATCGCATCAGCCAGGATATTACAAAACTGAAATCAATTACTAATTATGATACACAAGATTCAAAAATTAAAAGCAATTTGAACTCCACAGAGGATGATAAAACAAGCTCATAAACATGCAGCTTTCCTAAAAATATTCTAATGTGAATGATGGTGTGTCTTTTATTGTCCCCTCCTCCAAATATTTCACTTTTGTATTCATGAAGGACATTAAAAGTCACAAAATTACGAGTGGGAATAGAGAGGCCAGGATACAAACAATGAATTAAAAGTCCTGAAGACGATTAGCCACATGTTTTGTTTTAAAGCTGTCATCTAGAAACTTGAATCATTGCTAAAAGCATAGTTCCTTTTTTTTTTTTTCCTCATCTTCTCTCTCCAGCTAAGCGGTAGAAGCTATGTGTAATCAGATATTCAAATGGTCTATTTCTGTATTCTGTCACATGCAGAAGATTAGGTTTTAACATTTTATAAAACCAAATCTCACTTTGGGTTCATGTCACACTAGTAGAGGATGATATCACCACCTCTGATTATTGCAGTATAAGAATTTGTGACACACTCAATCTGTAAACGGTTTGGGAACAGGCTTATATAGAAATATACATTCACCTTAGATGAACCCATCCTTAAGTCCATAATAATTGTATAATGTTGATGACATGAGCATTTACACATTATGTGTTCAGTCACTTCCAAGGAACAGGTAGAAACAAATCAGGTCTGTGCTACCTGTAGTGCAAGTGATCAGCAAATGACATGCTGTGAAAATGAAATAACAATTCAATGCCTTGCCAGAATACACGACTGGAAAGTCCATCACAGTAAAACCATGCTGCATTTAAGGTAAAGTTGGACAGTCTGTGGGCAAGCTGAACTCCAGAACTGAGTTTATGTCTTCAGTTGAACAAGAGCACTACACGTCTTCATGAAGTATTATGTAGAGTCATCTCACAGAAAAATTAAATAAGACCCAACAGAGACAGATTTACACTGTGTTCTCTAAACATTTCTGCTCCTTATCTTAGAAACATTTCTCAAATATATAAACTTTTGATAGACAAGTACTGTAATGTGTCAGATGACTGAGGTGATCCATCTTCTCCATCAAAAAAAAAAGTGATCTTCAGTCCTGTCTCCCTGTCTCTAAAGTACTAAGTATACATTATATTTATGATATTCTTCTTTGCAGTTTTCTCTTTTCTTAATTTTGAAGCTCGGTGTCTTATTCTCACTGTTTCTGTCTGGTCAGAATATTTCTAAATTATTCTCTAACTCTGCATCTACTGTATTCACCTCCCCCATATTCTCCTTGTGTTTATGAAATGAGTTTTCTGTGCTTATAGGATGAAGTTCTTCAGATTTATAACCCCAAGTACAATGAAGCAAGTACAGTGAAGTGAAAAAGATAAACAATCTGAATTTGTGGATGACTCTGTACATCAACAATTTTAGAATCCATCATAACCAGCCAGTCATATGCTCTCTGTGCATGAAATGTGTAAAGAATATAGAGCTAAAGAATTTTTCACATAAACCTAAAAGAATCACAAGCAAATTTTGTTCATAGTTACGATAATTTTAAACTCATCTTCTAGCAGAAAAAAATATGCCCAGTGAAATTTTAAAGGGTGATCTCTTTACCTATGATGTATATTAAAACTTTTGTGTTTGTGAAGAAATAGTCTGGGGATCTATAGACAGTCAGCTGCTGCATCTGAGCTCACAGAATACTGGCACTGGCCTAGGTATCAGTCCCCTCATACCCTCCCTGAGCTGAATCAGCAGAGTGTGCCTGGCTGTGCTCTAAGCACGTGCAGGAGAGCAAAGTATTTAACGCCTCTAATTCACAGCCAAAGCAGAGGCTGTTAGAGATGGTGCAAGGTCATAACAAATCTGAGCTCTTTGCAATGTTAGATTTTAATTTGAATAAATAAATAATGTTGTTTATTCTCCCTGTGAATTTTATTTTTAGTATGGTGGCGTCTGGTTGGTTTCAAGCTATTTGGACTTAATATGAAAGTCCTGATTGCTGTATACACTTTTAAGACATAACAGAAGGTGTATGATAAAAGGGGTTCTCTAAAGCATTTTACACAAGGAAGGTGATATTCTGTCAAAATCTTCTAGTTGTACTGATTCTGGTTTAATGTTAAAATAGTGTCATTGCATTGCATACCTACACTAACATATGTAACTAAATTTTCTTGTCTTTTTGTGCTTCTCCTCATGCTTCTTTTCTTTATTAATTTAAATGAGTAGAGATACACATCTGCTGTGGTAAGAAGCTCTTAGGGGTGGTGCTTTGACAGATAGTAGACTAAAATTCAGATCCTTATTCACTTTCTCCTGTTTCTCCAGGCGCTATTCTTACACTATTTCAGATAGCAGATTCTAGTACTAAAGGATATAAAAAACACAGTTTCTACATGGTAACTGTTAGAAACTCTAACCAGAGAAACAAAGTCATGGAGATCTAATGGATGTCTTGGCCTGCAATGAAGTGCCCTTTTGTCCACACAAAATGACATAATATAATTGAAGCTGAAGATTTGGCTATATCTTAGGTCCTCCAGTTAGAGGCTTAGAAAAAATAAAACCAAAAAACCTCCACTAAATATTTTTCTTTGTCTTTGTCTTTTTTCTTTTTTGCTTCCAAATAGGACTTTAGTGGAACTGAAATATAATGCAAATTAGGTTTGTAGTGCTGGGAGGGACACAGACAATAAAGGGTCCAATAAAGATGTTGAAGATATACCTCCAAGTGCTCAGGACAAAGTCATCATTTAATATTAGTTCCATTGTTTGTAATTTTCTAAAATGAAAATTAAAAATAGCTGTAGTTTAATTTCTTGAGAGTGCAAAGCAAAAGATTTCATAAGGATGAAAGAACACTAGAAAACAAGAAGTAAAGAAACTGACATCTTCTGTGAATCTCTATTGAACTCTTTGTGGATGTCAAGGTAAAAATGTGATATTTTCCAAGTCAGTATCTTTACTCATATAGTGTGTAGCTTCCTTCTTCTTCCATTTCCATTCCTTCTTCTTTTATTCCATTTGCAAAAAGTGGTAATTCACTGATTTAGATGTGAGAGAATTCCAGATCTTCCTCAAACAAAAAAAGGGGAGTACGAAAAGCCATATCCAGGTTTATCTTTCCAGCATTTCTCCCTCCTCTTACATAACTTAAAGCATATGCCTTTTAAAAAATTAATTCAAACAGTATTATTAAATAGTGTCTGTAAGTGGATTATTAAAATACCACTCATATTCAAAGCATATTATAACGTCATATTTTAAAAAAAATAAGAAAGAAATATGGGTACTGACATGTTCTCATGCCATGCTTGAATTTCAGTAAGCAAATACAGAGTTGAATGCCATTAACATCAAGGAGTTGCACGGCCACAAAATATATGCAATTATTTGGCAATTCATTAGCAAAAACTAATGCAGATGTGATTAATTCAACAAGCATAATCATTGTGTACAGGTGCAGGCTTTGCAAATTTGACCTGCAGTCAGTGGCACATCAGATATGGTGAGTTGTAAGTCTAAGGGAAAGGGAGGCTGCTCTTTCAAATAGCTCAAGGGCACATACCACACCATGAAATTGAAAATGTTGACACAAAATAATCAAATTAATCAGCAAAATCTTCTAAATTTATGTGGGACAAACACTCATTGATGGAATATTCCTGGCTTTGCCTTTAACGAAATGAAAATTGTTAATCCAATTGTATACCAGCTATAATTAACAGAGGCCAATGAAAGGACAAAGCAAGACACAAGTTTGACCAACTGACCCAAACCATGTTCCAGTGTGTTATTCTGTGCCTTTTGTAAACCTGACCTCTGTGTCCAGATCACTTTACCTACAAGGGTGAATGCAGTAAAACTGAAAGTGATATCTTAGAGAAGTTATGCGTCTATAAGGAATTCTGACAGAAATTCCATGAAAGTCCACCAAGAAACAGTAGGAATAACAAGATAATCAGGAAAAAAATATTTGGAATCTGTTCTGAAAGGAAATCAGCAAACCTTCCAGGTATGAAACATAAGGATAAAAATACACACACACACAAACACACACACACAAAAAAAAAAAAAACAAAACAAAACAAAACAAAAAAAAACCCAAACAAAAAAAAAAAACCCACCTGAAAAACAATTTTAAAAGCCTTGTGTTATTTGATTTCTACTTCACTGAAATGTGATATATTGTCCCACAACATTGTAAGCTACTTCAGTCATAAATCTCAGCTGTATGTCTAAATAAGCTAAACTCAATCATGAGCACAAATGTAAATATTTGTATCTGTCTTATCCCAGAAGTATTTCAGGATTCTTCAGCTTTATGAAACAGGTGATGAGTTATTCCCTGTTCCATACAAAAGAGACTGCTTTGTGATATCTTCTCGCTGCTTCAGGCCAGAAAAAGATAAAACCAATCCAAATCTAAAATTAATGCAATTTTTATTGTAAAAAACTATTAGCAATTTTTAATGGTAAACACAAAATACATTTTTATATCCCAAAAAAAGTTTTCTAAAGACTAATGAAAACTGTAGAGGAAGTAATTTGTAGACAGAAGCTTCTATTTGCAAAATGAGTTGAAAAATAAAGAATTGATTTTTGTTATTAAATAATTAATTTTCTCTCTTTTTGTAATTTATTTTAACATGAGAGAATTAGTTCAGCATGTTTCAATTCATATAAATTCAGAAAGCAATTCTGAAAACAAATACGTCAGCTTTATAAATGACAGTTTGACTAACTTGCACCTGGGGATAATTTTTTTTGTAAAAAAACTTGAAAAGATATTTTTATCTTGTTCCTGTCAGTCTTTCAAGAGTTTAGTAATCTGAGTGGTTATTAATGTCTCTCATTAATCTTGGATGAATTAGGGAGCCAGGATCTTTGAGGCTCAAGTCAATTATGTATAAATAGAGTCCATTATTTACAGCACCATTATGTCCCCAGCTCACTTATTACATAAATCTTTTCCTATCATCTGTAATTTATTCATCCTTATTAACTAACATTTCTGGGTAGATCAAAAAATTGTGACTGAGGTAAATCACATCCCACTAAGCAGAACTAGGTAAGAGTCTCATTTATTTAATTTCTCATACTTTTGACTGGTTTTGACTCTTTTTGACAGGAGATGATTTTCAAAAGCAGTCGAGGCAAAACTTCTGTATATGCATGGCAGAAGTAGTTCCAAACACCTGCTTTCCTCCTGGAAAAGAAGATGTTGTGTCCTTGAGACCCTTATTAGCCTATTATGTGATGTCATTGTGAATCTTAAAAGCAAAATTTTAAAGCAGAAGAGCCAGCCTAAAATTTTTTTTATATATTTTGGATAGTTACTCAGTAATTTTTGCCCTGCTTGAATTGCAAAAAACCAGGATGTTGGTCAAAACAGTATAATAAAAATCACAAAAAGCTGCTTAGCAAATTGCCCTTATTTTAATTAATCAGCATAATAAAGACAAGAATATTGAGCAATTATCTTGATCAGTCCTTCCTTTTATTTTCTCTTTTAGCAAAATTTTGTGTTCCAATTTCTTAAATTTTTAGTTTTATCTCCCAATAGCTGCAACTACAATTATCTGCTTTTTATAACTATAAGTTACAGTATGGGAATTCAGAAAAAAAGTGAGAAACAGAGATATGTACGTTCCAGACACTGTTCATCTTCGGTTGGGTGAGGAGCAAAAAATAACTAATTCTTTCATTTAGTAGTTCTTAAGATTAAAATGGGTTAATCTAGTATCAGAAAAACCTGTATCAAGTCTAAATGGGAAATCTGTTGTGCATAGAAGATCATCATGCCCCTCAGAGGGTTTGACAAATTTTACATATGCTTTAGCATAGAGTATTAAATGATGAAAATGAAATATTATGGTAAGTGATAAGATAGTATTACTTATCTTTACATTGTGTCTGTTCTTTGTTTTATGTATTTTTTTAACCCTCTAATGTCCACTGAGTAGCCTTCTTTTTATCCATCACCAGTCAGAGGCTTCCCAGCCACATGTTCTTGCCACAACCAATTAGATGAAATTTCGTGGCCTTCTCTTCTGTCTTCACTTCTGTGTCACAGGCTGCAAATCAAAATAGAGAAGATCTGCACCGGTCTGTCTTCAAGCAGAGCTTGAGAGATAGGCAGTGAGTGAGAAATTGTTACAAATACAGAGTAATGATACACTTCTGGTGTCAGATCATCCCAGCATTTCAAAACCCTTTCTCAGTTCTTTATCTAATCAGCCCTTAGAGCATTTAACTGTTGTGAAATATGTTATGTCTTAAGAATTTAATCTAGCTTCTTCTGAAAGGTTCTTGATCTTTGTTAATTTTGCATATTTATGATTTTAATGGTACAGTGCCAGCATTGTCTATCACTTGTGAAAAGCACAACTCAAGGATTCACTCATTGTGACTTTTGATGGGCAGCTCCTTGTGTGTAATGCCAGTCTTTGCTCTTCAAATAGAAAGAGTTAATTTTAGGGAACAAGAGGAATTATATTACAGGGTCCGAAGGCTGTATTTAATTTATAGTGAATTGTTCATGCAGAGGAATTGATTTTACAATGGAATGAGAGATTCCAAACCTTTCAGCTGTTTAATAAACCATATAAATAGAAGAAATGGGTTGGGATTGCACATCTCAGCCCACCTGCCTACTTGCACATATGGCTGAAATACTCTTGGGCAATAGAGAATAAAATAACTTCTTTCCTATTCCTATAAACTAAGACGCTCATGAACAGGAGTGATAGACAGACCAAACAACCAGGCAAATAAGCACTGCTGGTGGTGGGATATTTCAGGGGACATGTCTTTTGTCCACTTTACAGTTCAAATAAAAAATTTTTTGACAGAAGGACCACAAGGCTTAAAATTTCATATATATGAATTTTTATTCTTTACTCTGACCATAATTTTGCATAGTTGTGTTCCAGTATTTATCCTATATTTGGTCTTCCATGAATGATAAATAATAAAAGATATCCACTAACAATTTTAGGAATTAAATATGAGACAGTTATCTCTACAACAAATATTCACACCTTCTCCTCTCTCACCTCCAAAAGAATTGTTTGTAAGATGACAAAATGGACTTTGACCAGAGCCATTTCAGTATTCAAGTGTTGTACCATGAGGTTAATGCAAGTTCAGGTAATCATAATAAATCTTGTTCATTAGTAAACAGCATTATTGAGTCACACACTCCTGAAGGTAGAAGTGTAGAGTTAGGTCCCCAAACAGTAATTTGAAAGGAAATATTAATTTACTTTCATACTTTTTTGGGCTGCTAAATTCTCTCCAAACCTTTTTAAATTTTCATTTCACAGTATTTAGCTTACAAAATCAGATGCAGTAGAGAAAAATTTTGAAATGTAACAGGAATTTTCATTTGTTTTCCTACCTTTTTCTGTTTTGTCCAGGATTTTTTACTCTCAACCTTTTCAAGGTACCTGGGAGTTTCAGAAACGTATTAGTATTTACAACTATCTTAGGTGACTACCTGCTGTGAACACTAAACATCAAAATTGCTGTTAGTGAAAATATTGTCGGTCAGTGTGTGAATTAACACATGCAGGTAACCAAGGGCAATGATCAAAGCACAGCTGAAATGCAAAGGGTGGGTGGGTTTATTTCATGACCTCACTAATGACATCAGGTGGACCCAGGTTCCATTCGGCTCAGCTCATCCTAGCAAGGGAGGGGGATCCAGGGGCTCACTGCCAGCCTCACTGCAGCAAAAGGCTTTGGGCATGTCTGTGAAAGTGTGCTGTCTCTCCACAGGAGTTCTACTCAAAACAGGCAGAGGATGAACAACACAAGGCATAAAAAAATGGAGCTTGCACTCACTGACAGATTTAGCAGTCTCATCTGCAAGGTCACTTTTAGCAAAATTATTCCCTCCTCCTTTCTGAATCTCACAGTTTTTTAACTTTTCGTCCCAACAGTCAGTATTCAGATTGATTTTTTTTGTCAGAAGTATCATAAAATCATAGAATCATAGAATCATAGAATCATAGAATGGTTTGCATTGGAAGGGACTTTAAAGGTCATCTGGTTCCAAGATCCCCCACTGTGGACAGGCACACCTTTCACTACACCAGGTTGCTCAAAGCCTCATCCAACCTGGCCTTGAGCACTGCCAGGGATGGGGCATGATTTGCTTTATTCTGCTCTACCAGATGCTGGCAGTGAGACAGGCTTCCCAAGCAGGTACATCAGGCGTTCAGTGAATTCTGCCATCCTATCCAGTACATTTGATGCTTTCTGATTTCCTCCATTATGAAGCTAAGGATTTGCTATTAAACACAAATTTGAAAAATAAATTTGTAGATATAGTAGAATCTATTCTAGAATGTCATATTCAGGTTCATCTCAACTTCACCATGTAAGAAACTGAAATACTCAGCAAATAAGCAGTTCACCACAACCTTCAAATGTCCTATTGAAAATCAAGACAATACAAAAACAAATCCCATAGCAATCAGTGGAATGGGTGATTTAAAAGCATTGTCCTGTCAGGGAACCACACAAAAGACTCACACTAACTATAACAATTACTTTATTCTCCACTGAAACCACTGGAGATTAGCAAATACATGAGAAAATGCTGTATACTGACAGATAATCTTTCATGTTTGTCACACTACTTGCATGAGAAAGAAGCATCTCATCCTGACTCACTTTCAATGTCCAGATAATGAGAGGTATACTAAGAATGTACTTTTTGAGAAAATGCTTTCTTTTGAGATTGTCATTTCATCATTTGTGGTTTGTTGAGGTTTTTCTCTGGTTGTGTTGTTGGGTTTTTTCCTTCAAATCTTCTACTACAGAGCAATAATTTTAATCTTTGATATGTGACATTTCAAAAGACATAGTTCTTAAAAGATGTAGCTGTTCTTTTTGCTAAAGACTGTGAAAGGCATTGGGAACCAATTCACTTATACTGAAAAGAAAAAAATGCTTTGTGTAACAAAACCAGTCTTGTTTAAAAGGTGAAGGATTATGTTGTAGTAGCAGACATTATCTGAATTGTGTTTTCCAAGGGATGACTTTATATCTTTATTTTGAATACCTGTGCTTTTACCAAATCCTAACAGCTTGAGTAAAGTATCTACATAAGCCACTTGGAACAGCTTACATGTAAACAAAACATTAAAAAATGTTTTCAATATTTCCATGCAAAGTTCACAGCTATCTAGCTAAGAAGGAATGGTAATCTCTGAATGACTGAAATACATTTCAGGTAGAGTTTCATCCTGCTCCATCATCACATCTTAGATTTGTTATTATTTTCCACCTTAGGGGGGGCAGAACCATAGCTACCTCCTTTTCATTACATGCCACTCTAGTCTTGAGTTCTCCAAACTATTTGCCAGTAATACTTAATTCCTTTTCTAGTTTACTACAGACAGTTAATACAATTATTCTTTGAAGAATGTTAATTCTAAGGAATTGCTACTTTGGCACCTATTGGCTGTGCCATAACAGTGAGGAAGAGTCCAGTTCAGGCTAAAATGTCACTGAAGTAGTTTTATACTTATTTTCAAAAACTCACATGATGTTTTTTACTGTAATATTTAAATCTAGTTCACAGGAAACACCCAGCACAATCAAGATGGTGCAATGAAGAAGCAACCTTCAGGTAAGGAATAATTTGACAAAAAAGGTATTATCAGCAAATAGTAAAGATATGTACAGACTAGCTTAAGAAAAGCTATCTAAGGTCTTGAATATGTGTACAGCTTCTCACAGGTAAAACAGGGTCAAAGTGTTGGAAAAAATTTTGCCTAGAATGAAATGAAAGTAATGTCTTATGTAAATTGGTGTTCTTAGAACAGTTCTCCATTCTTCAGGACTACATATGTAATTTTTAGCCATTCATAATTAGCTGAATGAAGACTGTCCCTTTCATCAGGCTCCAGACTTCCAAACCTGAAGATGTTTTTAAAGATGTCTGAAATTTATTTTATAAAAACTTCCAGTACATGGTGCAAGAACATTCCTTCCATTCAAAGCTTTGACACCACACAAAACAAAACACCACACAAGAGGTATGGAGCACCTCCCTTTTAAATTAGGTTCAAACAGAAAGGAGGGCACTCATAAACTCAGTATACCCAAGGAAATGTTCCAGAATAAAAGCAAAATGAATTTTCCAGCACATTTAGTTCCCAGGATATCACAATAGTTGTTCCTCTCATGGCACAATTCCTAGTCAAATTATTCAGTGATTATTCTATTTCAGTTTGTCTATTGAATATTCGGTTTAATTGCTCAGATAATCGCTTTGCTATTGAATATAGAAAAAAAAAAGAAAGGAGAATAATTTTTGGCCGAATCTATCTTGCTGCTCCAAAGCTGTAGGCTTTAATTTTCAGTTTCCAGCTTAAAGAAAAAATAATCTGTTTCCTGCCTGGGTTGTAACCACAAGAGATTAAATGCATTTAAGAAATGGATATATAGGATATATAAATGGATACATCAAATGTGTATATTCTGTTTTCACTTAAAGTATGATTGACCACCCCATGCTCCACTGCCTTTGCTTGATCATCATGGCATGTCAAGACAAATTCAAAGTTAATCCAATTTAATTTACTCCTCAATTACAAGACCAGCCTAGGGACTAACACAAATCTGCCCAAAGAACTGTCTATTTTTAATCTGACTACCCTTTCTGTAAATGCTATGTTCTCTAGAACCACAGAAATGCCAGCTTCTAGGCCAACAATTCCTAAATCTGTAGGGCAAAGTCCATTGTGAAACCTCAAACTTTATCCTTTACTTTCCCAGCCTGCTAAAAAAGTAAATGGACGTTCTATAGTTTCATGCACTAGATGGGGAACACACTTGGGAAACAGTTTTGGGGGGTTAGAATTGTTTATAGAAATTTGCTTTCTTTGCAGTTGGTTAATGATATCTCTTCCAGAAGTAGAAATTCCACAGAAAGCAAAAGAACAGGAGATTAGACACTTATGTATCAAACTGAAGGTGAAGAATATGAAAGGTAAGTAAAAACAATGTATTAACAATGATGAAAGTGGTACAGAACATATCAAACTAAAATGCAAAGTAGACAGCACATTAAAGAAATTTGAAGGCTTACACGACACACAAACAATTAAAACTACTTTGTCCAATTCCACATTTCTGAACTGAATATTTCTTTAACCAAATGACTTTTTAATTTATGCTATAAACCCAGTAAAGTATAAAACTCCTCACAGCTCTGTAGAGGGACCCAGGTAGAGCAGATAGGTGGGCTGAATCCAACAATATGAGGTTTAACAAAACCAAGTGCCAAGTTCTGCATTTTGGCCACAATAACGCCCTGCAGTGCTACAGGCTGGGGATGGTGTGGCTGGACAGATGACTGAACACGAGCCAGGATGTGCCCAGGTGGCCAAGGAGGCCAGCAGCATCCTGGCCTGTATCAGCAATAGTGTGGCCAGCAGGAGCAGGGCAGTGATTGTCCCTCTGTATTCAGCACTGGTCAGTACCTAAATGGTTCTAAGGTAATTAAATTGCCTTTCTTAATGTGAACAGTGTTAAAGCTGTAGAGTTTCTGAATGTTTTTCTCACTTATTACTGAGAAAAAAAATATGCAAATATCAATTGAAGACAGATTAGCTATTGACATTAACAGTTATTGGCATTAACAATAAGTAACCTTTATCTTTGCCATCATTATCGACTTAAAGGAAAAGAAACCTCAAGAGACATCAATCTTGGAAAACTATTTTTAGCACAAAATTAAAATGGAAAAAAAAAGGCTCCTTTTAAATTTTAGAAGTCCTTTGAAGAGTAAAATGAGAAGACAGGACTGTGAAGATGGCACTAGCTTGGTTTCTAATGTATGTGTGACAAACAGTGATATGTGCCAGCCAGATGCTGAAATCTTTTCACAAATGACCAATTTGGAATGGATGTTTTTGTCAGCACTGTTCTGGATGAGTCAAACACAGACAGTGTCAACATTAACTTCCTTACAGACAGTCCTTCTGTGGAGGAATGAGGGCTGTCTGGGATTTCCTAAAAACTAAGATGATTGTACAGAGTTACTCATGTGCAGCAAGTTTGTGACGCCTGAAAGCACCAGACAAACCGTACACATGCATCACAGCTGGTCTGTGCCTGTGCCATAAAATCAGCCTTCAAAACACACCAAACTTTCCAGGTATGTGATGTACCAGGGAGTCACACATGCACAGAGATATACCTGATACTTCCCCAGCTGTCAGACACATTGTGCAGGCACATGGCAACTGTGCAGCCTAGGCTCATTAATCACAGCTTCCAAGACATAGTGTGGAATGTGTATGGCAGACTTGCTGCTTGTTATGCATGACTGATTTTTTTTGGATTTCCAAGCAGTTGTGAGAAATCTTCATGAGTTTCCTGAATTGCTATTTTAAATGGGAAGTCATGACTAGCAACTAAAAGATGAGCATAGCTCAGGGAATGATCTTCCCAAGGTCTGAATGAAAGATCAGCTGGGTCAAATCAAATTGTCTTTTAATTTTTTGTTAAATCCTCATTATTTAAAATTGTTCAAATAAAAATCCACATAAATTTATATTTATTTAGGCCAACTTATTTCTAGGTCTTTTCTTTATGAATTTTAATTAAATGTGAATTAAAAAGAAGAGGCTTCTGAATGTTTTAGACCCTGAACTGCTGAAAAAGAGAATTAGACCTTTTAGCTTATTGATGTGCTTAAGCCTCAATAGATACTTAAGATTTCAAATTGTGTCTTTCCAGGTATTTACAATGAATTCACAGGCCTGGTGAATTCCATCTGAGAAGATCAATTCTCTCTAGAATTGACCAATTCATCTACGATCCTTTTAAGTAAAGTAATATGGTCAAAACCTGTTTTATGGATGGCCCATGCAAATTAGGTTATTTAGTATTTTATAATACAAAGAGTTTGACATCTTCCAATAAAAATACGAAGCTTAAACTATTCATAGGATGGTGGTCAATAGACTCTGTGATATATTTAATAGGTGTATTATTGCTGCAAATATTCATTTTGTCATATTTCAGAAAAATCATCAATTTTCCCTTAAGTGATGAGAGGGGATGTGTTCTTTGGGTTTTGTTTCATTTTTTGTGCCCTGAAGATTAATGTTTCCGTGGCATAAAAATCATCATTAAACAATCTCATTATCTCTGTTTGAATGAATAAGCAATGTTGTAGAGCAGCAAATTTCTACATACAGATGGTATATTAGCTTGTATCCACTATAATGGTAATCATTGGATGTATTTTGTTTGAGCTTTGATGCTGAACTTCCAAATGCTGAATTATTTTTCCTCTCCTATACTCAGTACTCTAGGGTTTTCTGCCAAAATTCCTACAAGTTACCACAGATGGAGGCACAAGAAGAATGACGGAATGTCCGAATCATCCTCTATCACCATCCTATCAAATGTAGAACAGAACTCTCTTACAAGCAGCTCCCAGAATCCAGCACTGGCTATTTTACAGCATGAAATACTCTAGTACTTCAACAGTGTGCATTAAAAAAAAAAACCTGCTGGTGTCTATGTTGAATTTGAAACATCCCTACGATTATAAAGAGAACCTTGGGTAACATGATCAGTTTTAGCTGTAGATCCCTGTGGACTCATGGATGGATAAGATTTTGGTTGGATGGTGGCATTCAGAGCACAGTGGTTAACAGCTCAGAGTCTCAATGGTTATGAGTGACAAGTGGTGTCCCTCAGGGGTCTGCATTGTCAGTGTTACTTAATGTTTTCATTAATGACATGGATTAAGGAATTGAGTGCACCCTCAGCAGGTTTGCAGATGACACCAAGCTGAGTGATGTGGTGACACACCTGAAGGACAGGATGCCATCCAGTGGCACCTGGACAAGCTTGAGGTGCTGGCCCATGGTAATCTCACGAGGTTTAAAAAGTGTAAGGTGCCGCATCCGGATCAGATGCACCCCGTATCAAAACACGCTGGGGATGAACAGATCAAGAGCAGCTCTGCTGAGAAGGACTTGTGGACTCTGGCAGAAGACAGGCTGGACATGACCCAGCAATGTGCACTCACAGCTCAGAAAGCCAAAGTTCAGCATCAAAGCCAAACCTGGCCTGCATCAAAAGTAGCCTGGCCAGGAGGCAGTGATTCTTCCTCTCTCTCCCTTCTGGTGAGATCCCACCTGGAGTGCTGCATCCAGCTCTGGGGTCCCCAGCATAAGAAGGATGAGCAAGCCCAGAGGAGGGCCACCAAGTTGATCAGAAGATTGCACCATCTCTTCTATGAAGAAAGCCTGAGAGAATAGGAAACGATAAGGCTTCAGGGTGACCTAATTGTGACCTTCCAGTACCTGAAAGGAGACTACAAGAAAGATGGAGAGAAACATTTACAAGAGTCTGTAGTGACAGGAGAAGAGGGAATGGTTTCCAACTGAAAGAGAGTAAGTTTAGATTAGATATATGGAAGAAATTCTTTCCTGTGAGGGTGGTGAGGCACTGGAACAAGTAGCTCAGAGAAGCTGTGGTTGCTCCATCCCTGGCAGTGTTCAAGGAGAGGTTGAATGAGGCTTTAAGCAACCTGGCCTAGAAAGTGTCTCTGCCCCAGAGCAGGGGGATTGAAAATAGATGCTCTTTAAGGTGCCTTCCAACCCAACCCATTCTGTGATTCTATGATCCTGTAGACACCCTATAGGTGAAATATGTCACAGACTTAACATTCTTGATACAACATTACACAGACATTAATTAATGCAATAATTAGCAAATACGTAGTTACAAGAATATGTTAATACTTTTGTCGAATCAAAGCTTCAGAATTAAATGCACATGTTCAGTGAGAACAGTGTAAGAAACCCTACAAAGTCCTCAAAATTTTCTATGGCAAACAAATAATAACCTAGTAACTAAAGCTTCTGTATACATAAGCAATAATGACAAGTCTTAGAGTTGAAAAGAACTGCTTGCCTTAGGGAAAAAAAACATAACATATGATGAAGTCATCAGTCATCCAACATAATGAGCAGTTAGAACAGTTAGAAAAACACATAAAAACTAAATGAAATAATTTTTCTTTCTTAATCAATTTAATAAAAGGCACCATCTACTCCTGGGAAATAAGATATCTCAGTTGTTGTCCAAAGTTGAATTCTGAAAGTTACTTTTGAACTACAGGTAGGATTATGATTCTTTCCACTTTTCCTTTTTAATAAAGGAAGAAGATGCCAAAGACTTAAGCAGATATGGGTTACAAGTGAAGTCAGAAGCAACTCACCCTACTCTAATTAGGTTTATAATTTTTTATTGTGTTGACCTTTAAAGTGTTGACCTTTTCTGAGCTCTCTAGCAAGAAACATCAGCATGATATGTATCTTAACAATAGATATGTTTGTATTGGGAATCCTAAGAAAAAACAAAAGCTGTTATTCAGTAATACAGTTTACAAGGGCACTTGGAGGAAATTTTTATGATTTTTTTGCCAGGGATTCATGCGGTTGAACTGACTTAAGTTGAACCTTAACTTATGTAATAACTTTATTTATCAGCAGTAGTCTGTTTACAGCAACAAGAACTTGAGCCTGAACGAATGATTTTTCAAGCTTCTAAAGTATTTTTATTTTTTGAAGTGACTTTTATATTTTCCTATAATTACTGATGATTTTTGTATTGATACAAAATGGTCATGTAAGATAAATAAATTATCTACCACTGAATGGAATGGAGGCCATTAAACAGTATGTTGCTGTCTTTCTTCTAGGAGGGTTTGGTAGTGTTCCCAAACAAGCCACTTCTGGAAAAAGTAGCTGTTTCATGTATACTTACTGCTCTACAAGAACACAGTCATGTCTGTCAAACCCCCAGAAAAAGTAAATGGACAGATTCTGTAATAGTATGAGTAGTATATTAGAGGTTCTTCATGACAGGTGGGTGAGTGACTGGTTCTGCATGAATAAATAGTAATGTTTTACTGCAAAAATAAAATTTATACAAGTTCTGCACATCACCAGTACAGTTTATTTATTTGCATTTTAACTGGTACATATGCACCAGTGCATATGTAACCAGTACATATGTGGGTGGCGGACAGAACACCTAAAGTGAAAATGGTTATATTTTTTGTGTGAATTGAAGACATTCAATTTCCAGTTGATGACAAATTTGCATTCAGCATGAATAATAGGTATTCTACCCTCAACAACAGGGGACAGTTTCAGTCTCATGCAAATGCTCACTGACTGCTTTATATCAATTAACACAGATGGTGCAAGGATGGAAAGGAGTTAATGTAATGGAAGGGAGTTAATGTATTAGGGAAAGCATTCTCTTTTTTTCTTTTTTTTTTCTTTTCTTTTCTTTTTTTTTTTTTCTTTTTTTAGAAAATGCACTATTTATTTTATGGGGTTTTTTCCAGTTTCTGGGCCCAAGATGCTTTAAACAGAAAGATCAAGTCTGTCATGTAAAAGCCTTTTGCATTGTTCCTGTTGCTGTTTTCAAGATTTATGATACTAAATATAAGCTGGCTAATATTTTCCTCATCTAATGGTAATCCACAGCCTGCTTGGCATGGGTACAATTATTCACAGCTGTATGCAAGATGTTCTTAAATGCAGAACAGCATCTCTAGCTGCCTCCTGCATACTGTTAACAGAAAATATTCAGATGATTCCTCTGTCTAAATAATTCCTCTAAATGACCAAAATTTTTCCTGAGATATTCAGGTGTGGCAGAATTTAAAAAAGCAAACCAAATGGCAATCTGGTCCCATTTTTACTTTAGTCTACCAGAAGTAAGGCTATTTTTTTCCACATTCCACTATAATTTCATTTTTCATATAGATTCAGGTGAGTATAACCTAAAGAGACTATTTAAATTGAGATGGTTTTAATCATCCAGTATCTCAGAATAAAATTAATATTTCTTTACTCAGTCAGTTCCCTCTATGTTATCTTCTCTATAATCACTAGAAGATAATTCACAAAGGTCTCTCTGAATAACTGTATTATTATAGCAAAGGAATTACGTTACTAGAAACTTACCCCAAGTAAATTTGAGTGCCTTTTTTTGCAAAATTCAGGACATCAGTTTTAAAAAAGCAAAATAACAATGAAACAAGAAGTAACCCTAAACCCTTTCATCAGAAATGACTTCTCTGAAAAAAAAAAAAATTGTTGTGTTTTTTGTTTCAGTTTGAGGGGTTTTGTATTTGGTTTTTTTTGTTTTTTTTTTCTTCTAAACACCTCTCCACATACCTCTATGCAAATAACAAAGGCAATAACAAGAATTTATTCTAGAGGAAAGCCTGTTTTTAGGAGTGCATTGGGTTTGCTTGGCAAGGTTTTGGTTGTGAGGGGCTACAGGGTTGGCTTCCTTGAGAAGATTCTGGAAGTTTCCTCCATGTCCAGCAGAGCCAATGCCAGCTGATTCCCAGACACACATGCTGCTGAACAAAGCCAGCCCAATCAGAAATGCTGGTGCTTCCTCAGTGATGACATATTTAAGAAGGAAAATAAGTTATTTGGCAATTGTAATTGCAGATCTGGTTACACAGAGCCCCCTCCAGCCTGGCCTTGAGCACGTCCAAGGCTGGGAAATCCACAGCCTCATCACCCTGGCAGTGAAACATTTCTTCCTAATATCTAATCCATTACATAATACCGAATATGTTCAGTTTAAGGTCATTCCCTCTTGTCCATCACTACATCCCCTTGAGAAAAGCTCCTCTTCCTTCTTTCTTGTAGGGCCCCCTGATGTACTAGAATTTGCTACAAGGTTTTCCCAGGGCTATCTCTTCCCCCAGCCCTCTCCAAATGTCTTCAAAGAATACGTGTTCCAGCCCTGTGATCAACTCTGTGGCTCTCCTCTGGAGTCTTTCCCACAGGTCAGCATCTTTTTTGTGTTAGGAAAGATGGGTATTGACAAAATGCATAGAAGCCTAAAACCCATCACCTTTGAATTTAAGACCCCAGAAGAAAATGTATTGAGCATGCTGAAAAGCTGTTTCTTTTAAGTCAGCCCTTGAACTGAAATAATATGGGACTTAATAATAATATAATGATAGCATATGTAGCCTGGATTTTCTGAAAGCATACTTGTAAATTCCTAATTAAATAGATTTTTTTTCCTGAATTTCTTGTGTGATACAGATTACTTCTTTGCAGTTGGTAGATTTTATATATATATATATATATATACACACACACACTGAATATTTTGTTTTGGGTATTTCAAAATTTCAACACTGAAACTTCTAGACTCTGACTAGAGGTTGGGCTAATTTAGTAAACAAGGTTAATGTCATAAAATTAGGTATTTAATCTGGAAGTCATAAGGTTTATCAGCATGCTTCATTCTATTATAACTGGTTACAAGCTATTCCCCAGACAGCTGTTCATTCAAATGCAAACATGAGGTAACTCCTTCAAAATCAGTATCTTCTTCTAAAGGAAAATAGTTCAATCAGGATGTTTAGAAAAACAGAGCAATTTCTGGTAAATGCTGAGAAATTTATCTTCCAGTTGCCTCAAGTCAACTGTAAGGCAAAAATGTTTTTTTTTCAGAAACTCAAGTTGTCCTCATGTATGAACATAAAGCAACTTGCATTGAATAAAGTGAAGCATTTAAATAAAAGTTTTCTAAAAAAATTTGTTGAGTTTCAATATCTTTTTGTGCAATAGATATGCTGTATCTGTGCTGACATTGCTTTAACTAACCCATTGACACTGATGGTGCTTTTTGAACATTGAAATGTGCAGTTTCACATAACTGCCAGAAGAGCTAAAATATTAGCTGTGGAATTGGCAAATCATACTAATTTAAAACAGATCTTATATAAGTGATTACATATTATATTGCGCCTTTGGAGCCAGTTTTTCAAGCACATGTTAAATTCAGAAGACTTCAACTCACAATTAGGCATGAGGATCAAAAACTGTTCTAAAAATGGTCATGGCTGAAGAAAAGAGATACCACATATTTTGGTAACATTTCACCAAGAAAAAAGCACATGAAAAAATTTTAAACCAAATTTAAGAAAGTCAATAAATAACATATTTGGATCTGATAATATATTTCAGAAGATTGTGCAGATTGATCTATCTCTTCTTGTGCAAATATGTCTATCTCTTCAGGACTTATTTTGAGTGCAATAGCTCTTCATTTTATACCACAATATATAATATAGTTAGTTCACTCCTGCCTAACTCATTTAGTCTTGTGCTTATCAAGATCTAAGTATTATCTCACTGTTAGCTTCATTACTAGACTTTCAATAAAAAATTCTTCAGATTTTACCAAGTTTCATTTTGGATTCTCTTTTTTTTCTTTTTTCTTTCTCTTTTTCCATTTAAATACAAAAAGAAATAACACAACATTTATCAGTATAGTATAATACAAACATAAAGCAAATTTTATTTTCATTGCCATAAAAAAATACCTTAAATGTGAAGGACCATTCTACAGATGGTGAATGTCAGTACACAAATCATCACAGCTGTGTGCAATGTTGTTCTCCACTTCTGTGGACTATACTAATGTGAGTATATGCCAGTATATTAATACTACATTTTTTTAAGTAATTTAACACTCTTTAAACATGTAGGCGCTATATATCATCCTTTTTTAAATACAATTTCTTTACTGGATACAGCTGGACACTAAATTATTGTTCAACAACCAGATGAATAAAACAGAAAATACCTTACAATATTTTTTTTTTTCTCTCAATCTGTTGCTGGTGAGGTGTAAGGAAGTACCTAGTACATTTTTGATAGAAAATTTTAGTAAAATGCCTCCTAAAACAAGCAGGCCAGATCAAAAACCTCTGAATTTCAAAGTAACTGTACCATATTCGCTTCAGGTAATTGTGTTCAGAACAGAAAACATAGAATAAAAATATTTTCCATCATGAATAATAAGTACCAAAACATGCATAGCTCACAGTACTGTGAGAATTTCAAGTGCATTTTAATAGTTTTTTAACAATTTTTAAAATTTTAAAAAATAATTTTTCTATATATTCAGCAGATTCATTCATTTAAGACACTTTCCAAAGTTATTTAATTTAGCCTGTGTTATTAAACCTTTTCATCACAGTTTTTGAATAGTTTCTAGAGAGATTAATAATCAGCACAATTCCAAGGCTGAAGTTATTATCTGCAAAAAAACCTATACTTTGAAGACTAGTCAGAGTAGGATTTATTTGCATTTGTGGGTTGGTTGTGCATGTTTCCACGTATTTTGTATAGATTTCATGTTTTCCTTCCAAGTTCAAATATAGGATACATCCAATCTCAGTGTTTTCAGGTCATGAAAGCTACCAATATTTAGAGAACAAAAATAGCACATTTATAAAACTGCACAAAAAAAACCATTTTCCCGATGCAACAATCTGCAGTGAACTCAAAACAATTCTAATTTGTGCAGATTCATAAGAGGCCTTCAAGAGAGGTTTCTTTCAATATAGAGAAAGCTAAGACAGATACAAAAGTAAGTGCACTGAAGTATGCACTCAGGGCCTGCCAGTCCCATTGCAATTACGAATTAATGTGTCATCTTTATTTTTATGTACTCTACCTTTTGTAGAAAGTGTAACATGGTGAATGCCTGGTTGAATATAATGTAACATTACTTCTTTAGTCGCTAAATCATGTTTGAGCTTCTTTACATAAAGAGACACTCCAGCAGGGGCTCGGTATGCATTGACATTTTATGCACCACTAGTGTCAAAAATCACATTTCTTCAATAACACAACTCATCCAAGGTTTTCAAAGCATAAATTATTGGAGTGGCATGGAAATCATGATAAGTATTTGGTCCTGAAGACAAACTAAGACAGATGTTGGAGTAAAAAAACAGGAGTGATGAAACTATGATTTTCTGCAAATTTCACTTTAGAAAATCTAGGAAATATGTGGATTGTCAAAACATTTTTTGGTAGACAAGTTTCCTAGTGTTTTGATTTCGGCTTTAATAATGTTAATTCATTTTTATCTTGACCATGGTGTTTTTTCAAAACATTTTGGAACTCAAAAGTTTGCTTTCAGACCTAAAATTCTAATGTTTTTTCTCTCACTTTTTATGAAAGGAAATTTGAACTAATAGATTTTCCTACAGGTTAGAAATTGAAATTCTAGATTTTGGTCACTGCTGTTGTTGCCAGCATCATCATTATTATTTACTCTGAAGTAAAATCTGAAACTTGGTATAATCTGTCACATCTGGTAGACTCAACACAATAAGGTACAAGTGAAAAATATAAATATGTTGCCACTTAACCTTCAACATTAAAACATAAATATGATCCTTTAAAACATAGTTTCTATAATTATCTGCAGTTATCTTGCCAGTGATCAGTTCTGTAGATTTTTACTGTGACACTTTCACAAATATTGAAACACAGAATGATTAAGGTTGGAAAAGACCTCCAAGATTATTGGGTCCAATCTTTGACTTAACAGATAAACGCCATATTCAGTCATTTCTTGAACACTTTCAGGGATGGTGACTCAAACACTTCCCTGGACAGCCTGTTCCAATATTTGTGTAGAAATTCCTCCAGACATCCAGCCCAAACCTCCTCTGGGGCAGCTGGAGGCCATTTCCTCTTGCCCTGTCACTGGCTGCCTGGGAGAAGAGGCCGACGCTCACCTGGCTGCAGCCTGCTCTCAGGTAATTGTAGAGAGAGTTAAGGCCCCTCCTGAGCCTCCTTTTCTCCAGGCTAAGGAATCCCATCTCCCTCAGCCACTCCTCACAGGAGTTGTGCTCCAGACCTCTCAAATCTTTGTTGCCCGTCTCTGGACATGCTCCAGCACCTCAATGGATTTCTTGCAGTGAGGGGCCCAGACCTGCACATCCTACTCGAGGTGGGGACTCAGCAATGCCAAATAGAGGGGGGCATGTAAAGAAGATTTTTAGTTTTACTCTGTGTGGGATATCATTCTTGAGATTTTGGGTTCCACCAAATACTAAATCTCAATGCAATGGCATGGCGGTTTTAACAAAGCGGAAGGGCTTGGTATGAGTGAGTATCTGAAACAGAAAAACAAAATAAATCCCTGGAGCTAGTACTTCACAGATTCACAAAGATATTTGACAGCTCTCTTCCCTTCCCCCTCCCCACTGTTTTGAACAGCATTCATGTGTGCACAGTCTTGTGAAAACTTGAGACTCAACAGAGTTCAGCAGCAGAGGTGGTCTGCTGGGATTCACCAGGTAACTTTTTCTGGGACATTTAAGAGCCACTAATGTGTGCTGTAAGACTATCAGACACTTCCCTAAAGATTCATTGAGCAAGTATGGTTAACCATGCGGAAAGGCACTGAAGTACTCTGACTTCTGTAATTCCCATTTTTTCAGTGCCAAGTGCAGTGTCAAGTCCTGTGGGAGCAGCCCTGCTCCCTTCAGCCTGAGCTGTCACTGCTCTCTGTATGCTTTATGTCACCAACCACATTTCCTTAAACAAGACACCAAGTAGGTTAAAGATTAATCCAAACTAAGGGAATAACTGATGAAATAAATCTTCTAAATGAATGAACTTTTGCCAGTATCTGATTTATACAAATCCCCTCCAAATCTTTGAAGTCCTTTTTGTCACATCTGGGAAATGTGGCACATTTGCAAATTCATTTGATTTTAGTATGGAAATATATGAATAGCAACATATCAATTAGGTCAGGAAAAGGCATAATTTGTGAATAATCTGATAAAAACCCAAAGTGTTAAAAATCAGCAGTTCCAGACTACCAAAGGGTAAAATAAAATTACCATCTAACCTGTTCAAAGAGTAAGCCTTAAATGAGAATTACTTTTTCAGTATCAGGTGGATCCACCCTGTTGATTTGTAAATTCCTAATTTACAAATGCCAAAACAGTGCTTTTTGTGTGTTTCCTACCTATTTCAATAGTGTCTGTGAATCCAACTGTATGACAAAGGAAAGACATGAAACATTTAAGCATTTCTCCATTACATTTCCAATCAGCATGAGTCAATTGGAAACACATTAATATCTGTTCTAACACAGCAACTGAAGTCTTAGATTATTATGTGAAAATCTCATATTTCATTTTTTTCCTGATCCATTTATTATCAAAAGAAAAATGTTTTAAGGTAAAAAAAGCTGAAAATTTTATTCTTAATTTATGGGGAAAGAAAAGTAAAATCAAATTCTGCTCTAAAATCTTATTACATCAAGATAATAATGTCACTTTTAATGCTTTGAATTTATATTTACCATAGCAGTTTAGTGCTCACTGAAGCCCACACAAGCTTTTCTACATTTTAGTTCTGCACATACATATACTTGTCAATTTTCTAAGACATTTATGCTATTCTGGTCATATTTATACAATGTTATTGGAAAAACAATATAGGAAAGTGATGGGACTGCAGTGGTGCATTAAACAATCTGTCACTGGTAGTGACAAAAATAATGCACAGGATGAACTTTTAAGTTGGATTCTGTGAGATTTTCTTTCTGTGAGTATGGAATGTATGACACGTGAAAGACTGAACAGATGACATAGAAGGAAACATCCTGTCTAGGAAAAAAAGAGCCAGGGCCATTTCTACTCCGCCTTAGTTCTCAAGTTTCCAGCAATAGTTTTACAAAGCTGGATTGTCACACATCTGGTAGAGCACAAACTTGTTCTAATTGTTACAGCAAGTTTTTGCAGTAAGGCTGCTTCTGAATATAAAGAGTATATAAGCACTAGCACTTCTATAAATTATGTTTTCCAAATATAGCTTTCTTTTTTTGCTTGGTTTTGGTTTTGTCATTTGTTTGTTTTGATTTTTGATGTATTTTTTGGGGGAGAGGTGGTGGTGTTCTTTTATTTTGTTTTGGTTTTATTCCACAGATTATGGACTTTCCACACAATATATTTTCTCCTATATGGACTTCTATGACTAAATCTTTCTTAGACATTGATAGGTTATCTCATTGAAAGGCAACAACATTAAACTCACAGAGCCTGGTTAGAACCAGAAAAAAAACCCATTGATTGGTGCAGGAGTCAGTGAAACAGAGTGAGCCAAACCAGCTACCCAAAGAGTATCAAAGGAGACTAATTGTCCTTAGTGTAAAATCCACCTAGAGGCATCAATGGGATAAACTGGAGTCAGAAGGCCACACAAACCAAAGGGAGATTATTGCCTAAATAAGAATAAGATATGAGATCAAGGAAGAAGAGAATTTTAGGATTATATAAAATGTACAGGATATGTAGGGAAGGGGTAGTGGCAGGGTGGAGGGGGTGTAAAAGTGAGGAACATGTCTCAGAAAAAAGAGGTAAAAGGTAAGGAAAAAAGAAACAGTGATGTGTAAGCAGGTTGCTGGTCAGCATGCTTGTCTCACTGACCCCTGGTCCTGATCACCTCAATTTGTTTTCTCTTAAACTCTGTTACAGCTGATTTTCCAGATGAGTGTTCTCTTTGTGTCACATAAGTGTGTATTTAATGAACTGCTAAAGCATTTTGGGCTAGTTTGGGGTCTTGCACCTGCAAAACCCTGAAACTCTGGCTATGGTATGTTCTCAACAGTGTAGTGATAGCATTGGCATCAGACTCACATCTCTGTCTGTCTTTTCTGTATATATTATCTTGGCAAATTTAGCCTTACAGTGGGGAGAATCAGGCCTGGTGCACAACAAAGTAGATTGTAGTAATTTAAATTATTGATAAATAGAATACAACAATACCTGTATGCGGACTCTTAACTTCCAATCAATGTGCAGCACCAATTAACATGTTGCAAACAGTGCCAGAAGTTGGATCTACCAGTAGAGAATTTTCTGAGGTTCCAAAGAAAACTGTATAGTACCACTGAAAAACCATGAAAGGTGATGATTATCATCTTCACTGCCATCACCACCTGAAATACTGTTGATAACCACTCCCAGAGGAAGACACATCTGGGACTCCTGTCTAGCTTTTGGAGAATTTTCCCTTTCTCTCTTCCCTTCTCTCTTTGTCTCTCTCTATTATAATCATATTGATATTGTTCTTCCACAAAGACAAGTTTCACTATTAGAGTTAAGGTGTGTCAGCAGGTATACAGATAATTCTAGTAAATCTTTGTGAATATCAAAGTCAATATCCCTTGTGCAACAAGTGCTCTGCATGGCAGCTGTTAAAGTGGGACAATTATTGGGAAGGGCATGAAGGTCTGTGGAGCAGCAGCTGGAGGAAACCAAGGACTAGAGATCCAGCTACAGAAGACACCAGTGCTCTTTATGTGTGCACATTCTGCTTACTTCATTTATTCATAATTCTGACCAGCAAGAGATAAAGAGCTAGACTGGGACCCCTGTGTTGTGCATCTTTGTGCCAGTGCTGTTTGTGCTGATGTGGGCCAGGCACTGATCTCTGTTCTGGGTGGGTCCATGTGGCTGTTTATGAGTACTCTGTATGAGTGTGTGTGATTGCACCAGCATGTATGGAGTAGCTTCCCAACATTGCTACCAGGTAGACCTGAGGGCACAGAACTGGAGCAGCTTCCCATCTATCAGACTGATGAGGTATCGCTGGCTCTAAGAGCTCACTAAAGCCAGTAAGAGTACGCTAGGAAGGAAAAATTTATTGGGCCCTGAAATCCACTAGATCTAACAACTTTTAACTGAATTTATATTTGTTATAAAAGTCATTTTCATCTCCATCATAAAGTCAAAATTTTCTTTACCTTTAAAATACATATTCAGGAGCCTGCACAAATAGTTACAATAAACTTCCTTTACATAGGACAGATTAACAAAATCATTGCAGCAGTAAATGAAACAAAAGACAAGTGACACAGACTTCTCCCGGCATTAAAGGTATAATTGAAATTAATTCTGCATGCTGCAGTGAGTTGATGAGCTGGCTACTCATCTTCTAACCATGCATAGCTGAAACAATTTTTGTTCAACCTTCTGTGCCCATTGGCTGCCTCAATTTCAGTAAATGGGCAAGAATACTGTAAACATATGATTTGTACACTTTCTGAGCCAATTGTTTTCAATTGCTGTTTCTTGGAAAGACTGTCAATTTGAATGGGAAAAATTTGGAATCATTTAGCTGAGTTGGGATTAGTGAGATTCAAGTGGTTTAGTCAGAAAAGGTGATTCAAGAGAGCTGAACAGCAGCATGGGTTGTTCAATTTGGACCCACGCAGTACAAGCTCTATCATGAAACAGTAAAATATTGATCTGGTAACATTTCTCACTGGGCTGTAATATTTAATTGAAGGAAAAAAATTGAAGAAAGCCTACTTGAAAGTTATAAAGCAATGAAATAAAACAGTAATTAGAATAAAAAATCCTTTGAACAGTGTTTCCCCTCATCTGATGTGGCTTTAGTAAAGCCAAAGCATCACACAACCTGTCACACGGCTTTTTGTAACTGGTAATCTTCCATGCTCATAGCCATGTATTTTGAAGAAAGAGCAAGGCTTTTCTGGTTTTAACTATGTTAACCTCTAAGTTTGACTGCAATTCTTACTGTTCTGTCCAATGTTGTTTTGCCCCAGAACCTTGGCTGGCATTATTTTTCTCTGTAATTTTACAGACTGGAAAAAACAGGACAACCTACACAATGATCTACACATGGCTAGTTTAGCACCTGAATGCTGTACAAAAATACTTAGCATATGAGTAACCCCATAGCATTTCAGAATACTTTACTAATATCATTTAACTGCTTTTCCACTCTAAGAAAATGTATCACAAGTAAACAGTTTTTGAGCCATTTAAGCAAAGAAAATAGATATTCTCCTTCTTTCTAAATAAGTATATATGATGTTTACAAAATCATTTTAGAACCTCATGCTAGGCACTTACATAAAATGGTTTTAATAATGAAATCTTAATAGAAAAGGAAACAGTCCCTTGATTTCAGAAAAACTAGAGATTTTTGACTGTGTAACTCTTCAAGAAAAAGCCAATTTCCAAATCCGAAAATGTAAACTAGCTATGAACACAGTAGAACACCAGAAATCCTCATCGATGTTTGTTATAAAATTCTTTAGAAAATCAGTTTAAATTGTGAGCGATAGAAGAGGACTTTACATCCTCCTTAGGTAAGACAGGCTCACTATGGCAAAGAAAAAAGATTATTCTAAAACAGAAAAAATAGGAAAAAAGGTTACTGAGAGTCAATATTTATATTTTCAAGGCAAACAAATGAGGGGAAAAGAGATGTGAATGTACTATTAGTGACTTTGCTTAGATAAAGTAAAAGGAAAATTGTTTCACAGTCAGACTGTGCTGAAACAAATACAGAAATATGTTTACTAAAAAACTACCCATTAGATTATAAAAGCTCTGAGTAATTTGACTGGAAAGGGAAAAGTGTATTAAAATATCTATCTCCAACTCCAGGCAAGGATAGATCTTGCATGTGTTTGGTTTTGTGTATTGCCACACTCCTCCTCCTGCTCCCTGGAGGGACTCCCAGAATATGCTTCCATAGAACACTTTACTGTTGCTTATGAAAATAGTGATGGTGTAAACCAAATCTTTTTTAATATTTATGCTGTCGTTAGTTTGTCCCCTTATCAATATGATAACAATATGATCAGTCTTAAAGGTAAAAGAAAGAAAATAATTGGCTCCCAAATTATAAGTGGTAATGCTGAATTAATAACTAGATTTGAAAGTTGCAGATCATTTGTGATTCCTTTTAATGAAAAGTTTTGAATGCTCAACATATATGAAGATCATGACATCTAAATAATAGAAATGTGGATTTGAGAATGTAATTCCTACTTTTTCTTTTAGGAAATTGATGTACTAAAACTCATATATATTTATTTTGCTGACCAGATTAAAAGGAAAATATATACACCTATGGCAGTAAATATTAACAAAAAATCATGTAATGTTAGGTATTTAAATATTTTTAGGGTTTTGTTTTTGTTTTTTTTTCCAATATACCACTTTTAAAAAATGCTTTCAAATAGCACCCTATGCAGTTTTAAATATAAAGTCTAATTTCTTACACAGATAGGCTCTCAATTTTAAAACAAACTCTAAAATCGAAATTACCATCATTCTTATAGAAGTACAATTCCAGGGATTCCTCAGTGCATTTCCTTTTGTGTAGCCCTACACTTCTTCCTGCACTGGATTGGCTTTTCCTTTCCCTTGGCTTTCCTGGTGAGGCTGAAAAGAAAGGTATCAATTAGTCCCTTTCCAATGTTCATAAAATAACCACTTCAGCTGGTACTGACAGCCTCACATGCCCTCATGAGAGGGAAATTTTTTATTGCTCTTTTTAGGCAAAAAAATCTGTGACTCTTTCAGGGAACACAGGATACCTTATCCATATTTCCTTTTTTTTTCAGATTTCAGGTTTCAGATGCACCATGTAATTTGAAGTTGTTCTGGGGCAGGAGGGCAGTTCTTGCTTTCCACTCCTTGCCTGCTTTGTCACAATGACATTGTTGTGGGCAAGATGAATTAACGATATTAGCAAGGACGTGGTAGCATTTGCAGGTGTTTCAAGAGGTTTTGCACATTGACAGAATGAGTGAGAATGCTTTTACAGATAACAGGAAATAGCTAGCAACATTTCATTTAAGCAGGCATTGACAGTGATGCGTGCATTAGTTTGGAAGAATGTCACTAGTGAGACAAATATTCTCGCTGTTTTCAGTTGTACTGTTGTATTCCTGTCTTAAACAGTGTTCTTGCATTCAACATGCCCTAAAAACTAAATACCTAAATGCAATTGATTTGATAGCTTAAAAGAACTTCCAGTTTGAATTTCCTCCTAGAAACCACCCTCAAACTGAAAGAAACAAAGCTAAAACACAGAATCTTCAAGTTATGTCTTTTTTTTTCCCGAGGATTTTCCTTTATAAGAACTCTATGCTGCATAAAATTTTACTGTTTCACAGGCAGTTTATTTTGTAGCTTTATTCAGCTGCCTCAGACTGCTGAAACTGAGACTTCATGTTGGAATTTGTTGCCCTGCTATTGTAGATTATTGATTGTCTGCCTCGTGTGAGTACTGAAGCAAAAAAGTCCTAAGTGAGTCCTTTTGTCCTTTTTGTTATTGTCCTCCTTTCTGTCCATCAAGGGGCTTACCCTGTAATTCCCCATGCAGGATTTTTAGGGAACTTTACCATCATTTGTTTCAAGTGCAAAACAATATTCTCAGCACATGGGAGAGGAAAGCAGTTGTGAAAGGTGTTACAGAGGTGTCTGTAATTCAATGATTTATCTGTTGTCTTCCCTGGAAGGCAAAAGCCTAAACTTAAAGCAGAAGTCATGATTTTCCCCACATTTTGTTCTGACAAAATAATGTTGTCTTAAAACATTAAAACAATTCCAGAATTTAATCAGAAATATTTATTAATAATAAATGGTGGAGACTGGATTTTGTCACTCAAAATAACTAGGTATCAGCTAATTCTAAGAAAAAATATATCTTATAAAACAAGAAATATACACATGAAAATTAATCCTCTATGTGTTAGCATGTGCCCATATATGCGTATTATATTTCATGTAATTGAAAATATCTTAGAAAATTGAATTATGAAAACTATGTCAGGACCGGTGCAAGGTGTATCGAAATGTTATAAAGTGTAAACTGGTCGGTTTAGAAACATGAAAGGATGTGTTTTATCATGAGCAGGGTAGGAAAATAACATTCCTTATTTGATCTCTATTATGACACAAATTAATGCTTGCACATTAAACTGCACTGAGAAAGGAAAACAAAGACAGATGCCAAATATTAATTCTTCCACGTCTTTAGACCAAACCACTGACTAGATATCTCACACTCCCAGGCAAGCTGTGCTCTGTTTGGATTGCACTTGGTAGCAACATTGCCCATGCAGTAAGAAGAAGGACTTGACTACCTGTCCCAGGAACCAAAATACCTTGCTTCAGTTCACTGCTGACAGCTTCAGGTCTAAAACAGGAACAAGACAATACTATGTGTTAAACAGGAAAAAAAAAATTATTGAGGAAATGGAGAAGAAAAGGTAGTTTAAAGACATGAAACCTGAGAAATCCTTCTAAATGAAGCCACAAGTACATGAAGAGTACATGAAGAAAACTAAATAGTTATATGTCCTTTGATCTTATATACTGTAGGTATAAGTATAAATGGTTAAGGGCTAGTGAGAATGGAAGACCCAAATTCTCACAGTTGCTTGACCAACAAGTCACTTCTCTTCATGGCAGGAGGTACAAAACCACTTAGAAAGTAAGGCACAGATAGCCTTAAATCTGTATTTCTTCATTATGTGCCTTTACTTGACCTGCTTGAAAATTAGAGAGTGGGTTCATAAAAAATTACAGATTTAAAGTAATTGAAAAAAAAAATAATAGCTTTAGTACTTGGCATGATTTACAGTCATGGACACAGTTAACACCTGTGTTGCTTAACAACAAGTTTGCATTCTTTATCACCAGGAAAATGCACTTTCAAGACCAGGGCAATAAAATATACTCAAAAGAATTTCCCACCTAATGCATAGAAGTGAGAATTTAGATCATCAGCTTGTAGGCATTTCGGAAATATGACTTCTTATTAAATGAGATATGGCACTGGGGGTGGTTTTATAGCTAAAAAGCCTTACAAATATCTAAATCCTGGAAAACCTTGGATAATCTGCTGTGGCGACATGAAATTCTCTAACTCCTTGTAGGTAGTTCTGTATTTCTGGTCAGAGGTCAAAAAGAATGTCTGTTTAACATCTCAAATCTTGATCAATTCTATGTTAGGAGAAATGTGGAAACAAGGTGTTGGGATATGGGAAGTGGTGTGACCACAGCTTGAAAGTTGTAGGAAGCATCACTCAGCGTCCCAGTACTTGTGAATTAAGTCCAGGTGTTACATGCACATTGCTACAAATTGCTTCAAAATCTGAAACTTTCATTTGGTTTCTTATTACCTAAAGTGGGACTTACCAATTCAGCTGAACTTTGAAATATTTTATGTATGAAGGCTATATTGTTTTTCTAAATCAAACATATTTAGGTTATGAATTTTGTGTCCCAAGTATTAGAAATTATGGTTTGAAAGAATTTCAGAGACAGTTGAATGCTTAATATGTCATTTGTTCATTTTGCAGCTGAAATGGGAACAAACAAAAATCTTTTAAATCACAAATATGAATTCGGATGCCTATAATTTGAGATTATATAGTGGCCAGCAGCTGAAACACTGTTTCATTTTCAACAGCTCAATATTCCTATTGAACAGAATGGGCCTAACTTTAAAGGCTTTAATATTGTAGATTTGATTATCAACTCTCTCACACACACAGAAAAAAGAAAAAACAATAGTGGAGTAAGACAAAACAAGCTGCCAGAAATCCACTTTTTTGGATATTTCTTTGAGCAGCTCAGTGTTCTGGAGGTTCTGAAGTGACAGGAAAGCTAGAGTTTTATGGAAATTAACTTAATAATCATTACAAATATCATCTATGTCATGATATAAGGTGGGAAATGTAGACTGTGTGAAGGCTGCAAATGAAGCAGCCATGAAGGGAAGAATAGTGAGTGTTGAAAAGAGGCAAAATGAGGCGAAATGAGGTGATAAATGAGATATGTACATTCAGCAGAATGGGCTCCCACAGTATGCTGGCCATATCATCATGGTGAAAGAGTGGTACAGGCTTCCCAGAGAGGTGGTGGGTGTCCAATCCCTGGCACTCAGGGTGAACTTGGACAGTGCTCTGAGCAACCTGATCTAGTTGAAGATGTCTGTGCTTATTGCAGGAGTGTTGGACTAGATGACTATTAAAAGTCCCTTTCAACCTAAACTACTCTATGATTCTGTGATATAACCTGTAATTTAAGAGTTAGTACTCAATAAAAGTCAAAAGGAATGAAGACAGTAGTACCCCACACTGTCCCTGTAGGACCAGGCTTCCTCTATCTGTTTTTACTTCTCAAATAGAAATCTTAGAGGCTGGTTTGTAGAGGATTGATTGCATGCATGAGGCAAGTATCTGTGACAGACAGCAGGGCAGTATTTCAATAATCTTGTTGACTAGATAGCAGAAAGAGATTAAGTGGAAATTTGCAGTAACAGATAAGCATATCCCAAGAGACTGAAATAAAAAAGGGGGAATTGGAGACCAATTAATGGAAAAAAATAACAAAAAATATCATTACTTAAAGATAACATTTTACCAAACTGAACTTTAGCTGCAAGGCTGCATTAATGATCTGGGTGTGGGGGACTAAACAAAATATGATTACATCATAGGTTTTTCAGACCATGGATAAACATTGTTGACATTTGCAGGGCAAATTTTTGAGACTGGAGCTTACAACTCCATGTTTCTTTGTCTGAGGGTAATGAGCACAACGTGACATTTTAGAAAAAATGAAATATTAAAAAAAAAATCTAGAAAATTCTCCCTGACTCTGTGAAATTTGCATTTAACTATTAATATGATTATTAACTGTGCAATAATTTCTTTATTGTCAAAATTAATGATTAAATAGTTATATTCACTTATCTGTTCATTTTAAGAGGTCATAGTTTTCTACTAAAAACATTATTGCTTGCAGTATTTGTATTTTTGATTTCATAAATGATTTTATTATTTGTGTTCTGTTAAGAACAAGAGGTTTCTCCAAAAATCAGAGTCAAGAACACTGGGTTCATAGGGTCTGGATACTCGTAAAATCTTTGCTTCATATACTATTGAACTTGGAGCTTAAATTTTATGAGTAATATTCCTGTCTTAAATGTTATATCCTTGAACTGAAGATAAGGCATATTTTTGAAGATCATATAAACAAAATATTGCATAGGTGACAATTTACAGTCAGTTTGAATTTTAATTCAGTGCCTTCAAACTAAGAACTTCTTCCTCTTAAAGGATTAGAACAGTTCAAAATTTGTTGATAGCACCATTAATACACATGAAATATCCATATTTTCCCAGCATACGGAAAAGGCCATATAGCTCAAAATTATTTTCTGTCTAGATCACCTGAGAACTTTGAATAGAAATGTAAGTAAATTAAAAGCAAATTAAACAGCACTTGAGATATGTTCCCATTTACATAATTTAGTCTATCTGGCCTGATAGTCACCCAGGCTGCTTTTATAGCAAATAGAGAGAAAACCAGAAATGGATCTCAAAAGGGAAATTCATTTAAGCCTAAGGGATGGGTTAGGTTACCTTGAATGGACTCCCAACACAGACCAGAGTAATTGCCTCTTGGAAACACTTTGAGTTTACTAGAGAGGTAGTTGCTATGCTTAGTTTAGAACAAAAAGATATTTGAAGATTTCCTTTATAAATCCAATATTAGACAATTTCTGATGAGAATCCACTGCTACAATGTCCAACTGTACTTCAGTTATTGTTATAAATAATTGATTCAGAATATGTTATTAAATATATTTGCCCTCTCTCTTTAAACTTGACTTAGTAAGCCTTCCTTTGTTTTCCTTCCAGAAAAGGATTTCTATAAAATTTCCACTTTTTTTATCAATTTTAATTAAAATCTCAATAATAATGCTCCTATTTCTCTAAGGTTTTGATCCCTCAGTTAAAATAAAATTTTGATTCTATTTTTCTGATATTTATTGTTCATAACAAAAGAATACCTATAATTTCTAACACCATCAGAACTGTTTGACAGTTGACATTAAAAGACCCCAAGAAATATTTTCTTTTCAATCCACAGATTATGGGAACAGGCAGTTATATTTAGTAAACCTCTCAAATTCCATTTTAATAATTTAATTTTCTAATTTCTGTTTCTATGAGAACAATTTTCTATGTATTCTAAGCTCCAAAAATAATTATTTGACTCTTAAAATCTATAAAGTAAATTATTTCTTCAAAAATGAAGCCAATTAAAGCATTCTGATTGGGTATTTTCAATCTCTTATTATGACATTGAACAACAAAGCCCTAAATGTAATAAGCTAGGTAATGCATTTGAGATTATTTTCTAGTCTTTCCCCAAAGAGGTTGCTGGATCCATTTGGTGTAGCAGCATAAAATATAAATGAAGTCATTTATGAACTGCTGTAACTCAAATCCTGTTCCAGGCCAGTGCTGAAAATGAGACCTAGTCTCATGTTTTCCTCATATTGGGGAACATAAATAACATTGTTTTCTAGCACATCGGCAAAATATTACTAAGTTCAAAAGAAAAAAATAAAGGAGAAAAGAGTATTGAGCTATTTGTAATGGTTATATTAAAATACAAAATCATCCTGAATGTCTTTCCTCTCAAACAGCCTGTGGCTGTTTACAGTAACTACATGATATGAAAGCAAAAATTGTGCTCTCTTGGAGAAAATAGTCTGAACTTAGGTTAGATCAATCATGAATGATACAAAATGTAGATACCAAATTTTGTTCAGAAGGATTTATCCTGAGATGCAGAAAAGCAAAAAGAGGTAGTTGGACCTTGTTTTAACAAGGTCCTTAAAAAGTAGAAATTTAGAATCATGACGTAACTTTTTTATTTTGATCTCATTTTCATGAGACATCCAAGCAAAGTCCTCATTTGAAGAATTAGAAGAGGTTACAAATTCAGAAATCCTCTTGGCATTCAGTTCAACTAAGAATTATGTTTAATACAGTATCTCTTCTTTTAATTTGTATTGAAAATACTATCTGCCTCTCTTGCACTGTAAAATAAATCCTTCGTTTTGTTTTTTTCCCTATATTTCATTTACATTCACCTTACATTTGCAGAAAGTCTTTGACATTGCACTATTTACTGTTAGTTTGATAGCTTAAAATGATAGTTTCAATAAAATTACCATTATAATCTAAAAAAATCAAAAAAAGTCTTATACTTCAGTTGGAGAGATATAGGTATCTGCTGTGAACATTTTACAGGGAGAATGGAAATGGAAAGGAGTCCTTAAATAATGGAATATGGTCCAGACCAGACCTTTGGAAATCATCCAGTCCACTGTATCAGAGGAGGACTCTCTGCTAAGTCAAACATAAGAAAATAGATCAGCTTGCATTGGGTCTTTCCAGTAAAGTTGTGAAGATCTCTAAACATGGACACTCCTCAGCCTCTCTGAACAACCTGTCCCAGTGTGTTATCACACTTACGAGGAACAAATATTCTGGTTTTCTTTTATGTAACCTGAATTTACTTTACTGCATTATGCAGTCATTGCTTTCTATGTTTTTGATGTAGATCATCAAGTAAAGTCTTTTCTTTATCCTCCAGTTAGTCAAGTGAAAACAGACATTAGATCTCCACTTAATCTGTTCTTCACCCTGAACAAATTCTATTTATATATCAGGTGCTCTGACCCCTTAAACATCTTGATGGCCTTCCACTGACTTGTTCTAGTCTGTCAATGTCTTACTTGTAGTGACAGCCCTAAAATTTTATATGATGTTCTAAATTTGGTCTCTGAGTGTCAAAGAAGAAGAAATAAACACTCCTTTTGACCTACTGACTACACTCTTGAGGTTAGCCTTCACTGGTCCAAGGTACATTGCTGATCTAAACACAATTTTTGTCTACTGAGAGTACTGTGTCCTTTATGCACAACTACTTTCCTGCCCCAAGCGTGCACTGTTGCATGGAGCAACTCTGCCTCTGGTGAAACAAAGCATTCAATGTTTTTGCTGAGCTGTGTGAGCTCATCTTAATGTCAGCCATGAAACTGCTTAGGATGCAATCTATCCTACTGTCTAAGCTGCTAATGATGATTTTAAATAATATTGATGCCACCACAGTCCCCATGAGAAATGTCCTCATTACTGGATACCTGCCCAAATTTGAACCCTTAACCTCTACCATTAGCTGCATCATACAGACATTTCCCCCACAACTGATAGTCCAACCATACAGATCATCTCACTTCAGTGTCACTGCTCCTGTGTCCCTGTCACATTAAAAGGGGAGATTTTGTCTATTCTCTGTGGGGAGATTTCCTCAACCCTTAGTGTTTGATTTTTGTCAATTCCCAGAAAAGCCAAGACTCTTGTGCTGATCAGTCTGTCAGGATCTTGTTAGGAGGACCCTCCCCTGGGCAGTCCTGCTGGATTGGAGGCTGGTTCCACTTAGTCAGGGACACACACCAACAGTGTAAGGGAGACCCCTCAGAGGGTCTTTCTCTTTATTTGATAATGTTACCCACTGCCAGCACTTATGAAGGACTCACTGCAACAGTTTACAGAATAACACACTATTGATAGAGAATTGTGACAGGTTAAGTTTAGAGGATGGCCAGTGATAGTGTCTGAAGCGTGGTTCATCTCTGGTAGGTGTCCATATGGAGAAGACAGTTTCAGCCAGCTGACTGATGACAGCAGTTGCAATGGACTCCTCCTTATCTTCTCCCCATTCTTTACCTATTTGTATACTACTTCTCTATGCTTGGGTGGAGTGACTTTAGTCATAAACACCTTTGTCACTGATTGGTATGAAATTCTTTCATTTCACTTTTAAAGATCCAGTAAAAAATTACAGAGCACATGCCCAGTGAGGGGTGGGTGTACCCTGAGGGCTGGTAAATTTGGAGTGGAGGTGTGTGTTACTACTATAATTAGTCTATAATGAAACAATTTCATCCAAGGAGAATGATTTCCCCACAGCTGTTGGCTCAGCAGCAGGACGTCTCCTGTCTCCCTTGGCTGACAGGTTTGATGCAGTTTCTCAGCTGCGAAGCGCTATTGACTTCTCCTCCTTGCAAGGATTTCAACAGAACCTGGCTGAGGAGTTTCCACCCCACTCCATCCTCTGTTCCATTACCCTTAGCAGGTGCTACAGTTGGAGGTTGTTGCTGTGGGGAATCACAGTTCCAGGGAATAGTTTTTGAGCCTGCCAACTGCATTTCATCCAGGAAATAGCAGCTGCATTTTACTCTATAATTTTACTCTATAATTTCCGTACCTTTATAAATTCTGTTAGCATGTGGGTATAATCTGTTGGTTTTCTCTAATTTTATCCCCCAGCCATTTTTCCACACAGTCCCCAGCCATCTCTCCACAGTTTCTTAATCAGTAGTCTTTCAAATTTCATTTCTAATCTGTAACGACTCACAGAGGAGGAAGTTTAGGTTTTTATCTGAAGGGAATATTTGTTCAGTCACTGAATGAATTAGAATACATCTTTGCTGTAATGCAATCCCTTGAATATGTCATACAAGAAAGGCAGAACTGTTTAACATGTGATAGTAATAGTCTTCTATTTCTTTCTCTGTCTATCCATTTGGCTTTCAAAAGAAAATACATGAGGCATACTTAAAGCAAATGAGGCACCATGATTAATAAGGACATCACACAGAGAAACATAAAACTGCCCTGTCTCCTTCATCTGTTCTTTTGGTGCAGTGATTAACCTTTGAGTTTATGAGTATTTTTGCACTTGTCTCAGATAAAATATTTTATGACTTCTTACCTCCCAGGCAACTTGGATTAAACTTATCAGGTCTGGGAAGATAGTGGCCCATAATGACTGCTCCCTGAGAAATCATATCTACCTCCTTACCACATTATCAAATCATTTTTTGTGCAAAACAGATGGAAACATCAAGACAAGAGACAAGACAACTTGTTAAGGTCACATTCCACCTTCCTATACATCATTCATGCTTAATTGATTCCTAACCCTTCCTGAGATAAATTGCCATATATTATGAGAGCTGAGAATATGAAAAGATCATTTTCTTTTCCCCATTAATTCTCATTTGGATAGGATTTTGTCTTTGCTAAAGTTGCTTAGACAGTCTGCTTGCTAATGACTTATCACTGCCTATCAACAAAGAAATAAGGCAGAAGCAAGTAGACTAATTTTTTGACAAAAGTATTTCTCTCTGATGCAGTATTTTGGGTATTCTGCTCTCAGCGTCAGAAAGGAAAAAATAATTTAAAAGTAACAAACAAAACAAAACACAAACAACACTACCCCCCAAAAAACTCCAGAGAAACAAAAGAGATTCAAAATAGGTGATAAAACAGAACCCAAAAGATCGTGAAGGTGAGCTGTTTAAAATATACTCAGAAAAAGGTCTCATCATTGTTTTAGGAAAGCTGCTTGGCTTCCCCCTCACACTTACCTGACACCTCTCCTTCTACACTGTACAAAGAGGAAGTCAATAATTTTGATGTATGTCTCCTGAACAGGGTGGGTGAAAAATTGAGTATCAAACCTGAACTTGCTCTAGACCTCCTAATCATTTAGGGACATTTGAGGAGCATCAGGGACAGCAGAAACAACACAAGCAGTGAGCATTGTTACCAAGATTCTTGGACCTTTCTGTCTTTTCTGAATATGATTGTTTTCTAATTTCAAACAAATATAATGTTTAGGAATTACTATCTATACAACTGTAATACACTAATAAAGCAATAGCCATATCAGGGTGGACTACTAGACTCAGTCTGCACACAGGACTGCAAAGTTATCTTCAAGTATCTTAAAGCCTAAGTTTCCTCTAGCTGCAACATTCAAAAGTGTAAATGTTAATCCAAAAAACCCAGGTATCAGCCTAGACAGAGAATATCTTATTTGTAGTCCATACTAGTATGATAAAACTGCATTCCTGGAGGTGGAAAACTGGTGGCTGGAAGTGAATTACTCATTCCACTGCTCTTCTGCTCAAGGTCTTCTGCTTGAACTATAAGAAAATAAGTGGATAGAAATCTCTGCTGGCTCTATAGTGCTTCAGTTTACATAAAACATAGAAAAGCACTGAAAGTGTTCTTGGCCTTTATAATATTGTCAGGTTCTATTCAATAGGAATCATGAGTATGTTAAATTTGAAAATGTTCCCACATATGAACAGCCCTGAATGTCAATTTGCCATCAGCTACATTTTGAATTTTTGTGCCTTGAACTATCATTTCAAACCATTCTTTTGTTTTCAAGTCGTACATTAAAAATTGCATCAGTACGTAAGGATATACCAAAGATCACACAGAAGGATTACTCCCTATATTGTGCATTTCCTCTTCTGGAACCGAAACCAGATGTTCCTTGGTGGGGTAATTTGGAAGTAGAATGAAGTGGAGACAAGGATCTTTCTTGGTTACTGTTACTAACACCTGCTTCATTTCCTTCAGCAGTCTCAGGACTCTTTCATGTGCACTAAAAAGAAGGGGAGAGGACAAGGAGGAAAACCAGGGTCTCTGTTTGCTCTATCCATTTCAGAGAGCAGCTTCACACATCAGTTTGCTGTGGAGAGAAGTATCGTCTTTGTTCTTCTGTTTCTGGCAGAAATATAAAGCATTATCTGTGAAAGCCTTCTTGTATTTTCCCTAGAGCACAGCCATTTAGATGTAAACTCTTACAGCTTCATTGCAAGACACCTCATGCAGAGGAACTGTCAGGTCAGAAGAGGAGAAAAAAATGAAACAGATGAATTTACTTTGCAGTTTCTTGGTGGGAGAGCTCTGCTGAAATACTAGTCCGGCTCTACTGGTTTCTGCATCAACAGATGGCAGACAACATTCCTTGTGTTTGCATCCCATTTGGTAAATCACAGGTCACATCTGGTCTGGCCTCTGTTCTTTCTGAACAGATGGAAGTTCACATTAGTTATCGATTGCAACAAGGAAATGGGGAGAGGAGAGCGAGGAGTGAACCTGGGCGGGGGGGGGAAGGTGAGAAGGAATTACAAATATAAAAGGTGAAATGAAAGAAGGTTTAATAAAGGAGAGAAGAATTTAAAATGTCCTGTACCAACAAGTAACACAACTGATGATAACTAAATGTGGCAAAGCAGCAATATATAGATAAATGGCTATTAGAAATTATTTCAAGGTGTAATGTGTTAGAGATTTTTTATGTGGTTTCCTGCTGAAGGCTATTAAATGAGAAATTAAAAACCTGTTTTCAGGCATAATCTCTTTCCACACAAAGTATAAAATAAAAATCAGAAAACACAGAGAAATGCTCTAAGACACTGTCAATCATAAGCTATGCTTTAGGAAGAGAAAAAAAAATTTCTTTTTGTAACCCTCTTGTCATATATTAATATATCAAAACTTCCTAGATATTTTCAACTTTCTACTAAAATTGTGTTATTTCTGATTTTATTATCTTTTAATTGGTTTATAAAAGTGTGTGAATTTTTCAGCTTTTATGGCTACTTTTAAGCGATAACAACTACAAAATTAAATATTTCTAATGATTTTAAGTAGACATTTTAATTATAATTTTTAATTATAATTTTATTTTAAATAATAAAATCTCAAAATTATAATATATTTTACTTCCAAAAGTTGTAAATAACATCAATCTTGAAAGTAAATTTGCTATCATAGCCTCAAAACCATACCAAATAAACCTTTATAAATACAGAAAATTTGTGTTAGTAGGAAAATATACAAATGAAGCACAGAATTTGTAAATGTGCACACAAAATACAGTTACTGTTGATCCTTAGTCTAGGTACAAACATATGTCACATTTGCCAAATACTACTATGCTAAAATAACCTTTTTTTTTTGCTGTCAAGAAGCAACGTAGGCATGAATAACTTGGCACAAAACATTATTGTTCAGACATTCCAGCTCTCTAATTTCTGTGTGAAGAGCTCTGTGTCCTCCTAGAATGCAACAACTTTAATTTAGATCATTCTATTTGAACGGGGTCTTTTGAATCTGGCCTCTTGTTGGTTTACACATTTATACAGTCTTAAGGTATATTTTGACATGTGGCATTAATTGATCACACCATCTAATACTACTACTGCTGCTAGTAATATAAGCATATTTTAAATAAACTGTTCGAGATTTTTCCCATTTGGCCATTCATGTGTTTCTGTTTTCCTTCAGCTCAAATAAAGCATGATTTAGGGTAGCTTTGTGAAAGATAAGACTATTAGCCATGTTGAAAAGGCTAGAAGCTTTTCAAACTAGCTAGGCTACAACAGAACACATATACCAGCTGAATTTTTTTTCTCTTTCTTTTTGTTTCATGTCAATGTGAAATTCAGCATGGACATTTTTATCTAAACTTCATCTTAGCAGCAATTCTAAAGGAAAAACTTTTTCTGGGCAAATGACACATACATAACACATACTGTTTCTATCATCCTAGTATTTCCTGTTCTTGTACAAATCCCCAAAAGAGACAGAATGTTTATTTTTGTTGTCAGAGTGTTCTGTTGAGAGCAAACACTTTTGTATGCTTATACAAAATCAGAAATAAGCTTAAATACCTTTTGAGATAACATTTTAGTTGGTATGATTTCAGGTATCTGTAAGGGTAAAAGACTCAACACTCTTCTATCCTAAAGTGAAAGAACATAAAAAATTTCCCTTATTTGTGGATATATGGATCAACTATGATTCACCAGCTTGTGGAAAATTTAAACCATACAATAGGCTGAAAAGATAACACTTTTCAGTGGGTGGTGGGACTTTCAAACCTGAGGATACATAATAAGCAAAAACAGTCTAGCTATTTGTCACTAGAGGATGCACCAATAGGGCCAACTCTGCCCAATCAAACCTTTTATATGCATGTGGAAGGGAACAAACTTCCTGTAGAACGTGTAAAAATATGCTGGGGAAAAGAGTCTGGGTTATTCCTGCTTTGGGCAAAGGAAAACTCCTTTGTGCTATTTCTTTTCCTCAAGCACCTGTATGCTCTTGGTGGGCAATGCAGGAGGGTGGGGAAGTACAATGTGTGCCCCAAACAGACTTGATTTTGGGTGAGGGTAGTCAATGAATTAAACTGTACAGCACTGATTGCTATATAGCACTGTATATTATAATTTCTATGGTGACTACATGCCCATCACTGCACTGGGTACCTTGTGGCACTGGATTCTGCCACTACACATTTGGGGATCTGATCTGATTCCCTTTTGATTGCCGTATCAAAGATTACTGTAAAAATCACCCAGATTAATGAAAAATTAACTTTGATTAAGCAGGACAAGCCCAGTGGTGCTAATTTTGCATTTAACTTCTCTCATCATCCTCCCCTCCCCTGAGACATGTTTTTTTAAATGAATAGAAGACTGGTTGTAAGCCAGAAGAGAGTAAGAAAGACTTCACATACATCAGCAGGATCAACGCTTGAGAGATCAGGAACAGATGGAGGTGTGCACCTGCTTCTTAATCTGGACAGAGTCTGTACAACTAAAATTAAATCTACACCATCTAACTGGCCTTGATATATCCCTCACTCTCCCTTTTTAGGAGGAAGGGGGAATGGCTTAGGGTCAGGAAGAAAAGGTGGCACACCGAGGGTCTAACATTTTGTTCTTAGGGAGCATTTTTTTCATGTAAATCCTCCCCTTTTTAATATTATTTTGTTATTAATATTGTGGCTGTTTCTTTTCATTTTCTTATCACATTGCTATTTCCAGTAATTTTTTCTTATCTCACCTTGGGATCTCTGCTGTCTCTCTCACCAGGGGGGTGAGGGGTTAGGGAGAGCGGGGGAGGGAGATACAAGAATTTTTCTGACATAAGACTTTTCCCCTTTTCATTTCATATTTAAGAAAATCTACTAATATTTTTATATATATATATATATATAAACATTTATTTCAACACTTAGAAGGATTTTTTCCAGCACTCCAAAAGGATAAACAAATATCACCTGACAATTCAGAATGAGAATCAAAGATTCTTAGCTCAGTTAGTGTTGCTCCTTAGACATATTGTAATGTACTGGTTTGGACAAAGCTTTCTACCTGACCTTTTCTAAACAGAATTATTGTTTTTATGTTGTTTCATAAATCAATATGATCAAGAGCTGCTGGAGCATCTAATTTATCAAAAAATTATAAGCTTTTGTTTTGAGCACAGGAGAATCCTTTTCTCTTGCTTGATCTAAAAAAGAAAACACATAATGACAAATTTGAAGGTTTCTACTGCTGTAGCTGTAGTTACAATGCATAAACCAGACATGTCAAGAACTAACCTTACATACCACAATAGACTTGAGCTGCCACTCACCCAAATGTGCACTATTTAATTCCTGGAAAATTCAATCTGCAAACAATTTAATTAAGATTTTTGTTTTCTTTTTAGAAAGCTACAGTAATTCAGATATGCTTTATGGCTTCTTAATTGCAAACAAATGGATACCTTTTTATGCCTACAGCCTTTCAACTGTTTAAAACTTTTCCTGCTCTAAATAAAAACTTACTCTTTATAAAACACCATTCTTCAAAATTTTAAAATAAATTTGACTGTTTGCTTCTACCCTAATCATATGTTACTTGTTTTCTCCACCCCTACCATATTAAATAATTCTTTTTCTTTCACACAGAATCACACTGAGAATTTTTCCCCTAAAATTCATAATTATTCCTACTGTTACAGGAGATTGCATAAGGAATAAACCCTACAATTTTCATTTTGTTGTGAGATTTATCACATTAGTGTCTAAATTATGTGTCCCTCTTGTGTGCTGATGATAGAATAGAAAATGATCCAAACTGCAATCATGTCTTAGCCATACATGACATTTATTCTATAATATTGTCACTTCAGAGTTAGCCATGGGTCCCTGTTCTTGAAAAGTGACAGCTGTGGTATCCATTAAAAGCTGAAATGAATAAATTCTATTAAAATATGTTTCTGTTATTTCTATAATAACTGAGGCCAAGAAAACCAAAAGTGAAGGTCAACTACTCTAACACTGGCAATTTAGATAGTCACAGTTTTTGGGACTAGACAAAAAACACTTCCATACTGCTTACTCTATACCCATTTAAATGCATCACACAAACATGAATAGAAGCATCCAGAAGGATTTTGAGTTCTGAAAAAAATTGGTGTGATCTTTAGACAAAAGCATAGCACACATACCTAGTGGCTAAATACTGCAGTTCCCAGGTGTCACTTCCATATGCCATTTAACATAAATAATGACATTTTTATACTTAATAGCTTTGATTGTGAATCAGTGGGCACTCTTTTCTGAGTCAAAGTCCATTTTTATTCCTTTTCTTTCTGAATTAAGACCTTGATATAGGCTGATGCAGGCTTAGGTTCTTGTATTTGTAAGAGGAATTACACACAGGGAATTGAAAGCTATAGATTACTTTGGAACTACAAAAAGTCTTTGTGACGAAGAGGCAGGCACCCCGGAATAGGAAAGCAATAATTAAGAATGATTAGAGCATCTTATTTTTCTTCTCTTGTGAGTATACAGTACAATTCAATTCCTGATTCAAAATGCCTATGACTTCCTTCCTGCATGGTATACAAAACCTTTACCTGATTCTAAGCCATTTTAGATATTTTTATCACCAGTATTTTAGTACAGGCCTTATGATTTATGTACTGCACTCTACTCAGCCCCTTACCCCTTACAGCCTTCTTGCTTTCCTTATCAAGTTCTCTATGTAGTTTCCTGTAGTTTCCTTCATGGAGCCTGTATTTCCTCAGCATCTCTTTCAGCTTATGCATTTAATATCTATGTGAAAAAATAGATTTTTTTTTTCTGAGAAGGAATTTGGCGTACAGAGAGATCAGTCAAAATTTTCTAGTTATAGACCTTTAGATATTCCTTGCTTTTGTACCTAACAATTTATTATATACAAAATGTTCAGAGCACAGTGTTGTTAATTTTTGGCACTGCCAGCTTGTCACTGCAGCAAATCAGACCTCCAAGTCCTTTTCTGAAGAAATGAGGTACCTGATTCTGAGATTAAACACCAAGAAAAAGTTCCATTTCAGCTATCCATGCCAAGCAAAGAAATAGGACACCTTTTTCCAGGATTCTTGTCAATTGCTCAGATTAGAGGGATTAATTGGATGCTACTAATTTTATTTTCCTAAATTCAAATGCTGATTAATTTTCCTCAGTTTTTAAACTTTTGTACTGAATGAGTTATTAAACTGATAAACAACAGACTTTTTTACTCCATGACCATTATTTATCTCCAGTATGGGTTTATATTTGGCAGTAAATGAATCAAAGCACATGTGAAAAAAAAATATTACATAACTAGATAGATTGAAAAGGAAAGGTATACTGCACTTAAAATATCTCTGTATAAAGTAATCTGTATTAAAGAGGTTGAGAAGAGTATATATTCATTACTGTTTAATTTTGCAGTCATTCTTGCAGGTTTCTTTTTGGGTCAGGTTGTGTTTTTGGGTCAGGATTTCAAACACCATGAAGACAAATTAATTAATAGATCTTATATTTTGTGGTTAGTAGAGATGAATGACATCTAAGGTTGAAAATATTGATATGTGATAAAATAAGGGTTACAGGTTAATGTATTATCTGATTGCAGGCAATGATAGGCAACCATGGAAACTAAATGTTTGATTTATGCTAGAAAGTGAGCTCTATAGGGTGGACTGAGGATTTATATAATGGAGGTGGTATCTAGAATATGTTTGCTCAGTGTTCATGGTGAGCAGTTGGAAATTGTTTAAGTGGAGATTAAAGACAATTTCCTAGGGGAAAAAAAAAGTGTTTATTACTTGTCTGTGCAACAACAAAAGATAGGGAGAAGACTGTGAATGAAGGTCTGTGGTATATCCTATGAACAAATTGACTTATTTTGCCAGCCACTGTGTTAAGTTAGATTTGAGTTAAATATCATGAAAACACATGCTCAGCAAAGGAACTTGTTTGCCCTGTGCAGGCACAATGAAGGCTAGTGATATTTCAGTTAAATGCTTTTAGCTATGGACCAGGCAGAGGGTTCTGGCAAATGATCAAGGACAAGGGACAAAACAGGCTGGTTCACTGGAAGATCATATTTTGTCACCATACTGTGCTAGTAATTTTGTAAACTCATTTTTACTTTACAGTTTGCTTTCAGGGCTGTGAGAGGTAAAAGCCCCACTCTTTTTTATGGTGCTCTCCTAAATGATCCAAGTTAACCTGCAGACATATGCATAAGCCATATATGGAATTGGAAATTGCAACAGTCTAATTTACAGATGTGCTTCAAATCTGTACCAGTTTAGTATATAAGCTTAGCATTACCTTGGATTACGTGATTAATTATCCCTACTTGACTCTGTCACTCTAGAGAGAAGTTGGTGGACCTGTTGAGAAGACAGCAGAGTCTTCATGGATCCCATCGAACAATTTTAGAAGACCATGAATTTGGAGCCACCTGACCTGAGAAACTGGACATCTTTTCAGCTGCTATGAAAAATATGTCTAAGGCTAAACAGTAGATTCTTCTGAAACTGATCATAAGGTTGGAATGTTACAGCACAGCAGTCAAGTCATGAACTTCTTTATTTATGGAATCACTAAAATACAGGTCTTTCTCCTCCCACAGCTAATTTATAATCTAATACAACTTCGTCTTTTTCTGTTCATTATCTTGTGTATCATCTTTAGGTCAGTAATTTTGGCTTAGACTCTATTTTCTGTTTGATAAACCACAGACAGCTGTAAGTGCTCCAGGTAATGATATACTTAACCCAGGTTTACCTCGCTGCATGATTGCTGATTTGTCACCCCTGAATTGTAAGTAATACCAAAGCCAGCTGAATCACTTCCAGGAAGCTACTGTCCAAAAAACCACAACTCTTAAGCACACATATTAATATTGCTTAACACAGTTCTACTCCTTCAAGTCTATGTTTTGCCCTGGTTCAAAGAGATCTATTCAAACAGGTTTAATGAATTTAAAACGCCAAATTATATTGCACAAAGGACCATTTGACAACTCTAGTTATCTAGTACATAATTTCCTAGGAAAATTTCATACAAGTACATGTACCTTATTTACACAAAAATTGTGCAAAACAGTGTGTAAGAAAATATGTAAAATGAAAGCACTTAAAATAAAATTTACTGGATAGTAAATTGCCATGTCTGTGAAGATATATCATCTTATATATAATGAAGCAGATAGACAACCAGTTAACAAGTTAGGAATAAAGTTATTGAGTTAAGTATAAAATTGTACTATTCCCTTAACTTCTAGAGAAGAATCAGATTTCCTCTTAGTGTAATGTTTTCAGAAGGGTGTCAGTTTGTGAGATTCAGAGAGTGCAGGTGTGTAGACACATGTGAGCAGGGCATCTCAGTACCACTCATGGTCTGGGAATATCTAAATAATACATTTAGATATTGTGCCTTGGCTTATTCTAAACCAGCCTAACAGTGGCTGACTGAACAGCACTCCAGCTCCATTGAATATGTGGCTTGTGACGGAGCCTAGACACTTAAATCTCCTCTAGACAGCTACAAAGAAATGGCTTAATCTGGAACTGATTTTCTTCTTTTGTGTAAACAAGAGTCTTACAGAATGTCTATGCCTGTTCAAGTGATTCAGACGGAAGAAATTCTGATCCTCTATCTAAACACTAATATAATTAGGGGAAAAAAAGTATTTATTTCACCCTCTTACCTAAAAAATCCCAGAATAAAATCTATACTGTTTATGCATCCAGTAGAATTTGAGATGGGAAAACAGTATCATTCTTGTCTTCTTTGTTGAAAGTCCAAAATTTCTATTACTCTTGGGATGAGAAGCAGGAAGGATATTAATTAATATTTAAAATTCAAGAGGAAAATGCAGAAAGAAAGGAAACAATCCAGACATGAACAAATAAATGATAGAGGAAAAATCAATTTCTAAGAAGACCTTCAATGAAGACCAAAAATAAAGCAGATTTTGAAAGTTGAAGAGAAAAAGCCAACCTGAAGAAGAATAGATTTACTAATTCACTTCAGGTTTATTCTCACAGTTAGTTTCTGGAAAACCTCTACATGGTGAAGGATAAAAGACTTGGTCTGAGTAAGCCACAGAGAGGTCTGAAAACCTCTTAAAGCAGAGCTTTGAAGACAGGCTTTCATAAGATGATTGAGGCTGGAAGGGACCTCAGGAGCTCTCTAGCTTGCCTTATTGCTGAAAACAGAGTCAGCTATGAGACCAGACCAAATTCTTCAGGGATTTGTCTAGTGAGATCTTGGAAATCTCTAAGTATGGACACTTCTTTGAGTAACTTGCTCCACTACTTGACTGTCCTCCTGGCAAAAAACATTTGTCTTTGTATCAAGCCAGTTTCCCTTTACTCCTGTTGTTTCTCATCCTCCAGCCATACACCACCACTCCAGGTCATGGGTAAAGATGTTAACATATCCTATTAAAAAGATGCTGCAAAGGCACAGATGGAGAACTAGCTTTTATAGACCACCCTGTCCCTTCTTAATTTAAGTTCCCTCTTGACAAAAGCCCTTCTCTCTGATAAAATGGCAGAATGTTAAGCAGAGAAGGCAACCTGATTTTACAAGATTTCTGAGTGAGAGATATAGTGTATTATCTCTCTCCACTTTTAAAAGCTTTCTTGTGATGCCAAAAATGGCAAGAGCTTATTTCTTTGCTCTTTACTCACTCGGACCCAGTAGTTCCTGCCTCTCCTTGTCATATACTGTTCTTAGTCCTCCAATTATAGCATATGTTACCATACTTAGCACAAAATCCAGGATATACATTGCTGCTGATGATTGTCCTTATTTCATGGGGTTTTTTCTCTTTGTGCTCACTTTGCCTTATCAATGTGTAACTAATATTCTCTTTCATAATTTCTCACTTCCTCGTCTTTCTCCAGCTGATTCCCATTGATCTCCACCCTGAAATGCATTGAGGCATTTAAAGTAGGCTATTTCCATCAGTGAACAGCAGTTTCTTTGAAAGTACCCCCCATAACTTATGAACAGGGGCTTGAGAAATAATCAAATAATTTGTAATTTTATTGCTGTTGAGAAAACTGTACAAATAGGACACAGCTGTTGAAGAAGTCACTCTATCTAATTTAAAATACACAATAGCTAGCCCATTTAAGAAAAAGCACTCTTGCATCCCTCAGCTGTGTGGTCTGATTCAGATTCTCATGTGTTCTAAAAATCAAATGTTGTTTACACTTCAGAGGTAGATGTTCCCTCTTTTTCTTTTCTATGGCTAAGGCTTTCCAGGACAGCAGCCTGGCCTTTCAGACTGTGGAATGGAGCACACAGAAACACTGATCATGTTTTACCTATTAAGTGAATAAATAAAGAGTTTTGGTGTCAAAGGGTGCTAATCTGGCAGCTTTCATCAGTGGTACAGTTAGCTGAGAAAATATATGCCTATGAACAAAACAGTATTCAAGTCTTCCATGAAGGTTTGTCACCTCCTTTGAACACTTGAAAAGAAGAACTATGTGGGGAAATTATTTAAAATCAGATTGAGTAAAAAGCTGCATATACTACATTTCAGGAAATCATTTCCCCCTGTACAATAGAACTATTGTTTCTAAGTTTTTGTAGTGTGCTGATGTTTGTCCACAGTTTTCTTGTCAGAAAATCCTCATGCCAGCATCAAAATCGAACCAGAATCTTTCCTTTTAATAAGAAAAGTCTATCCAGGTTTGCAATCCAGCTGCCTTTTATAAAAAATATGTTACAATTACTTTAAACCTAAATAATTTTGCTTTGTCCCTGTGGGCCTTTGTATCATTTCTGCACTATCTTCCCACACCACACCACAATCCCTTCTATTGTAAGTCTGCCCACAGCACCACAGGCTTTGTCCTGATCATGCTGATAATATGCAAACATCCCTGTTGCTAATTCTGATTTCAATTAAGTGATACAGAAGGAGACTCTAGGGCCTCAGACAAAGGTCTCCTCAGAGCTGTCTTTAGCACACAGACTTTTATCCCACCAAGGTATTTTATTATTTTTGCAATGGGCTCCTCTGGACCCAGTTGCTTTTCATTTCTGGCTTCTCCTCTCCCCTCCTGAAATTTTAAACAGTTCAATGAGAGTCTAAGCAAAAAAAAAAAAAACAAAACAAAAAAAAAACCAAAACCAAAAAAAACCCACACCAGATTAAAAAATGGTTAGAAAACTCAGCAATTCACACAACAATCACATTCTGTGTTTAGATTAGAAGCACAGCAATCAAGTTAATGTTATGACCGTTAATGACATTCACATAACACACAAAAAACAATCTTATAATTAAGACATAGAGTCTTAAGGCATGGAGTATGATTAGATTAATAATGGGAATATGATAGATTCCTAACCCAACTCACAGAGCCAGACAAAGGCCTAGAGGTAAGAAGCTTTAACTTAAAATAACTTTTTTTCACAGGAATTACCATAGACAGGACAAATACAACTATAAGCAAGTTACATAATCATCTCTAAATTATTGGGAACAATAATTACTTATTTGCCATGATTATGTCTAGTGCTTGTAACCTGCAGCTTTTCAAAAGCTTAATATTGATGAACTTAATTATCTCTGTTGTTCAGATAAATAAACTGACACTTGGAGTATGCAATAACCCCAAAACCACTCATGGACCTCAACTATCAGTCTTAGCTTTTCTTCATGGTCTCAGGATGCCTTCCCTTTGTGTTATCTGCATTTTCTGTACTACTCAAGTACTGAGCAATGATACAATTAAGGAATTAAGTTTAAGATTTTTGGAAGCTTGATGATAGGAACTTTAGACTGGTTGCTTTACTCTTTGAATAACTTGCCTGAGCATGATTAATGAAATTCTTGCTAAGAATCAGATACCTTTGTCAAATTTCTGTTTGTGTCTAAAATGACTCATCTGCACAGTAATTCTGCAGTGTTTCTTTGCCATCCAATTCTAAAAGCTAACACACACAGTCTCACACGAAGCTGAAAGTGGAACAATTCCTCTTTCCTGTTTATAGGTAAAATGTGATTTTACCTATCACGTACTTCAAGGCAATTTTCTTGTACATTTTTCTGAGAGTACAATTCAATACGTATTTATTAATACTTTAAACATATCCTGTGGGAGAATGCTAATCATAGCTAAATCAAGTCTTTCCTCCCACCACCTGCTGAAAGTGGGAAAGAAAAGTCAAGCAAAATGGAGCTCCATAACTGCTGTTGGGGAGTAGTTCTTTCCCTATGATCAATAAGGAAGGTTTCCAATCACACTTTCTTACGATATAAGAATATTTCTTTTGTTTTCTTTTTTTTTTTTTTTTCTCCACAGCTTTATCACTTTTACTTTTCTTTTACTTTTACTTTTTCTTTTTTACCTCACATTCAAATTCTTTGGAATTAACTTTATGGACTGATATGGCTCAAACTGATTGCAACAAACTGGCGGACTTTTTATTTGTGTCATCATGTTCTAAAAGACACAATATTAGGAATTGTTTACACGTGTCAATTCTTTAGATTTTCCTGAGGAGATTAAAATCAGTTCTCTGTATTGCTGAACTTCCAATTTAACGTTTTATATGTCTATACTTTGTTGCTTTTTCATCATCACTGGTGAACTGACTAGCATTGTAAAAAATCATGTGAAATTCACTTGAGCTGAATGACTTTCAATTGTGCATATATAGATTTCAGATAGAATTACAATTTTGAAAATCTGTTGCCTGTACTCACCAGTACTGCCATTTTCTTTAAAATTGTTTTCTAACAATTCTAACAATCTCATCTGTTTTATCACACTCTCTATTCTGACTCCTTTTGTTGAATCATTTTAGAACAGAAATCAGGAATTTTCAGGATTTTAAAGATAAATCTAGACAGGCAACAAGTTAAAAAAGCCCTAAGAAACAACCCCCAGAAGTGTCCTCCTCCTCAACTACTTTGGGGATTAAAAATACCATTATTGTCAAGAGGAAATCTGGACTGGATAAAGGCAGGGAGGAAAGACTGAAGTAGGTTTAATGTTGTATACACAGAGTACAGTACTATAACAGGCAGATTAAATATGTTCCTGCTTCTATTTACATCAAAGAAAAAATGTTCTTTGGAATGCAGTTTTGCATTCCTGATCCTGCAGGATCAGGACCAGAGATACATGGGCAGGCAGGACTGTGATAAAATATGGAGTCAAATGATAAATTGTATTTACTCTGCACTTGTGACCATCTTCCCTGATCAGCTCACCAGTCTATCTTGCTTAGGGCTCTTTTTGACATTACAAGCCATAAGCAACTTCAAATACATTCCAATTTTCTTTTCTAAAGCAACATGTCATGTCCTTTCTTCCCAGAATTACCCTAACCCAAAATTTATGGCAAAAAAAAAAATTATCTTTTACATTAAAGACAGTTTTAAGGATCAATATTTTATCATTGCTTCTGGATAACAGGTGGGGATTCATACATACAAAGCACATTATTTCTGAACTGTGATAAGAATTAGACTAATCATTATTTCAGTATGCAAAGAAAATATTTAGAAATTTGCCAAAATACTATTTAAGTTTAAAAATGCAAATATATGCAATAAAGTTTATTACCAAGCAGACTGAACACCGTTTCTTAGGTGGTGGAGTGATAAAGCTGCAAATGATATGATAATCAACACATTTTGCCTTTTCCTTGCTTTGAGTGAAAAAATATTCTTCAGCTTTTCTTGCTGTGGCTCACAGACAAAAATCCTAACTATTCATGCCACTATGTTCATAATTCTGTGAAGGTGTTCAGAGGAGCTTTACATTAGCTGAAAATGGAGAATTCCAGCTTCCAGATCAGTCTATTCACTTGCATTTGGGCTAACAAATTGTTATGGTAATTGTAAAGGACAAACCACTCCACCTTAATTCCAGCATATTCTGGAATTAAGATCAGCTGTGTAGAACAAATAGGGGGGCAAGGAGGGGGGAATGTATTACTCTTCTTCCAATTCTGTAGTAGTTGTATTATGTTTAATTATCTTTAAAGTAGTGTTCATACAATGAAAGTTAGGTGCTCATCTCTTATGATCCATGTTTTCTCTTTCCCAAGTTTCATCAAATGAGAACACAGAAGTGATCACGTGAGGTTTGTGTTATGGTAGCATTTTACTGGTCTAGGAAGAAATGCCATTAATTTTAAAATAGAAAGTAAACTGCTAGTAGTCTAGTAAAAGGATTCCTTCCCACTTTTGCAGTTCACTTTGGTGAAAGAACCAGGCTTTTCTTTCTTGACATTGTGCTGCTATAAAGGTATTGACCATGGTCATCACTTAACAAGGTGCTGTTAAGGACCTAGTGAATTGTTACTTCTAATAAATGCCTATGTAGTTTATCAGCTAAGAGGTAGAGGACTGAGACAATGAGAAAGCAGAAATTTCAAGTAGTAGGTTCATTTATTTGTAAAGCATAAAGCTCAGTTCTAGAAACTAAGGAAAATTAAACGTGATTAATGTGCTTTGTCTCTGAGAACACTACCAAATAGTCTTGAAGCAGGGACACGTATACCTGGAAACTCAAGAGTTCATGAAAACAGACACAAAAACCATATAAACAGTATGCAAATATTATATACAAAGTGTATATGGATTTAGGAGCATTAAATCCCTTTGTTGGTGTGTTCAATAACCCATATTTCATTTCCTCACTGGTCCTTTTCACAATGACAATGTATCCTCTAATGGTAATGAGTTATTATATGAAGAGGTTCTCCATGTAGTGAAGGTCTAGTTCATTTTGTATAGAAAATTACAATATCTTCTGTATTTACCTGAGCAGTTATTCCTAGAATTCAGAACTGTTCATTAAATTTGCAAAATATCTTCTGTAATGTTTTACAATGACTATTTCTGCAGCAAACCAAGAGTTCTAATCCTAGAAGACAAAACAAACAAGGCTAGAAGGCTAAACAAAGAAACCATTTCCCATACTAATTTTTGCATTCTTTTATCATTCCTATATCTTCCCCACAATGCTATTTTCTCTATCTTTTCTTTTCCTTCACAGTACCTTTTCTTCAAAAAACTGTCCTTGCAGATCTGGTGGGGTTCAGATAATGTAAGAGTACAGAAAAAGCAAGCAAGAACTTGTAAAAAATTAGTACAACCTGGTTTATTGCTAAATACATAGTACTAACATTCTTACAAGTGTTCTAGAAATCCCCACCAGCACCACCTGAAATAAATGTATGAATGACAGACTGCTCCATAAAATCCTGTAACTAAACTTACAATCTTTGGCACCAGCCATAAATTCAAAGTGTGAAATGGGATTAGTTCATTCCCAGTGAATTAGTGTCTGTGTTAATAGAGTTCTAAATATATAATCATATAAATGCCAGTAAGAAAAATCTTAAACAGGCTTTTGCTGTGCAGTTATTTCCAAGGTAGACTCGGGAAACCAGCCAGGTTCATTCACCTTTGGGAGCAATGCTTCAGACTTCTCCACAGTTAGACTTTCTGTTTAACATTCCAGGCAGAAAAGCAGGCAGGTCATGGGTTTTATCAAGCTTTGTCAGATCTTTAAAGCATCAAAACTTCCTTAATTTTTTCTGTCTCACTCTTGGATTTCTTGTAAAGTAGAGTGCAGATGTCAAAAAGAGAGCGTACAGAGAGTGTTTGATTTGGACCACAGCCAACTTCTCAAACTTGGTAGGACAACATCTCACCCAGAGAGTGATACAGTTCTCTACAGGTAGAGAAAACAAGCTTCAGCATGCTTGGTTCCTTGAACTGGAGCCAGAACTGTCTGTGACTATCTTGGTCAGCAAAATGGAGTTTTGTTGAAAAAATGCACTTCAGAAAATCAGAGACTTCTTTGTTTGGAGAGCTCAAAACAATGGCTACCCCTTGAAAGACAGTCTGAAGCCTTAAGATTTCAGTCTGTGTGAGGCAGTCAGATGGGCTCTTTGGAGCTGCTTGAAGAGCTAGTGTACACTGAACTTTGAAATGTTTGTTCCAAAACAGTTAAGCATCTGATTTCAGCCATAAAGTGCACTGCAGTTCAGACAGAGCTAATGTTTTTTCTATGGCTTCCTCCTTTTTGTTATATTTTATCTCATAAATAGATATAAAAACTCACCTGTATTTATACATTCAAATCAACATTAGAAAGTCTTCAGAAAGGAAATTCTAAATTACTAAGTATTAATTACCTGATTATAAGTAGTGGCAGAGGAATCTAGATTATACATGTACCCCAGAGAGAATGAAAGTGTGTAAACAGCTACCTGAAGTACCTGATTTTTATTTCTGTTTGAACTAATAAATCATGTCTTTGTAAGGCAAATATTTTATTGAACATTAGGCAAGTGAGGTTTGTGATTTAACTGTTAGGGGGAAAAATAACTAGTAGAATGACAAGCAAAATGACACAGGCTAGAGGTAAAAACTATTTACATCTTTCTCTAACTAAAATTTTTTGAAAATTTTGTGTACACGTGATTCAGCTCTATTTCGATTTTCCAGTCATTTACCATGTGAATATTTAAACACACATATTGATGTCAGGAAAACAGTCTAATGAGAAAAACATACAAATACTAGTTTTTACAAATAGGAAATTCTAAATTACTAGGTCCTTGATTATAAATATTAGGGGGACAATCAGATTCTAAATATTTTCTCCCCTAGAAACATACTACACTCATTGTCACACAGCAATCCAGGGCAAAATTATTGATTAAGAACTAAATAAAAGGCCACTCCTTTCTAATAAATTGAGAAAATCTGTTTTACCTAGATGCAGATATAAAAAACAGTCCTAACCCCTGAGAAATTACATCTAAAAGTCCTTATTTCTGTCCTCTGCCTGAAAAGGAAGTCTAGTCAGGTACTGAAATCAACAGTGTTAGGTGACATGAACAAATCTGATTCTTTACTTGGTTTAAACACATTTTGGATAAATGTTTCTTTTATCAACAAAGTCTTATGATGTCTGTATTAAATTGTTCCATTTTTAATTTAAGATATGAAGTATAATGTCACCAATAAAATAAAAATTAGCCTGTAAAATAAATTTTTACTGAGAAAATATTGAATGTTTTCTATCAAATACAGTTTTGCACTTTATAATTCTCTTTTAATAAGGTTATCATCATTACACATCTTCTTTTTTTGAGAAATTAAGAGAAAATTTTGCTTTCCAGTCATGGAAAAACTAACAGTCTTCACCAGTCTATCTAGCAGACATGATGTAACAGAAATTCAGAAGCAATCCTGTCAAAGTAATTACCTTTTTGTAAGTGAAATTCTGGGTCTCAATCTGTCCTAGCAAGCACTTTATTTTTATGAAAATTTAATTTATCACACAGTTCTCAATGGAATTATCCTTAATTATTCTGAATTCCACTATTAGTAAAAGCATTCAATGTCACCATTCATTTTTTTACACATTTTCTGATCCAGTGTGCTCCAAACAAGTCCTTCAGTATATTTCTGAATTCCCAGCTTCTACCAGCTGTTTCTACAACTCATATCCAACAAGTGACAGATGGATAAACTAACAGTATGTCACAAAGAATAAGGAGCTTATTAAAGCTGTACTTTCTCTTCTTGTGTACAGAAGCACTATGGAGCTTCCTTAGGCTACATAATGAATAAATCAAAATAATCAAATGAGGAAGGAATTAAGTGTAAGTGAAAGCTCATGAAAAGGGAGATCCTCTGAGATTTCCTAACCAGTTTCAACCTCAGGAGTTTTCAGCTGTCCCAGTGTCTCTTTAATCTCACTGGGAAAGAAAAACAAGGATAAATTGACATCAAAAATATTCTATATGGACCAAGGGAAATCCTCTATATTGTAAGCAAATCAATTCCATTTGTTTTCCTTTCCACTAATGTATTTTCAATAGAGGTGTACTGCGTCATTACAGTTATTAAGTGATGGAGAGAATTTGGTCCTACACTAAGCTATGAAAGAAGTCAGATGCCTCAAATGAAACCAGAGAGCCAGCAGGCTGGACTGCAGAGGACACAGAAGCTATGGCATTAGAAAATAAAAAACAAATGGTTGGGATAGAACATAATGCTGAAGGGTTTCACTAATAAACTAATAAAATATAGATGTGAAAGGATAAAGAATACAAAATGTGAGAGAGCTGTGGAGGAAGGGGAAATGTTCTTCCTCAGGCAATACATAGCACTGAATAAAAGTTGAAGAGGACACAGAAATGACAGGAAAAAGGAAAGAAAATACCAGGTCACTGAGAACGCAACACACAATGTCTGGAGAATATCACAGATCAAAAAAAAAAATTGATTCATAAATTGATTTGACACTATTGGTTTGCCTTTAATACTAAACCCATGAAGAGACCAAAACCTTACCTGGCAGAAATCAGTGATGGCTGTCTTGGATTCCGATATCTCCAATTTTCACTAGGGGACATTCTGATTTCAAGGTTTTGGAAAAGATTAAGGATTTGAAAATAAATAGAGATACAGACAATTTGGATGTTTCACTGCAGCCATCATTTGAAAAAAGTGATACCTTGGTATTGTCCATGAGTTTGAATGTGAAAAAATACTCAGCAGTTCCAGTTTTTAAAAAGACAAAAAACTAATTCCTAAGAGGAGAGGGCAGGATGCATGACCCGTGAGGACAGGCTTCTTTAAACGTAACTATTTTGGTGATTTCTGATGTAAGTGTGGGAATCACTGGAGACATATCTTGACTCCTGTCTCTCACTGTAACTTTTACTTGCTAGTTGTCTGAAATAAATATAAAAGAGCAGTACTCTCTCACCCTCCAAAGCTGGCAGTGTTGCTGAGCACTGAAAGGGTGATTCTGATTGTAGCTGCTCTGTAACTTCACTTATATCAAACCAGAGCAACAGTACCCCAAACAGCACGATTACACTACTCAGTCACAGAACAAGATGTAATAAACAGCAGCTATTGAGAGTGAAGTGCCAGATCTTAGGATAAGTTTCCTGATGTTTTCTTCAGTCTTCAGTTTCGCTCAGTTTTCAATTTTTTCCAAGTACTGGTACTTCCTGTCTTTCTTGCAATAGCTGCTCTTCAATCTACCATCTCACTGGGACACTTTTCTTTGTTTTGAAGTCTGGTTGTATGGAAAGGTTCAAGTGTGGTGTTTTGTCCACTCACAGCAGTGACTCCACGTGTGCAATCTTTCAGTGCTGTGCTGATGTGGCCATGGGTTTAGCCTGGAGCACGAACGGCTGCACAACAAAACTCACGGCGCTCCAGGCTTCAGCAGCGCTCCCACACACAGCCAAGAGATTCTTCTCCCCAGCCACTGTCCAGAAAAGTTATCAGCATCCTACTCTGCCTAGTATAAAAACACAGAATTATATTCTTATCAGACAGAGCTCTTCTTAACCTATTATCCCAGACTGCCTTTTAGAAAGTTGTTAACGCTGATTAACAGTAAGTCCCTGGCTTTTAAATCAAACTTGAATGGAAAAACCTAATATCTGCAAACAGGTAACCACTTTTTAACTGTATTTTAACTGTAAAATGCAGTTAAAATTGTTAAAATAAAATTTTAAAAGAGTTAAAACTCAAAATAATAATTTAAAAATTGGTCTTACTTATATCTCTGTAAAACAGAGATAGATGTTGATACTACTCTTGAGTAATAAGCTTACTTGTAAAATCCACCTCTTTTTTGCTACTACTTACACAATTTTACTGAAGCTCCTAAATATGTAAGGTGTCTTGGTGTCCATTTCCACATTTTGCTGTGCATTTCAAACAGTTTTCTAACTCCAGGAATAAAAGATAAACATGAGTGAAATTGTAGCAATTTCATCTTGAATCACATTCTGGGTTCAAGATTTTTTGATCAACTGTTTTAAACTTTCAGGTGTTTAGCTGAGTAACTGTGGTGGTTTATAATTTGGAAGTGAAGGATGCCTGTGTAAAGCTCTTGAATCTCTTCCAAAGCAATGTATTTAAACTGACTTTTTCCCTAACACAGGGTCTTTGATCACTTACTAGTGAGGATATACAAGGTAATAAATGTATCTTCCATCTGTTGCTAGCACCTGCCTACTGCAAAAAAAAACCAAAACAAACATAGAATTCTTGTGTTGCTTCCCCCTGTGTAATAATGTAAGTTAAGCTTTTATGGAGAATAAAGTATTCACAAATGCAATTCATGCATCTTTTCATCACTTAGATCTTTCCAGGCAGAGTATTGGACTGAATAAATGAATGATAAGGAAAATAGGCTTTTATGAGTTTATGGGACAATAAAAATTTAAAAAATATGCTCTCATAAAATCAAATTTCATTTTATTTACCTGCAGCTTGCCCTATGCTTAAGTAGATTTTTATGTTTAGACACTGAAGGGGTATTTAGAATAGTTTCACTTGAGGAGGACCCAGCAGTGGAGCAGGTTGCTCAGAGAGGTGGTGCAGTTCCAATCTTTGAAGGCTTTCAAGACCTGATTGGACAAAACTCTGCACTCTGGCAGCGTGGTCTGCCAACACAGCTGGCCCTGCCCAAAGCAAGAAGGGGAGATGGAGAGATCCTGAGCTCCCTTCAAACCTGAATTGTTCAGCAACTTGGTGAATTGTCCAATTGTTGCAACATCTTTGCATTTAGGTCAAATCTTCCAATCTTTGTTTAAACAAATGAGTTAACTGGAAGTCAGAATAAGTTATCTTTTAGTGTCCGGCATGACTGAGAAAGGACGGTCAAGATTCAGAACTACCTACAAGATTCAATTAATGTTGGCTTACTGGGGCACCTATCCTTACTTCATTTTTTAGTTTGTTGTGTTACATTGGTAACATGGTACTTGCTTCAGAGGGGAGAATTTTTGATGGACCCTTTCCATTATGTTAGCTTTTTTTTTTTTGTCTCTCCTTTTTGCAATATGCTCAAGTTGTACTGTTTTCGTTTCTCTCATCTTGCCCACATAATTCACTAAGATGCAACTAATTAACTTAGACATATTTGAGTTCAGCTGCTGGATGTATTTCAGGTCCTTGTGTTGTTCCTCAAAAGGTTGCTTTGATTTTTTTTTTTTTTTTTTTGACATTCAAAGAAACAATTGGAGACAGGATGTCTAGAAAAAGAACCAACTTTAGTAAGTCAGCCTATGTCTTGATGCTGCAACTCAGCTTTCTAATTACTGCAAAGTCCAAATGGCTGGTCCTGGTTCACTGATACCTTTTGTTCCAATACCATACCCTAACAATATTCTGGTGTATTGGTTCACTTCCTCCCTACCACAAAGAAAATCAATGAGCATCACACTGAAATAGTATCCTAAAGCAGTTTATAATGAAATATTCCTGTGGTATGCAATCAGATACTTCTGTAAATAAGTAGAACTACAATATCAAGAACTGACACTATACCAATTAAAATTCAGCTCATGCAAAATCTCTTCTCCCCTCTGAAGTTTACCCAGTTCAGAGTGTTTCTTCAGCAGACACAGTGCTGGATGATTAATATATCAACCTCACAGTATGAGAGTTGATTTAGTTATGAAATACATGAAAGTTATACAAATGTTGCTGCCTTAAACTCTTCATTTAACATTTCTCCATATGGCAGATGAGCCACAAAATCTGGTGCAAAGATTCTGATTTATTGATATATTTCATTCCACAAATGGAATTTGTAGCAGGTGTGCTTGAAAGTCAAGGAAGCATGAGGAAAGCAAGTTAAATCTATATGCTGCATGCCACATAATGCCAGTTTCCAGTGCTTACTCTGGAACAAATTGCATAAGCTTGTGGAAAAAAAAAATAGAAGAAATTGAAGAAATCCAAGAGGGGAAAAAAAAATCAGAGAAGATTCAATTAATAGAATATTTGGTCGTTTTTAGAAAACATTGAAATATTCTTCCATAATAGGAAAAAATAATCTGAAGTGTCAAAGCTCTGTCCTTTCTTTAATATCATTCTCAAAGGTATGTTCAGATAGGCCAGGTTGGATGGGGGTCTAAGCAAATTGCTCTAGTGGAAGGTGTCTCTGGCCATGGCAGGTGAGTTGAACCAGATGCTCTTTAAGGTCCCTTCCAACTTAAACAATTATATGGTTCTATGATTCTATAGTTGCAATAACTTCACAGAACAAAATATGAATCTTCAAAGTATTAAAACCCCAAAAGATATTGAAACAGCTATCATAAGGTTAATTTGCACCTCTTATATTAGTGACATCACACACCAGGATCAGAAAGCTTTTAGATGAGTTTTTAGGGTGCCCAAGCTACGGTTCTTGCTGTGATTTGTCCTCCTGAGCAACCTTTTTTTTCTGATTATTCATGGAGCCTTCAAAAACTAGCTAAGCCAGTTGATATTTTAAGCGTGCAGCACTTCTCATTCCAGCACCAAAGATAGGCCTGAGTGAGAAAGCAAGTTGTATTTGTAGCTTCATTATCACTCCAGAATTTTGCTCTCTTCAAATCTAGTTTCACACAAGGAAAAACATGCACTAATCTCACGTATGAATTGTGATTGCCAAAATGTGCTTTAAGAGTGGAATGTACAATTCAACATGGCTAGAAGATTCTTGCTGAAGCCATTCTTTTTCATATATTGTAGCTGGAGTCAGCTTTGCATGAGAAAGTGAATTGATTGAGTGCCCAGTTAGACCTGGGGAAAAAAAAAAGAGTGGACATCTGCGCCTGTCAGCCTGTGTATAAGAGTCAAAACCCAGCACAACTGAGTTTGAAAAGAGGGGATCAAGTTATGAAAAAACTTTGTTTTCATTATGTCCAACCTCCTGCTACCCACTAGTGTCCTGTCTGACCTCTGATAGCAGCACTGATGCAGCTTTGCAGCCTCCCTCAGGAGTTTGAGCCATTTGGCCCATACAGCTCAAAATCTTTTCTTAATGTCTAGCCCAAACATTTCCTTCCTTAGCCTCAGGTCACTGAGCCTTGTCCTACCTCTTCTGAGACTGAGAATAATTTCCTGCATTCAATTTCCACTGCTGTATTGAAGTCATGAGACTGAGAACAAGAAAAGACAGAAAAAAAGAGGAAAAAAGGGCTCTCTAGTCTAAACCTGCCTCCACTTCAGCTTTCCCACAGACTGTGAGTTACAACAGAATTATCAAGGCTTTCATACTTTCAGTTTTATTAGAAAGTTGTGAAGATCAGCCTATTCTATAGTACTATTAAAGTAACACTACCCTGGCTTAAACAAAAACAATCGATAGATGAGGCCCATCAAGCACTGACAAGGAGCCTTTTCCTTTTTTTTCTCTTTCCAGTTACTGGAGAGGAGCCAGACAGACAAATATACTCTAGTCTAAAGGAGTTTTTAATGAAAAATCTTTGCAATGTAAACTTGAACACTGCTGTTAAGGCTAAAAACAAAGAAGATAAAGTACTCTGTCAGGAATTTATGTGAGGCAATTAAAACTCATTTCCACATTGTATAAACAGATGACAAACTGGTTGTTTCAAAAAATAACACAGGGATGAATTGAACTACAAAGCTTAAAGAACTAACCATTTGCATTAGGATGCCAAGGGCTATGGAAACCTGAGTCAGATCACAGAGGTAATGAACCACTGGGCATACTTCATTATTCATGACAGTGGACTCACAGTTGGGGAAATACTGTAAAACATAGATCACTAGTACATGATATTTCTATCTACTACCCACCTTACCCTCTCAAGGAAAAAAAAAAGAAAAAGAACAAAAGAGCATTCAAAAAATCACATCCGGGGATTCTGTGATTATATGAATTGCAATTAATAAATGTTGGTTATTTATCCAGCATTTGACATGAAATATTTAATCTGTTACAAAACTCTATAAAGTATTTGCAGCAGCAAAAAAAACTAACCATACCTGAACAGAAAACAAGTTTTCATAGATAGTTGGGCTTCTTATGGTCATGTGATATTGCCTGGGCCCATCCCATGTAGGATCAATGTATCAGAATGCAGTTGTTTAATTAAAAAAAAAAAACAACAACAAAAAAAAAAAAAAAAACACTGAGCCATCTTATCTTCTAGCTGTTCTTCCACTGTATTTTTGAATGCTATTTTATTTCCAATATTTTAGGTTTTTATTCATAATATTCTTCTACTGTTTTATTATCCTTTAATAATTGCAGAAGCTTTTGGTAACATTGGTTTCATAGCAGTACAACACAGAAAGTGAAATGCTTTTCACAAAAGCTCCAATGGTGTCTGTAAATTAAACTGTATTATATCATCTATTTCAGATTCTACTTGTGTTTGAGAAAGGGTCCTTCAGGATCTACCTGATGCCTGCTGCTGAACAGTGGTCACTGCAACTGGATTTTCCTGCAGCACTTCTAACCTTTTTACCTTAAATGCTATCCCTGTCTTTCTATAACACATGCATTTTCTCCACTATGTGCTAATGTAAATTGTTGAAAGGGTAACTGTAATTTACTTTGTAGGGAAAAATCAAACCAAATTGCCTTGCTCAACCTGCTCCAAAATTAAGATCATCCCACACTCCTCATGCAGCAGAGCTGAGAGTAACTAAATTCTAATTTTAGAATTTCCATACACTTAGAGGAGCAGGCACAGTGAAACTGCGATGCCTTTGACAGCACAGCCCATTCATGGATCCACAGCCCTCCCACTCCACATCAGCAGCTCCATCAGAGAAGCTGCTGTTTCAGGAGGAGGAAGAGTATAAATGGATCAAGAAGGATGCTGCTGTCAGTCCAGAGAGCCCACGGAAGTCTGGGGTCAACATTCCTGTTCTGAGCTGCTCCTCCCTCTGTTCCAGTGGTGTAATATAACACCAGCACTCTGGCTCCTCTTTGCCAAGCTGTGGGCAGGCACAAGATGAAAGCACTTGACCACTTAAATGGCATTTAGACATAGATTTAACTCCAAGGCCAGAGTTTCACTGGAGACTCCTAATTTCTTAAGACATGAAAGAAATTAATCACGTTTTGTGTAAAGATTCCTAGCTGCATTATTAAATTAATTTCCAGTACTAATGTTAGGAAATTTTACTTGTTAAAAACAAAAGAAATTAAGAAAAAAGCTAACCTCAAACAGTAGTAAAGAACATATAGTATGTTACTGAAAAACATGTAGAGGCAGAGATTTATTTTTACTGTGCATTTCAAGCAGGTTTCTTTTTTTTCCCCATCCATGTTTCTTCCATGTTGTTTGCATTTACCGATAATACTTTCCAAAAGCTTTGATATTTAAGTTTTAAATGAGAGCAATTTATTGCCGAATCTGATGTTAAATGCCTGGATTTTGTGCTTTTTGTGCTGTAAATGTAATTTTGTAGACACACATGCCCATACAAGATGGACCTGGACAGCTCTCAGTCCTTCCAGATCATACAGGTCAGCTCAGGTCGATCTTAAGTGCAGCACATCTTTGAAGTTAGCTCAGTATACTCTAAGTGCACTTATACACCCCACAGATGAGTAGTTCCTGGTGGGAAAAAATAGCCTGAAAAAAAAGAAAGCAAGCTGGAAATATGACATCAATAAACCATGACCTATCTGGGATATTTTCAGCCAAATAAACATGTTTCATCCTGTACCATGTGACTGTGTATATCTCCACACTTTTTGCATGTTTTCAGCCCACATCCTCTATTTTTGTGCATGGTATGATAATGCAGATATCTCGTATTTCCCATATTGTCCAACACAGAATCTGCTTCTTTTTGCACATACCATGGAAATATTATTTTCTTTGTTTAGCTCCCATGTTTCCTGGTTTCCACCGCCTTCTGCTCCTAAAATGTAAGTTAGCCTCTTACCTAGATTCTCCTGTTAAATGATTGATTTCATGAAGTGGCACAGGGAGCAATAATGTAATCCAGTGGACAGAGGAAAAAAAAAAACCTTCAAGCTGGTCTCAGCTATAGTAGGAGACAAAAAGGAAAATATGTTGAATTCCAAAGCATTCATATCTGTCATTCTTCAGGCTAGGTTTCCAAAGAACGGGGAACTTAATACATTTCAAAACAATTGTCTGCCAGTGTGGCTGCCCACTGTTCTTCCTGCTCCCCCACACATGTCAAACACAAACTGGTCTTTAAGTTTTTTTGATATTACCCTTCAAAACCAGAATATTTTTGTTATTAGTTACAGCAGGTGTAGCAGCCCTGAGCTTTACAAGAAAAATTAATTATGGTTAATAATAGCAGAAAAGAGATCAGTGAAATAGTAATGCGTACCTAAGGGAGGATTGGCTTGACTTCATTTTGATCATGAAGTTGGGATTTATGAAATGAATAGGTATAATTTTTGTGAAGTCAGCTAAAAATGTTAATCTTTATTATACTCTGAAGGTACATTTAAGAAAAGAAAAAAAACATGTTCTCACTTGAAGTTCACTCCCCTGCAGTGACATTCAAGGGGAGAAAAAGGCTTAATCACCAAGAAAGTAAAGCTTTAAAGAATTCAGTTATGTATGCATTATTCACAAAAACACAGCCAGTGATTTCATAAGCAACCAGACAATTAAGGAGTTCAACAAAAACTCAATAGGGACCTTTAACAGGGTCAAAGATTGGATTTCTAAAAAGGTTCTGAGTCACAACTTCCTCAGCTGCTTTCTTCATGGGAAAGAAAGAGAAAGAGAGAGGGTGAGGGAATGAGAAGGGAAGGCAATAAAAAAGAGAGTGAGGGAGGAATAAAATATATATATAAAAAACAAAATTTCCTTACTAGAATATTTATAACTGGAAATTTTAAAAAAACTTAATATGAGGCTAATTGTGATGTTCTGCACCTTTAGTTATATAGCTGCCTGAACTAGAAAATTAAATATTTCATAAATTTAAATTATTGACTAGTTTCTTGGAAACAATTTAAATGTTAAAAAAGGAAATTGAAAGAAAAAACCACTCATATTTTTACATTTGCATGATATTTTTCTCTTTCTAAAGCAATATACATCAGCAAGAAACTCATTCCAAGGGATATCATCCTTTAGTTTCTTCTTGCTCTGATAATAGAACCAATAGCAGTCTGTGATCCAAGATTGCAAATTGTGACTGAAAATGTCCGGGCTGAGGATTTCTAACTTCTCTTTCTGGACTTTTCAGGTTTTGGTGGCACGTGCACTTTGAGTTTTACGGAGCGCAGTGTAATAGCCCTTTCCTCCCTGGAGATAACTCCAAAGTAATTGGAATTGCTGCACGTGACCTGATGCTGCTAACACCAGCTTGAGGAATGGAGCTCTGCCTTAGAGATTAGACCACCAGGAGTACAAATGAGATAGAAGAATCAAAATAACAATGAGAAAGTAAACAGGTGAGTAAAATCTGTGCTAGGAAAAAAAAAAAAAAAAAAAAGACAAAAGGTGCAGATGCCCTCTAATGGATCTCTTCTCCTCCAGACCTCCAGTCTAGCACAGTCTATGTAGTGCACAATACAGGGTTGGAGGTTTGCTGTTTTATTTATTTATTTTTAAACTTATTTTTAAATGCCTAGTTTCAGTGATCTATTACTATGACTGATGTGTCTTATACTGATGAGCAGATCTAGGTATTTAACATGAACTCCTGGATAAGACTGGAATTATTTTTTTTAGGATTTTCTGCCCATTTGCTAATTCTGCATGACTTTATCATTCCTTTGCCAGAACAGGTACTCTTAACTTAGAGTTACACCAGGAAAACCTTTAATTTTATTATTTAGGTGCCTAACACTGAAGGTAGTTGCAACTTCAGTTTTCACTATGGGATATGGATGAAGATTAATGGGTTAACAACTGAATAATGTTTCTACTTTTGAGTAGTGACTATCTGTCAGATCTGTTATGAAGGATATTACTCTCTTATCAACATCATTTCCCTTTTAGAAAGATAAAATTTAAAGCAGTTATCAGGGTGGCTCAAAAGGCATCTCTCAATTAGTATAAACTAGGTGTGCAGGAAGAAGAAAGAAACATTGCTATTTAACCAAGAGAAATGTGCTCCCATGCCCCCTATCTCTTTCTGAAGCCACAGCCTTAATCAACCCCTAATAAGAGTGGTTATGACACCTCACATGCACACAGGTGTCTGTAATGAGTTTTGATGTCTGGTACCTCCGGGGACACAGAGGAGAGAACCAGGTGTGGAACGTCTTCCAAACTGAGGAATTAATTTGTGTTACTTTCTCTGCGTGGCTCTGTTTCATAATTTTGACAAATGGTTATCATTGGCAATCACAACTGCTTGCTGACATTCATCTCAGAAAAATTACACCATTTGTATTTTCTTCATAATTTTATGGTATGAGGCTGGCTGGTGGAACTGTTTAGCCAGCTACTTGTTTTGCTTCCCAGGCCTGTGCCAGCCAATATTTCATTGCAGATTTGTGAAGATGAGTGATTTTAACTGGTGGCTGAGGAGCTGCTATTCTTAAAGCTACCGAAGCAAAGAATTCACCACAAGCCAGTTGTTTAATTAATTTTACAAGGATCTGGACAGTTTTAGCAGCCCAGACTTTGTACTCCCACAGCCATAATGCAATCAGTAGCCAAAAGAGTTTGTTTAATGATAGTTTGAAAATCACTGATCAAACTGTTGTCTCTGTCATTAACTGTCAAAATTTCAAACAAAACACTCCTGCCCCATAATGCTAAAAAAAGTTATGACACTACAGGGTCAAAAAACACCCTAATAAACACCATTGTGTACTTAGGGTTTTAAAGGTATGTTAAAAGTCAAAAAGTAAAGCGAATGAATGCTATATTGAGGATGGTTAGTCTGAGATTTAAGAAAATGCACTTCAAGCAGTGACAATGTAGGTAACATTACAGATTTTGCCTGTGGCTGAACTCAATATAAGAAATTAATATGCAATGGCTCAGACCTGCTGCACTTATTACAGGTGCATTAGTAACATGTTTTGCTAATTAAGTTTAACATTTCTATTTCTCTCCCAGCCCAGAGTATTTCATATAGCTTGATGAAAAATCTGGTTACCCAGAGGTCAGCCAAATAGATTTCTAGGACCAATCACAACAGAATGATGCAGACAGATAAACAGGACAATATTCTGGATGTATGGAAAGGTTCAAATGTTGTATCTCACTACCGAAAAGCAAGCCTAGCTCTCTTCTCTCCCGGGTAACATACATAATGTCTTTTATGTTATACTCCTCACAAAAATCAGCTTAAGAATTCACATGAAAATAATGTAAGGAATAGAAACTTATAAACACCAATACTTTGTACAAGACTTTAATGAGAATAGGAGAAGCTAAAAGCATTAGACAGCTTTTCTTCAGTGTTCATTCATAACAGCTTTAATATAGGTTTTGATCATCACTGTTATTCAGTGGCAAGCAAGGACATCTTAGAAATTAAAAACCTAGCAAAGAAAAACACCCATCATGCTGTGTCTTGCAAGGAAATTTCTCTTGGCAAATTCAGAACTAGAGGAGAGCATCTCACAAGCATGACTTCACCTTCTTTTGGGCTGCTTACTTACATCTCCTTCCAGACAAGGTGAACAATTCACTTTCAGTAATTGCTAAGAGCCACAGAGGTGAAAAGGAAAAACATAGAAACAAAACAAAGAATCTGAGAATGGCTTAAGAATCTGGAACAGTTACCAAAATCATCATCAGAGCTCTAAACAGTTTTACAGAGACAGCTTTAAGTGCCAAGCAGTAAAAGCTGAGCAAGTAGCTCAGAGACACATTTGTTCAGTTCATTTTCTCTTATTAGGGCAGAACCTGAGAAGTGGTGAATTAATTCCTTGTATTGCTTTGTTTGCATGCATGACTTTTGCTTTATCTCTTAAATTGTCCTTATCTTAACCCATGAATTTTCTTACTTCTACTCTTCTGATTGTCTTCCACATTGTTAGGATCAGTTTTAAAGCCAGAGAAGCAAAGAAAGCGAAATCTCTGTGTATAAACTGGAAATAACTTTGACTGTTCAAAATATACCCAAAAACAAGATTAAAACCAAACAAGGTTAGATGTTGGTGCCAAAAATTGACATATTTTATTTAATAGTAAAAGAGGTAGAGAGAAAGAAAGAGAAAAGAAAGAAAATGATAGAAAAAGAAGCGTGCATGGGGGGTGGGGGGACAGGGAGAGAGTGACAGGGATTAGGTGGAAGCACATCATCCATCCGAGGGTCCCAAAGACGTCTCCTTGCTCCCCTCTGGTCTTCTTGGTGGTGAGGGTCTCCTGTCACTGCTGCCATGCAGTGGCACATGCTGCCACACACTGCCACATGCTGATGAGTACAGAATTTTGTGGATTAATAGACACTTTGGGCCAGGTGGAACCGCCCTCATACCCCCCTTGCAGGGGCCAGTTTGACACGGTCCCTTGCAACACTGAGACCCTCTTGCATCATCTTGGGTGCTCTGGTGCAGGGTCTGGGGACCCTTTGGGGGGCCCTTTGATGGCCATGACACCCCCTCTGTTGAGGATAAGCTTTCCCCTGGTGTAGGGCTCCTCAGCTGAGCTGGTCTGCACAGAGGAGGATGGGTGGTCACTGCCTCCCACCACAGGTTTTCCAACACACATCCAAAGCCTCTCTCCCCCACCCTTTGGCGCCAGGGTCTGTTCCAGCCTGGCAGCTGATAGCCCTGGGGCTGTCACCTCCTCCCTGAAGGTGTTAGCCTTGTACTTTGTGAATGTCCCCATCCCTGAGTTGTTACTCTATCCTATCTCCATCAGGGTGTAGAGCCTCACTTTGAAAGCCTATTCAGGGTGTGGTGGTATTCTTTGCAGCCTTTGTAACAGAGTTCTGCTATAATAGGCAAAAGTCTTTCATGAAAATATTCAAGTCATAAACTATAATATTTCAGTCTCTGACACACATCCCATCAGTGGAAGTGAGTGAGCAGCTATGTAGTTCTCATTTGTGGGGTGGGATTAAACCATGAGTGTCTTATTTATTTAAGTTTTTTCATAGTTACAATTGTTTTTATGAGTCATAAAATCTATATTTTAAGACCTTGTTTCAGAATGATACTTTTAAATCTGTGAGAAGTTCTGTGACATTAATGTTTAAGTAAAATATTTATGATATTTCTCATTTAAAGTGCCACAGTATCACCACCTGATAACCACATTATCAGCTTTAAAAATACATATCTTCACCACAATTGCTAAACAGTGAAATAGTGAAATCAAATGTGTTCTTCAGGCATTCAAATGTAACTCTTTGTCTGAATATAGAGAAAACATTTCTGCCTCCACCCTTTCAGAAAAGCACCACAATATTATAAAGCTATTTATTCAAATTGCTGAGTTCAGTCACAAATTTTATGAAAATTAGTGGGGACAACAAAAGACTAAATTCTAATATTTATATGCATTTAAAAAATAAAATTTGTCAACATCGCCTACCAATATCAAAAAAGCATCACATAATTAATAAAACAATGCTTAATACAATAGTTTTGAAACTGTTAGAGTAAAACAACTGTGCAATTATTTGAGTAGCAGAAAATATCACAGGAAAAACCTCATTTGTGCAGCAAATCACCTGATATAAAATTTGTTTAATATTTTTAATGGCAGTATTGTTGTAATGTTGAATTGTGTATTGGCCAATATGTGAAAAATTAATAAATTAGTACTTGGGGATTGTAAGACAGCATCAGTTTCTCCTGTGAAGGTTAGAAGTGGGAAAGATGATGGGAAATAGTATTGGATAGGTTAAATTATTTTTTTTGTTTCAGTCCTCCTATAATTGCAGCCAGACTTTGAGTAGTTATAAGTTGTCCAAGAATATCTGCACTCCCCAGGACTCATAATCAACATTTTCCAGTAAGCTTACTAAAGTAAATCTGACAAATGTAAAACACCGTAAAACACCAAGTGTGGTAGTTATGCTGTCCCACAGAAAGACTGCAGAATTTTTCAAGGTCATCATTCCCATGTCCATAGTAACTGAGAATTTGCTAAACCAGAACAGCTGACCCCCCTCCCACCCATTTGGATTAGATTAATAAAGGGCAAATCACAAACATTGATCCAGTCCTTTGTGTCTTAAACATGAACCTCCATAACAGCCAATGTAACCACTAATATCTCATATTGAGTGATAATGAACAAAAAATCAATTACAAAATTTACTCCTGCAGCATTTGAATCTTAAAACATCTTTTATCTTTTTCAAGCCAAGTTTGAAAGACCTTTGCAGTTCCAGCTGGTTAGAGATCTTCTAATTTCAAATTCTAACTTTATACCTGAGTCTCTCCTATACTTTGCTTTGGTCAGGTATCTGTACTGACTTTTAGGTTTAAGTAGGTTCAATTATTCCTTCCTTCACATCTACCCCTTCACATCTGGATTAATTAGTCAACCCCAAATTCATTATCGTTTTTTTTTTCTAGCTGAGGCTGTGTAAGCTGAGTTCTAAACCTCTCTTGCTCAGATAAATATTTCATTCTCCTAATTACCATAATAGCTGCTTCCCACACCTGCTCCTTTATTATGCTGATCTTTCTTGAAAATAGGTGACCAGAATTGTATGTAGCATTCTGAACAAGGTCTTAATCAGTGCCTTGTAAAATGAAATTAGTATTAACCTGGCTCTGCTTAAAACATTGTTTAATCTTTTCCAGAATTTCACAATCCTCTTTTACTATTTAAGCACCACAGCTATTTGGTCACTTGTTATGTCCTCACTTGTTAGGTCCTCAGTTAAAAAAAAAAAGTATTGTTCTTAAATTTATGTTTTATGTAAACTCATTGAATTTTCATTACTTAAGGGATAACGTTTTGTTCAAAGTGTCAATGTATAACATAAATAGCACTTTTCCCAGTTTATTCATAGGTTACTTGTCTATAAAATATGAAAATAAAAACTTATCTCAATGACAAGGAAAAAGTGTTCTGAAAATATTCCAATCCATTTCCTGATGAGAATGGAATTGCATCCATTCTCACAGAGTAAGATTTTTTTTCAGAACAGGGAATAAGAAAAAAAAAGTCAGGAATCTACAAAACAATAGACAAATAATAAACTATTAAATATACCATACCACTCTTCATGTATTCCTAGATTGCAGAATGACCTTAAAGTGACTGCAAATATTCTACTGCTTTAGGTGAAATATGGGTGACTTCATCGCCTAAGGGTTTGGAAAGCCCATTAAAGGCTGGTGACATCCCAGCAATGACTTCTCACCTCCAGAGATCATGAGAGACAGATATATCTTGCTGTGCAAGGAAGAGGAGTACAAGTTTGACGCTGCATAAACTTCTGAGCTAGAGTGTCTGTCAACGCTTTGAAGATTGACTGGCATGACACTAATGAGCCAAAATAAGTACATGATTCATTAAAGGACAGGGTACATTAAAGGATTGGCAAGATTTGAAATTAGAAAATAAACTATTACAGAAAATTTGAAATTTTCTGGTCCAGAGTGCTTTCCTTTTTTTTGTCTCAAGCTTCCTTTTTTCTTCTCTTAACCAGCAGACTTTTTTTCTTTCCTCCCCAAAATCAGACTGTGTTGAACAGTGAAGGACTTATAAATTGCACACATTTGCTTCTTCCATTCCTACCTACTCTTCCTCCTTCCCATTAGAAGTTTATGGATCTAATTTTTTTGAAGACTGATTCTTACTTGTACAGACTGATTTTTAGTTCAGTTCCTACTTGTAATCTTTCTTCCAATGCAGGATGTGAGGCCACAGTTGAAACACTAGAAAAACCTTCGTCTGATAGTTGGGTTCTCACTTCTTCCTCATGCTTTGTTTAGTACTTTTCCGAGTGGCTTGTGGCTGTGCTACCTAGGAATTCATCACACAGTAAATCTGGGCAAACAAAACCAAACTCAGTCTTTTGACAGAAAATACAAGCATACGCAGGAATAGCTGCAAGTGAAGCAGCTGCAGGGCCTTAACTGTCTGTGTTCCTTTTATTTACTGTATTTGATGGAAAAGCACTACTCAAATAGGTGGTGTGTTCCTACTTGTTCAAGATAACTATGACCATCTTTCCAATGTCATTGTCCAAAACTCTTATTGACGTCCAGGTTAGCAGATTATTTCCCCACAGCATTATGAACAAGAATAACTATATCTGATGTTATAAAAATCTGAATGATACATCCAAATAATGTCTCACAATAAAAGATAATTACAATCTAATGTCAAGATCAGGATGTATGTAAAGCTAGGATGCCTTCAGGCTATTTCTTATTCCCAGCTATAGTCAAGAAGCATTTTCACTCTGCTGTTATTTTCCATGAAAGCTAATGATTTGTCATAATTGATAAATGTGTGCTGATAACAGCTACCTAAAGAATTTATGCTTATTCTTGGACCAAGGTAAAAAGCTCTTTTCCTTTTCAATCACTCAGCTCAAAATAAAGTATAGCTATCATGAAACTTATTCAAACACTCTTATTTACCCTGTGTCATCCATAGTTCTACTATGCAAAACATTAAAACCGATGAAAAACTTTAGTTTGTAGCATGATCTTTTAGTATAAAAAGAAAAAAAGAAAAAATTTATTTAATGACTAATCATTTTCTCAAGTGTCCTCTTTCATTTCCTTCCTTCCTTCCTTCCTTCCTTCCTTCCTTCCTTCCTTCCTTCCTTCCTTCCTTCCGCGCTTCCTTCCTTCCTTCCTTCCTTCC